>JAHNEJ010002963.1:0-303130 GCA_022559845.1 Amorphophallus konjac | reverse complement strand
AGCGGAGAGAAGGAGCGGCCTTAAAGGACGCTGTTGCGTTGGTGGGGATAATGACATACGCGCTTGATGAGATGACGGGAAAGACACGAAAGGAGAGAGAATTGGACCGCAGTGGGATATTACTCTCCGTTGATTTTAGCGGGAATTGAAATGGGGATGAGAGGTGCTGAAATTAAAAGGTAGAAACTAAACGGCCATGGCGGGAAGTGACTCGCCGCAGGCTTCGGGGGGATGGGAATGGTGCAGAATTTTAAATTATATAAATTAAATTACAGAAATTAAATGGCCATGGCAGGAAGTGACTCACCGCGGGCCTCGGAGGCATGGCAATGGTGCATAATTTAAATTACAGAAATGAAATTACGAAAATTAAACGGCCATGGCAAGAAGTGACTCGCCGCGGGCCTCGGAGGGATGGGAATGGTGTAGAATTTAAATTGCAGAAATTAAATGAACCACCACGGGAAATGACTCTCTGCGTGGGTTTACGTAGGAATACCGCCGCAGGAAATGACCCTCTGCGCGGGTTTGTGTAGGAATGAAAGAATAGACAGAAATAAAAGAACAATAAGGGAACCGCCGTGGGAAATGACTCTCCACGCGGGTTTTAACAGAAATGACAAAGATGAATAGAAATGATATAAATGAACATAAAGGAGAACCTCTGCGGGAAGTGACTCTCCGCGGGTTTTAATGGGGGATGGGAACAAAAGAAATAAAAGAGCGCGTGCATGGGGGTGGTGTGATCGCCAGGGGCTGAGGGCCCCAAAATAAAAGGAAAGTGATCGCCAGGCGCTGAAGACCCCAAAAATGAGAAGGGTGATCACGTTTACCTCAAAAGCGGGAAGTGGTGTGGATTGCTTCTTCCACACCCTTCGGCCGGCCGACGAAGAGGGCTTTCTGTGGTTACCCTTGCGAGAAGTAAACAAACATCAAAACAGATCAGAATAAAAGCGATGTAATATCAATCCCTTGTGACAAAAGTAATGAAATCATCAGCGAACACACACCTGGCTGGTGTTATTTTAAACCCCTCTCAAACACGAGTGGGTGACAAAAATGCTAATGATTGGTGAACAGTGTGCAAAGGTGCGTGAAAACAAAGCCCTCTTAAGAAGAGAGATGCCAGACAAAGAGATGATGCATACAACAAAAACGACAAGCGAAAGCAGAGGGAAAGAATGGCTTATTGGAGCGCCGATGGCGGGCTTTGGGGAGAACTTCGACATCGTGAGGACGGTGTAGAAGCACGATGGGGCGTAACGACCTCATTTCGAGCGTATGGGCACCTGAAAATTCGGTAGAGCCTCCCCTTAAGAACTCTCGAGCTCATAAGCAATTTTGGCAGAGTACTCTCTCTCTTCTTGAGATTCTGAAGCTCTCTGGTTTCGAGGGAGGGGGTCCTCTATTTATAGGAAAAATTTTGATTGACACGTCTTGGGTCTGGGACGCATTCATGCTGATGCGCACTGGTTCCCAGACGCCTCAATGAATTTTAAAGTATTTTATTATATTTTTATTATATTTAAATGAAAGGCTGCATCTCAGAGATGGGACGCATTCAATTAACACGTCCCAGATCCAAGACGCGGCAAAAATTTTCCACCAAAACGACGCCGAAAGCCATCGACAACGGAGAAAGCGATTGATTTTGGCACCTACCCGTGACTTTTGAAGGACACGTCTGGTCAGCAAGACATCTTTATGTTTGGATTTATTTGAAACGTTAAACTGAGCGATGGGGGCGGCTCCGCCCGCGTGCTGCACGAGGCTCTAAAGAAGGTGTCAGGGTTCCCTGACGCCTTTAAAGAAGGCATCAGGGTCCTCCGCCACGTTTAAAATACTTTTTGAAAAAATTCAAAACAATGTGAAAAAATCCATAAAAATAGGAAATCATTCAAATAACTCGACTTGTGAAAGCCGCTTCGGGACATCTTGGTGTAACAAGAGATTTACTCACAAAAATGTCAAAAACAGCATGTCTACACAATGCACCTATAGCATCCCGGAGTCTCAAAACTCAACGGTTAACTCTACACGGGGTTTCACAAGTTATATAGGGGAAAAACCCGAGTGGATTGTAAAACACATATCAAGACCCATGAAAACGCTCCAAAAGCTCTTCGATTTCGATCCGAAGAATCCAGGGTATTACAGCCTACAATCATGGGTCTTGTTAGCTCCGTAAATCCAACATGCAACAACACCTACAAATCCTGGCTCCGTTCTCGACATAGAACCACGGGACAACTGGAAGCTGGGTCACATCAAGACAAAATTATAGCTGAACACATAGCTAAAATATACTAGCCGTTCGCAGCTTACCAAAAGGACCCACAACAGTCTCGAAGAATGCATCTCTAAGACCACGATCCATCCCAAGAGCACAATTTCCAAGAAATTTAAAGAAAGAAAAGGGTACTCAACCAACATATACACCGACAGATTTCCCCAATTCTCGAACTCGTCGGTGCCAACAACCACAATGCCTCAAGCAACTGCACGGCAACCAACAGCATCAAGGCACACATAGCCAAGATGATGTTACACCAAGGAAACAAACCCCTCGGCCGGTCAGAATCTTCGAACCAATCGATCCTCGACCCATGGGTTACGAGCCCACACGCTTCCGCCGTGCACTCAACACAACAAACACGGGCATCACAGACAACTCGGCATCCACATGTCAGCACACATTCAGCGCCATTACAATTCATGAAACTGCAATATACCACGCCTCGAGTACCGATCCTGCTAACAACCAATCACAAGTCGCATAGTGCAAACCATGAAGAGCACCAGCTTCAGCACAAACCGCAAAGGATGCTAGTCTCAGCTTATCCTTACGTCCCGAAAAAATCACTGAACCTTCATAGCACAACAGCCGCCAAACACGGCACGTCGAACACGGTGCATAATGGCCCCCAAATCCTTAATCTAGGTCCAAAGCCAGGCCACTGCCGAAACAAGAGCCAATCAGGTTCAGAACTAACACAGCCCACACATAAGCAGACACATGACTAAGGCTTCACGGAGACAGCACTTCCAAAGCTTACCTCGAAACAATGCCACAAGATAGGATGAGAAGAATTAAGCCCGACTAACAGTAGATCACAAGGAAGGAAATCCTAGGTTTGCCCGAGCATTCTCTAAATCCAAGGCATCGAAACGGCCACCTCAACACAACCTTAACACCTTAGGGGCTAATCAAACCTCAAGTTGGGACAGCCAAAACAACATTAATCGCCTTAGAGAATATGCACGGCCATCACACCAACGATAATGCTACCAGACACCAAAATAACCCACGAAAAAATCTCGAACACCGCACCACAGACTTACGTCTGTCGGCAAACTCAGCCCAGTGCAGCACAATCGAGACCAACACCATGTTGAAAGGAGGGCGCTCCATCAAATCCTGACGAGAGCAAAACCACCTCGTACAGCGCAAACACAGCGCGCATAAGCTCTCACGCGAGAAGCAAGTGGTAAAAGAACACAAAACCTATGCCAGCTGCCGACTGTACTGGACTTTATGGACTCTGAGCATTGCAATATCTCGAATTCCCATGTACTTACACAAACACATACTTTAATACCAACTGTGATGACCCAGAGTCTGGATACCGAGTAAACTCGATACAACTTGGATTCTGAGAGGCCTCCCAAGAGCGGAAAAGCTTCGTGGGGATAAAATAAGTGTGTGAAGTACATTGAACTTCTAGATAAAGCAGTAAACAATTAAGTACTATGATCAGGATTGCTAAAATAGCAGAAATAAAGTTACATTTTCTATAATAATTAAAAGTAATAGAGCTAACAGAGTCAAGTCCAAATAAAGTACAGTACAATAGGAAAGAGAACGTACTCTGAAGTAGGGGGAAGCCCGACACTGGCAAATGCTGGCAACTAAGAACCACCGCAGCAGTACCTCCAAGCACGAGGAAGAACAACTATACCTAAAAAGTCAGGGGTGAGCCTCGTCTCACTAGCTCAATAGGGGTCCCGCAGATCCCCACCACGAAACAAATGCAGTAACAATAGTGCTAAACTACAAAAGTAAAGCAGAGTCGTGCAGGCCCGTCTTACGAGATAAAAGCCCAACTCAAGACCACACGGTCTAAAAGCACCAATACATACATGATCTCACCGTCATGTACGTTACAGTAACCGTAACCTCGGGTGAAGCCAAACACAGACTACCCGACAAGTCACGTCAACAGTGATGGAAAATAGTCACGAAAGCCACAAGTCATCGTGTCGTGTGACAGAAGCACCTCCTCACTAGAAGAAAAGCCAGATGCATCTACTGACATCTTACACTACGCCGCAAGCGTCTCCCATTGGCCTGGAACAGCGATAACTGAGACACTCAGCAAGGAACCAAGTACCAAGTAATGAGTGACTAGTCAGGGTCATGCCCGTCGGCGCTCATCCAACGCCCCTAACCACGTGTGCACACACAAGCTCAATGTCTTGAGCCAGGCCTCTAGCTGGTTTTTCCCTCCCGTAGGACTCTCACGGCAAGACAAAGGGGCCCACAGCAACCAGCCTATAAACCATCTCAACCGGGAACTCGCCCCGCCACCACTCCGAGGTGGGCCGACACACGAAAAGTGTCATCAGACTACGACTAGTGGAGGCTCACTAGACACAGAGACTCAAAATAGTGAAGTACGGACAGGTCACGCACGTACCACGAAGCACAAGACAGCACACAGAACTGCCGCCAAACTCAGGACAGCCAACTAGACCTGCTAACACAACGATCCTTGAGTTACAAGACTCGCGTCAAAATCGTCGCACATCACGGCAACAAGCCGCTAATCAGCCTAGTCCCTAAGCCAAAAACCATGGGAAACATATCATGGGATCGACATAAGACAGCCAGATCCACACTAATTGGAAGTCCTCAGCCCCTAGGCCGCTAAACGGACTCACAACTCTACGTAACACGAAACATGGAACATGAGGTATTACCAAAGCCCTTAAACATATGGACATGCAAATCGAGGTAACACGATACCTTCAAGTGTCTAAAACCATGTCTTGATCCTCATGGGATAGATGAGATACTCACGAGGTCACGTGTCAACCACTGGTCACAACCAGGTTGCCAGAAACTATAATGATCCTCAAAATAACCCGAAACACCGCTCGGTACAATGGCACTCCCAGACACCCTATAGCACGGTCTCTGCCCTCATAGGACGTCCAAGACATCCACGGAATAATGGGCTAATCAAGGGGTCAAAGCCATAATAATCGAAAGCCAAACTGACAAAGAAAACACCCAGAAGGGTAGCCGCGGTCGCGAGCTAGCCGCTTCTGGCAAACGGAACAGAGACGAGGTCAAGATCTAGCTGCGTTTACCATAAAAACCCAGACGTGGTTAAGGACTAGCTGCATTTACACCGGAGTCGCTACATAGCCGCGGTTCCAGACAAATTGCTTCTGGCCTATGAATGGAAAACACAGAAAGAGATAAGGAGAAGACGGAGTCGACGGTTCACGAAGCGGAGTCGACTCAAGGAGAGCCGCGGTTCCAAGATAGTCGCGGTCATCTAGACGCGGTTAAGCGTTAACCGCGGGCATCCTAGCTGCGGTACACCACAAACCATGTCAGAAGGAGAAGAAGGCAGGTAGACGCGGTTTCAGCTAACCGCGGTCATACAGACGCAGTTAAATGCTAACCGCGGTGATCCACCGCCATACGCTCGAACCAGCAAAGCCCTAAAAGTGGTCACGGTTCAGACCAACCCTTGCCAAGGTCGAGAGTCGAACGCGATTTTTGCGAAACCGCGTTCACCCTCCGGCCCAAAATCCGCAAGCCCTCACAAAATTCGGTCTTTTCATGCTTCAATCGCTCCTAAACGATGGGGAAACATCCCTAGAGTCGATATCAACCTTCCACAAGCTGGAAGGGATCGAACCAACCACAAAATAGCAAGAAACGGGTGATTCCCACAAGTCAACCCAAAACGAGTCACAGAGCAAACATCCTCATACCGACCCCAATTCACAACCAAACGAAGTTAAATTGGCAGGAAACGAATCCCAACATGCCAGGGGTTTAAATTTTACCATTTAATGTGAAAACCACCCCCTAGAATGGCGAACACGGCTCACACCCCCGAAACATGCTTTCGCCCTTAAAGTTGGAAAACCCATTGAAACTCACACCATTCGGCTCCAAACCGCGAGGAAATGCAGGAAAAGAGTAGGGTATCATCCCCCTACCTCCACTGAAGATCTCGCGCGTCTAAACAACCACACCACACCGAAAACCATCACACGAACAACCCACACTGGCTTTTAATCCACGAATGGGATCGTACCTACGCCACGCTCCATTCCTCGCGCTATCACGCTCCACGACACCTCCACGGCATCTACACGTCATCCCCGAGCCTCCTCCATCAACAGTCGGAGCAGAGGGGGAAAGAGGAGAGAGAACATAGGGGGAGAGAGTGAATAGCGGTGAGGAGAGAGGAGAGGGTGGAAAGGGTTAAGAAAAAAGAAAAAGGAAAAGAAATTAGCAATCTTCCTAAAATTTGATTTTTGGCACATAATTTCGTAAACTCAGAAAAATATAGAAAAATAGTCTTCACGATCTTCGGAAAGAGCACAATGCACCTGTAGTGTCCCGGAGTCTCAAAACGCAACGGTTAACTCTCCACGGGGTTCCGCATGTTATACAGGGGAAAACCCGAGTGGATCATAAAACACATATCTGGACCCACGAAAGCGCTTCGAAAGCTCTCCGATTCTGATCCAAAAAATCCAAGGTATTACAGTGGACGAGTGCTGACGAGCACGACCCCGGCTAGTCCTTATTCTGTGGTACAGTGTACCGTGTCTCGGTTTTCGCCTGAGGGCTAGTTGGGAGACACTTGAGGCCACTGTGTAAGTCGTCGGAGGACGCTTCCGGTCTCATTGTTAGTGGGGTAGTACTCATGTCACATGAGAGGTTTCTGTGCAGGCTTCTCTTCGGTGTAGTTACTGTTCTGGTGGCTCGGTCTGTTCCACTTTGCATGATCTTCTGGTAGTCAGTCTGGTGTTGCCTTGTGTGTGTGGGGGGGGCGGGGTGTAGTTCTTCCGCTTGTTCTAGTTCGGGATCGAGAGACTCTCCCGAGGGCGTTGATTCAGCGTGCAGCTGTGTGGTCTTGTCTGTGGTTCCGTCAGTTAGGACGGACTGTCCAACCGTGGGGTCGGGGTTGTATAGAGGGCGTGTGTGTGTGTGTGTGTTTCCCCTGGTTGACCGTCCTCTGGTTCGGGTCATCGTCATCGTTTCGTGCCGGCGTTCTTGTCCAGTTGCTCCTGTTGTTGCTATTCTTACTATTGTTACTTCTATCGTTGCACTTCTGTTACTGCTTTCGTTGTAGTGGGGACCCGCGGGACCCCTACTGAGCTAATGAGATGAGGCTCACCCCCTGCTTTTCAGGTGCGACGTTCTCCTCGGAGTGGAGCGTGCTAGTCAGTGGGTCGTTAGTTGCCAGCTCGCCGAGTTGCCGGGGTGTGCCCCAGGGCAGTGCATGTTTCTTTTCCCTGACTGTACTTGTGGACTGGACTCTGTAGATTATTTAATTGTTATAAAATTTAATTTTATTTCTATCATAATTGTAGATTTACTTTCCTGCCATTGTTTAGAATTTCAATGCATGACCACACCATCCCTTTAACCCATCCGAGCCTTCCGGCTCGTGGGTGGCGGGCTAAGATTCGAATGGTATCGGGTTATTCTCGATATCTGGATCTTGGGTCGTTACACTATGGGCCCATGGGCCTAGTTTCCTGATGAAATAGGACCCTACCGGTTCTAAAATTTCATGGGGATTTGATCCCTTCAGGAAAAAGAAAGAAAAGAAAGGCACGTAAGGAGAGAGGATGACAACATGACTGAATCAAAACCACACGATGTGATTTCATAGGGTCTTCGCCTTGGGATCATGTCCACAGTCTTGGACAGATTCCAAACGTGGGTCTCTACAAGAGAAAACCTCTCTTTTTTTGGCATTATTACATCCTTCCCTGAAGATCAGATCCTCTTTAGTAATCAATCAACTGGTGGGCTACAATTATAAACAAAAGAAGAAAAAGAGCTCTAGAGATAGTTGTAGGGATTAAAAGAAAATAAAGATAACATCAAAAGAAGAATGTCTGATGCTCAAGAAAACTTGAATCATACTCAGATTCACATAATATTAATTCAAATACATAGCAGAGCCTTTCTCCGATGGCTCAAAAGTGCCCTCCCACTTACAGAGATCGCTATCTCTCTCCTCTCCTCTCCCTCTCAGTCTGCTACAAGGAAGGCTCTTTGAGCTATTGTTGACACTCAAATTTTGGCTTGATCTTTCGGCTGCAGCAGCAAGCTCCAATTGGCTGCTCTGACGCCGATAGAGGAAAAGAAGAAGAACAAGAATGAAAGAATAAATGAACAAAAAGAAAAAGAATATTAGAGGTGCCCCGGCACCGGCAAAAAAAGAGTGGAAATAAGAAAAGAAGAGAGGGATGGAGGACTCACTCGGTCCCCCTCTGCTCAAGTCCTATTGATGCATAAACTCGAACACCATAAATATGCCATAATATGGCAAAAATTGTGGGCGATCAAGGTGTTCCAAAAAAACACACGGTCGCAGGTTCGACCATGAGCATATGGCAGCGAAGAAACGGAAGAGGAGGCTCGAGTGGCTAAATTTCAACACTGGTGATGGTGGGGCCGTATCTCATATACGACACCCTGCCATCATGAATTTGCATCCCAATGGACGAATTGGATGAAAATTGGGCAAAACCTCAGCGTCCTTAAAGTCATGCCACCATAGTCTCGAATGTGGGAGCCCGGACGTCAAAAAAAAAAGGAGGAGGAGAGAACCCGAAGTCCCTCATGCGGACCCCTCTCAGGGGATATCCGGTAGGGCCCCAACGGTTTTATCGACAGGGGCTTTCCCCATTTAACCGACAGGCCCACGCGGCTGCCTTTTCTGGCAGGGGGCCCTGTCCATTCAAACGGCGGGGTCCCCCCCCCCCCCCCCCGCACCACTCATCGACGACATCATAGAGGCCCAATCCCGTGCGCAGGGAGCACCAGCTGTAGACACGCCAAAATTGACATTATTTTGAGTATATTTCATATCGCAATGTGATGCCCCATTTGACCCTCAAATCGGCTTATTTGAGTGGTTTTTCCCACTTTTCTTGAACTTCCCCTATTTTTCCCTATTTTTCCTATTTTTTCTATTTTTCTGGTTTTTTTTGGCATTTATCTCCATTTTTTATGAATTCACGCCTTGATCAAGGGCGCGTTTTGATTCACGACCGGACCTAGGGCGCCTTTTAAAGAAGTGACGACCTCTGGAAAGGGCGTCAATTCCTGGCATTATCCAATTTTTGAAAAAGAATAAATATTCTTGGGGGCGTGTTTTAATTAACGCCTCTCCCGGAGGCGTGTTTCAGAATTTCCAAATAAAAGAAATATTTATTTCAAAATTGATCTGGGAGTTGACGCCCTTGGCCATGTCGTGTTTTGAATTAACGCCCTATGGTAGGTTGTCAATTCTTGAATTGACGCCCTGACCCAGGGCGTGTTTCATCTTCTGTCTTCGCAGCCCTTTCCCCAGAGAGTCCTTGCTTCGTTAGACACCTTCCTTGATTGGGGACTGGAGTCTTACCTCCGTAGGGCTCTTGCCATTCTTATCTTCTCCTATATTTGATCTGTTCTATTTAATAGAGCCGGCGACTCTGTTAATGAGGTTGGATCCCATTCCGGATTTCTTCTTCTCCCCTCGTCGTTCTTCTGTTTTTTTTCTTCTTCTATCTTTTCTTCTTCTGTGTTTTTCTTCTTTTCTTTCTTACGCAGGTTGCTGTGGCTGAAGGAGAGGTTCCTCCGTGCCATCTCTTCACCCTTTTGGAAGACCTTCTCCCCATCGAGCATCAAAGCCAAGCAACAGGCTCTTTCTGTTTTATTTTTATTCTTCTTTTGCTATCATCGTTAAACATGCATGCATATTCATAGTATTCATTTTTAAAACTCAACCACGTTGGGTGTCTCCCCATTAAGTGCAACTCTTGCACTTTTTCCCCTTATTCATGTTTGCATTCATCATCATATTCCCACCCTCTTTGCATAGGGGTTTAAGGGCAACCACCCTTAAGGTGTGTTTTTCACATATTGCCATGCTCATATTTTTATTTAGGATTTGATGCTACACTCACCATGTTCTAATTCATATTTTTTCATTGGTGTTTGTCTTTGTTTTGCAAGGGTAATTAATTGAAGAACTCTCTTCATCGGCCGGCCGATCTAGAAGAGAAAGGAGCACTCACATCCCGCGCTTTTAAAGGTATTCTTCGCGATCCCTCCCTATTTATTATTCTTATACTTTTGAGGCGTTCGCGTCTCTGGCGATCACGTATCTCCACTTTAGCACCTCGTGCTATTTCATGCCCCCTATATGTATATATTCTTATATTCTTTTATTTTTATTTGTTTAAGTAGATCTTTCTAAAAATTAGAATCTACAAATTGGCGATCACGGTGGGACCCCTATTGTTCTTTTTTTGATTACCCCTTTCCCCTTTGGCACCCTCGCGTGCCCTTTCCCTTTGGTACCCACGGTACCCTTTCCTTTGTGCCCCTCGGGCACCCTCCTTTGTGCTTTTGCACTTCTCCACTAGTGATTGGCTAGTTTATTAGATCTCTTTTTTTAGAAATTCCACTTATTCTCTTAAAAATAAAATCTTAATGAGCATGATATCCTGTTGATTGCCTTATTTATGTGATTGTGAGTGTTTCATTTTGCTGGTCGTGGAGCTTTCTGAGAATTAACGCCTCAATTTGGGGCGTGTTTAAAATTAACGCCCCCATACAGGGCGCTTTTTGATTCTATAACGCCTTCCAGCAGGGCATTTTCTAGCGCGTCCCTGGTGCTTTGTGAATTAACGCCCTACCACAGGGCGCCTTTTTATTGCAGAACGCCTCACTCAGGGGCGTGTCTTGTTTTGGCCGTGCATCCCCTGAGAGTTGACGCCCTCACCCCGAGGCGTCCATTTGATTTATAGCGCCCCCTTTCAGGGCGTCTTTTATTGGAAATTATTGTATTGCGGTGTGCAGCTGGTTTCTGAATTCACGCCTTTCTGGAGGGCGTCCTTTTATTTGGTAACGCCTCACACAAAGGAGTTTCTTTGCTACCCTTGGGTTTTGACGCCCTCACCAGGAGGCGTTTCTTTGGTTTGTAACGCCCCATATTAGGGCGCATTTTTCTCTGCCTGTGGGCCCTCCACAGTGATTCATGCCCTGCCCAGGGCGTCTCTTTTCTGATAGCGACCTTACCCAGGTCGTGTCTTTCCTGAGTTTTCACAGAGCCCGTGCTTATCTGTGCATTGATTTTATATTGATTATACCATTTACTTGGCTCTATTGGTGGATTTGTTTATATCTCCTTGCATTGCATTCATTCATTTCTTTGCATTGGTTTGGGAGACCTCCTCTCTCCTCACTAGGATTCCACATACCCCCTTGGTGAAGGAACGACCCTCCATTGAGCATTCCGTCTCTTTGGATTGGAAATTCCTAAACCAAGCCTCCATAAGCCCCCGCACCCGTGGATTCCCTCACGGACGCCGGGCAGGTTGTACCCTTGAAGTTCCCGAGTTTAGTTGGCCTATACGTGGTGAGAGAGTGTTCCTAGTTGGCATTGGAGTTAAATCATATTGAAACTAGGATCCTCCCTTGTGTGAATCATATCAATTTGTATAAATTCATTAATTCACCAAGGTTCAAACATAAGAAATCAAGGTAACCATCACAACTTGTGTGTTTCTTTGCAAATTGTTTGCACATTAAACTGCTTGAATGGCTTACTTTGATAGACAAAATAACATGTTCAATTCAATTAATGTTCATGAGGGTGATCAACCTAGCACATCTTATTCCCCTCAATTTCAACATGTTCATCATTCTCACCATACTTTCAAGGGACCACGTCCTCATTCTTATGGTCATGCCCGACCCACGGGCAATGTCCATCCTCATGGTCCACCCACTCAATCACGAGCCACTATCTCTTCGGGACCCTCTCGTCCTAATGATGAGAAAGTCTCCCAAATTTTGCATGCATTAGATCATCTCACCCCTCAACAGATCCAAGCCCTTAAGGCCGCCGTTGGGGGTGCATCTCCTTCATCTCATCCTCCTTCTAATCCTCCACGGGTGGCCCATCACCCACTTCCCTCTTCCATTCATATTCCTAATCGGGTAGCCCATTACCCATCTCCTTCTATTCATCCTTCTCCTCGGGTGGTCCGACACCCGCCTCCTTCTATTCATCCTACACCGCGGCCCCGAGGCCCATTTACTCCTTGTAATCCGGCCCGTCTGGGTTCTTTTACGGGTCATCCCGTCAACTCCCCTCCACGGCCTTTTTATGCCACCCCTCCTCCTTCAAGGCCCTGCCAACCTTCGGTTGCTCCAGTTACACCCCTCCAACAATCTCTGCTTGATAAGGTAATTTTGATGGAGGAACAATTAAGGAGGGTCACGGCTCCCCCTACGCCGGTCAATCCTCTCCATGCCGCTCTGGACGATATTACAAGGATGGAGAGAGAATGGAAAGACAGGAGAGAGGACTATGGCATCAACATTCCAAGCGAACAAGAGCCGGCATTTGAAGAATCTGAGGCAGTATATGATGAAGCTCCGGCGGCACCCCTTCCGAGTTTCCTTAACTTTCCACTTCCCCCACTTTCATTTGATGAACCCCTTGCTCAGGATGAAGCCACCATCCCCGATCCAACCCCTATTTCCGAGACTTCTTGGTGTTACGACGATGGGTCGATACTCCAATCGCCCGCGCCGGCGCCTATTGAGTCTCTTCCCACTCCCACTCCCGCTCCTAACACCACTCGCCCCATTCGGCATTTCCTACGCACCAAACCTTCACCCATTAACCCTCCACTAATTACACCTCCACCCACTATACCATCAACCTTCATACCATTAGCCTCCACTGAGCCCACCTTCGAATCTTCCCCAATTAACCTCCCATTACCACCACCTCAACCTTTCCTTATCCCTTTAACCCCAAAACCCACATTGCTTACTCCACCACTTAACCCTTCACCTATGGTTAGTCCTGAGCAGGATCCACCACTTTTTGCACTCAAGCCAACCCCGACTGCTTCCGAGCAAAGGGAGAAACTTGATGTGTTTGAACCTCCGCTCCCACCTCCGCCAACACTTTCTATTATACCTCCACCATCCACGGAGCCTTCTGCCTCCGCCTCACCTCCCCTTATTACTCGGAAGGGGAACGCTGCTATAAGTACTTGCGCCAAGGATGATCAAGAGCCGGGCAAGACAGATTTGGCCACGGCTATGCGATTCAAGACGCAAGAGTTCATTTGCCGGATGCCAATCCGGGTTATTATTCCGAGCACCGTCGAAGAGGCCAAGTTACCGCCGCTGCTGTTCGCCAGAGAAGAATGCCAAGCACTGATGCCATCCAAGGGCCGGGCAGGGCACCCCTTGTTCCAATTTCCAAATCCTGAATCCATTCTTCTATGCAAGGGGCGAATGCCCATTTTGTTCAACACTCCATATACGCCACAGTTAATGGGTAGCAAAATGCTTCATGTTCCAACTTTCCAATCCCCTCACATTGTTGATCTTTGCCTTCCAAGGGGGTTGTTATTTATTATTGAAGCTTCTTCCATTGGGCCAATTGGCTATACACTTTCGCTACCGTGGAGGGGCAGTTATTTTGGCACTAGGGGGCCTTCCACTCCTTTATCCACCCCATCCATGTTCTTGTCTATCACGTTTTCTTCATGGGCCACTCCCAGGGGAAAGAGGAAGATCTCACCCTTCACATTCCTCATCTTCTTTACATTTCATTGCGTTCATGCATTCACTGCATTCATCACGTCCATTCTATTGCATTCATATGCATTTGCACCTCCTGCTTCCTGGGTCTCCAAACCCGTATCTTCCCCGCCTTCCGGCACCACCGGATATCTCGCATTTCCCATCTTATTTACCTCCATTTCCTTCTAAACCACTCTCCCCAGGGCATCGCGTCCCTTTTCCCACTATTTCCCTGGAATTCCCAGGTGTTTTATCACTCTTTTCCGGGCATGACGCCCCTTTCCACCTTATTCCTTCGGAACCTCCGGACTTTCCCTTTGGGCACGACGCCCCTCTCCACCTTTTTTATTTGCTTCCTCCGGAACCTCGGACTTTCCCCTCGGGCACGACGCCCCTTTCCACCTTCTCCTTCCTGATTTTATTCCTCCGGAACCTCCGGACTTTTCCCTCGGGCACGACGCCCCTTTCCACCTTCTCCTTCCTGATTTTATTCCTCCGAAACCTCCGGACTTTTCCCTCGGGCATGACGCCCCTTTCCATCTGATTCCTCCGGAACCTCCGGATTCTCCGTTTTATTCTCTCTATTCTCTTCCCGGGCATGACGCCCCTTTCTATCTCATTCCTCCGGAACCTCCGGATTCTCCATCTGATTCTCTCTATCTTTTCCCCGGGCACGACGCCCCTTTCCATCTTCTCCTTCCTGATTTCATCCCTCCGGAACCTCCGGATTCTCCATCTGATTCTCTCTATCTTTTCCCCGGTCACGACGCCCCTTTCCATCTTCTCCCTCCTGATTTCATCCCTCTAGAACCTCCGGACTTTCTCCCAGGGCATCGCGCCCCTTTCCGTCTTCTTCCTCCGGAACCTCGGATCTTTCTCTTCTCCCAGGGCATCGCGCCCTTTTCTATCTTCTTCCTCAGGAACCTCCGGATTCTCCATCTTATTCTTTCTATCTTCCTTCGGGGCATTCCGACCCTTCTAATTCCATTCCCCCGGAACCCCTGGACCCTCCATCTTTCCTCCGATTTGTCCTTCTGTTCCTCCGGGACATCACATCCTTCATCTTCTTCTTCCTTTTCCATCACCTTTTTTCCTATTTCTTCCCGGGGCATCGCGTCCCTCGATATTTTATCCCTCCGGAGCCTCCGGATGATTTCTCCTCTCACGATTCTCCTCCGCCTCCGGACCCTCCAGATCCGCCTCTTTCCATCTACCAATTTCTTCTTCTAATTCCTCCTGATTCTGGGTCCGACCCAACTTCTTCCACATCCACTGCCTTGGGCATCTGCCCTTTCTCTCACTACTTTCGAGGCTTTAGTCCTCACTCCTCCTTCTAATTCTCCGCTTCTTCTGTAGACTGTTCCATGTGATCAGGGTCTCCGCGCCTTAGTGAGGGAGTTCTAGCCCTCGCCTCTTTTCCTTTTCTCCTTATTCGTCTGAGTCTGGTTTAGCACCACTCCTTCTTGTTAAGCCACTTTCAAACCCTTTGCTTCCAATCCTTTTGACTGCCAAAGAGGACTATCTCACGATGATCAACCTCGCCTCTCGCGGCAGCTGCTTCTACAAAGGTTGCAAGGTACCATATTGGCGTAAGTAAGCATTTTTATGATATCATTTTCTCATTACTTCGCGCATGATTTTCAAAATGAAGTGCTTCTTAACAAGATTAAAAGTGGTGTTTTAGATCTTTATCTTAGGCTTTTGTTGAATCATTGTTTAAAAGAGAGTCTTTAGGCTTGCTTATGCAGCACTCTTGGTTAATAAGAAACCGACACTGGGAATTCGGTATTCTCTCCCTGCTTGTTAAGAATAACCCTTAGCTGGGCATTCCACACACTTCACGGCGTCCTTAGCCGGCTCCTTTGATAAAACACCGTTGCTACCTTGGCCATGCCATGAGTATATCTGAAAGTCTTTTCTCTTCTTTACTCGGCCACGTGCAGGCGCAAGAGGTTGACGGATGAGATGACCAACCTTGGTAATCCCCAATACGAGAGGAGTCTCAAATAGGGGCAGTCTTGACCCAAAATCAATATGAATTTCATGATATACATCTCGCCAAAAGGGCTATTATGAAAATCAAGTCAGAATTTCGATAAAAGCAAGATTGTGAATTATGGCATGTCAAGAGTGGCAAAGTCCCCGCAGGGAAAACCCTGGTCGTATGCATGTCAAGGGTCTAAAAATCAAAGGCACAAAGCCCCGGCGCAACAGACTACCTCTTTGAGGGTTAACACCTTGGAAGGAATTCAAGTCCCGACATCTCCCATCCTGCATAAAGCTTATCCCAACTTATTCTTCTCTTCTCCCTCCAAGACCGAACGTTTCTCAGGTATGGCCTTGGTAGGGGCACCGTTGATCAAAGGCGGTCGGTTATAGGGCGCCACCCTTCAATGCACACCCAGCTTTGGGCAGTTTTTAGCGAAAAGGGAAGGAACGAGGACACCCAATTAATGGTTTAAACACCCTTTGATGCTGCATTAGCTATGTCTAAACCAAAATCCAAAAAAATTGAATATTACAAAATCAAACCAATTTTTTTTTGAATATTTCCTAACCAAAATTCAAACAAAAAAATTGAAATATTTGTCCAAAATTCATAAAAATTTGAAATATTTTCCAAAAATTCATAAAAATTTGAATATCTTTTTCAAAACTCATAAAAATTTACATATTTCAAAATCTAAAAAATTTTGCATTGTATTCTCTGATGGTGCTTTTGCAGGAACAACAATTTTGCAAGGATCAAGATCGCGGGATGAGTCCTATCTCCACTCATTGCTATCAATCTATTGATTCTTCCCGATATTCTCATGACGTGCCACCCTGGGTATTTTTATCATTTCCTCATATCTCCTGATTATCATCCTAATTATTCATCTCCAAATCTTTTTTTTTATCAAATCTTGCTGATCTTTTTGCCACTGGGCATTATATCATTCTGATCATTCAACTCCAAATCTTGATTAGCCAAGATTGGCATCCTCATGATAAAACAACAAATAATGATACTTTTGCAATGCCGTGATTTAACTCGTGCTATACATGCCATATACATGCTATTGATGCTATGATCCATGCTATGCTTAAATGCCTTATTCATTGCTTGTTATCTTTTATATCTTGGCTGATGAATCTTGGAGCACAGGAAGAAGCTCTTGGTCCCACCGACTGGGCATCATCATCCAAGCCCCACGGTGACGGCAGCTCAGTTCTCAGTTCCCATGCTCATTGCCCCACCATCTCCTGTATTCATTTTACTATATGTTACATATGCTACTAGATTATATAAAGGACCTTGTGGCTTTGGTAAATCTGGAATTTGAGTTCCCCTTCATCAAAAACGATGACGATTCCAGAGGCATCTTAGTTATACGGATAGGCCGTTGAGCCGTCCGAGACTGGGGACGATGGTTCTTTTTATGAGTTGGTGCGTGGATAAATGGGCTTCGGCTTAGTATCAGCTCGTGAAATCGGTTTCTTGACTCAGTCTTGGCAGCTTAGCAATATTATCCTTGATTATCTTATATTTTCATTTGATTTAATTTTTCCTTTTAAACCCAGCATGCATTCATGTAGGAATTTGAAACAATTGTTGAAAAACCATTCTGATAAAGCTGATTTTGAGAGTTGAAGTTGATCTTAATCTTTCCAGATATGAGATATTCCATGCCGGATTGTGTCTTCAGTTCGTTTTGTCGCCGTTTTGGGTCATTTTCTCGAAAGCTCCTTGTTTGGATTTTATCATCTTATTTTTAATCTACTTTCCTTTGATCCACCTTGGCTGCAGCACGTCCACTGGCTGGTAACCGCTCCCCAATGGTGAAACTTACAGGTTTGTGACCTGGGGTACTTCCACCGCGCTGGAAGTTGATCATTTATTTTATCTCCTTCGTGCACCGCGTGCACACTCCCCCTTTTATCCAAACATCGTTGATTTCATTGAATTTCCCGGGATTACTTCATCTCGTGCTTTTGATTTCATTCTCATCAAGTGATGCTGATTGCGTGTCTTATCACACCTTGGCATCTATTTTTCAGTTTGCTCTGCTCCCTTGCAAAGCAGACGCCAAGGCGGAGCAGCTGTAGACACGCCAAAATTGACATTATTTTGAGTATATTTCATATCACAATGTGATGCCCCATTTGACCCTCAAATCGGCTTATTTGAGTGGTTTTTCTCACTTTTCTTGAACTTCCCCTATTTTTCCTATTTTTTCTATTTTTCTGGTTTTTTTTGGCATTTATCTCCATTTTTTATGAATTCACGTCTTGATCAAGGGCGCGTTTTGATTCACGACCGGACCTAGGGCGCCTTTTAAAGAAGTGACGACCTATGGAAAGGGTGTCAATTCCTGCATTATCCAATTTTCGAAAAAGAATAAATGTTTGAAAAATGTTAATTAACGCCCTTCTTGGGGGCGTGTTTTAATTAACGCCTCTCCCGGAGGCGTGTTTCAGAATTTCCAAATAAAAAAAATATTTATTTCAAAATTGATCTGGGAGTTGACGCCCTTGGCCATGTCGTGTTTTGAATTAACGCCCTATGGTAGGTTGTCAATTCTTGAATTGACGCCCTGACCTAGGGCGTGTTTCATCTTCTGTCTTCGCAGCCCTTTCCCCAGAGAGTCCTTGCTTCGTTAGACACCTTCCTTGATTGGGGACTGGAGTCTTGCCTCCGTAGGGCTCTTGCCATTCTTATCTTCTCCTATATTTGATATGTTCTATTTAATAGAGCCGGCGGCTCTGTTAATGAGGTTGGATCCCATTCCGGATTTCTTCTTCTCCCCCCGTCGTTCTTCTATTTTTTTTCTTCTTCTATCTTTTCTTCTTCTGTGTTTTTCTTCTTTTCTTTCTTACGCAGGTTGCTGTGGCTGAAGGAGAGGTTCCTCCGTGCCATCTCTTCACCCTTTTGGAAGACCTTCTCCCCATCGAGCATCAAAGCCAAGCAACAGGCTCTTTCTGTTTTATTTTTATTCTTCTTTTGCTATCATCGTTAAACATGCATGCATATTCATAGTATTCATTTTTAAAACTCAACCACGTTGGGTGTCTCCCCATTAAGTGCAACTCTTGCACTTTTTCCCCTTATTCATGTTTGCATTCATCATCATATTCCCACCCTCTTTGCATAGGGGTTTAAGGGCAACCACCCTTAAGGTGTGTTTTTCACATATTGCCATGCTCATATTTTTATTTAGGATTTGATGCTACACTCACCATGTTCTAATTCATATTTTTTCATTGGTGTTTGTCTTTGTTTGCAAGGGTAATTAATTGAAGAACTCTCTTCATCGGCCGGCCGATCTAGAAGAGAAAGGAGCACTCACATCCCCGCGCTTTTAAAGGTATTCTTCGCGATCCCTCCCTATTTATTATTCTTATACTTTTGAGGCGTTCGCGTCTCTGGCGATCACGTATCTCCACTTTAGCACCTCGTGCTATTTCATGCCCCCTATATGTATATATTCTTATATTCTTTTATTTTTATTTGTTTAAGTAGATCTTTCTAAAAATTAGAATCTACACCAGCTGCGCTCCTCCCTGCTGCTATAGCTACTCCGCTGCGGGCTCCTGCTTCCTCTTCCTTTTCCTCTTTGTTCGGGCGTGGTGACAGTGGTGGTGCCGATCGATGGGGAGGGGAAGGGTTCAGCTGAAGAAGATCAAGAACAAGATCAACCGACAGGTGACCTTCTCCAAGCGCTAGTCGGGTCTGCTAAAGAAGGCTCACGAGATCTCCATCTTCTACAGCGCCGATGTCACCCTCATTGTGTTCCCCTCAAAGGGCAAGCTCAATGAATATGCCACGGACTCCCGCATGGAAATCATTCTGGAACGGTATGAGCAATATTGCTATGTAGAAAGAGAGCTCGTAGCAGCAAATGTTGAATTACAGGGAAATTGTTCCATTGAATGTGGCAAATTAAAGGCTACAATGGAAGCATTACACAACCGCCAAGCCATTCAATGGCAGAGGCTCTCTCCCTCCTTCAGCAACCATAGCCGACCGGAGTAGCTCCCTCCCCCGACCTCGCCATAAGCGGCAGCTCCCCTGGGTGAACTTAACAGGTGGCCCCGATGGGGGTTTAACCGGTAGCCTCGCTGGGGCACTTAACCGGCAGCATGGCTGGGCATTTAACCGGCAGGGGCTTGGCCCCATTTAACAGGCAGAGTAGGCTCGAACAACAGACGCTCCCTTAATAGGTGGGGATCGATTTAATCGGCCGCGATTACCTTAACCGGTAGGGAAGCGCTTAGCCGACCGCTCAAAGCCATAATCGGCCACCCCATGCCATAATTGGCAGGGCGTTAAAATGCAGGCACATGACTCGCACGACAATTCACCAAGCCACAACGACAGGCCCCCTGCAAACGTACGAGGCCGTAAGAGGGGCCTTGTGTGCCCAAAAATGGAAGCCTCTATACCCTTCCTTGAATGGCAGCATGGTAGCTCAAAAGCATCGCTAGCGGCATCTTCCCGTATCCGGCAAGGTGACTTACTTTGACCACTGGGCTCATCTCTTTGCCGGCAACATTGCTTTGTCCTGCAGAACTTTGATGACGAGGCCTTCAATCGAAATGGAAGAAGAATGCTACGTCCGTGCCTATAAATTGACATGTGGCCGAAGAAGAACGAGTCTCTCCCAAGGGGGTTGGCGGAAGAAGGCTCCTGGCTGGCTGTCTGCTACTCTGGCTGTTGCTTGGGTGTTGTTGTACCCAGATAATTTCTGAGCAAAATACCAAGAAATAAGGGTTCGGGAATGTCCTCGAACACCTTTAAAGTGACGGCTACCCAGCCCCTTCTATGGGCCCCCGGGCCCAGCCAAGGGTCCCAACCAGCTAGGCGTGACCCACGGCAACTTTGGCAATCAATTGGGGCCACCCCCGAACACTCAGTTTGTGGATTTACCCCCGTTCTACACCACCACCCGGGCCTACCAAGGGGCGCCCTGACGACAGGCCACATCATGTGGCACCCAGCAATGTGGCCAGGATCTACCCCCAAGATGCCTCCATATCCAGCTTTCTAGGGTCAAAGGAAGACCTATCTTGGTCAACCATGGGTTTTAGAATCCCACAGCACCCGTATGCGGCCCATACACGTATTTCGGGGATTTTTCCGAACACCTTGCCGACGTGCATATCCCACCCGTTCTACAACATGCCTGTTGACACCCATTTTTAGCCTGCAAGTTACGTTATTTCTCTTATTCGTCATTTTGATGTCCCAAATTACCCTTTATTTTGGATCCTTCCTTGGTTGTATTTCGAGCCCATTTCATTGTTCCCTAGATTTTAGACTTTAGAGATCATGATTTCTTAGAGTCCTAGGACTTATTTCATCAACTTCTTGATGAGGGTCGGACACGGGGACCGACACTAAGTGATGAGGACCTCGGACTCTAAATGCAGACACGACCAGCAACATACAAAAATGGAGACACTTTGGCCCAACACTAAGAGTTCCTATGGGCTATACGTCGCTAACAGAAATGCAAGCTCACTCGTCGTCCCAAGTGAGGGGAAACGCGGATCGAGCCACGGGACGGGTCAAGGGTGGTCGACTCACTTCCGTGCTCGGATCGAGCCACGGGACGGTCACTCTCTCGCTCATAGTGGTGACATGGAATCATGGGCTAGGTTCCTATCGCACTCAGCAGCGGCACACGACCATATACTAACTAAGCAAGTAAATGCCAAGAAGTTACGATCGTTACCTCCACGCTCCCGACGTGGGGAAGACAACCCCAGCCAATCCTGTACTCCTGGTTAAACAAATACACTGCGATACAAAGATTTGACCCACTCCACGCAGGGAGGTAATAGGTCACATGTGGGGCCCGGGAGTAGCGGGAATTAGGTTGACGGGCAGCATCTTGATGTCGCCCGTCGGTGCCGAAATCCGCGCTTTAGTGCTATCCGGACGGCGCGATCTGCGGATTCGTGGGGCCCACGTGCTGCCTCGTCCTCTGGACCTAACGGAGTGGGTACCACTGTGATGGTGACCTCTGGTGGAGCACTTCCCTGGGCAACAGCCAGGCTGGAACACCGATCGGAGGCCGATCGGCTCCGATCTCCAAGTCTTGGAGTTGCTGCCCACGGATCTGTTGCTTCTGTTTTGCAGCGCGCGATCCGGCGAGATCGGCTGCTGCGATCACTCGCGACGTCGATCGACGCGCAAGAGGTATCGTTGGAAAGCTCTTTTGAAGTGCTTTGACCCTCTATGACTCTAGAAACTTTGTTGGGATCGTGCTTCAGATGGGTGATTTTAGAACCGGACTGATCTCATTTTTAGATCTGGCTGGGCAGAACTGAAGTTTCCTGAGTTGGCTTTGACCGCGGGGTAGACCTCAGATTCAGGCCTCAAGTTCTTCATAAAAGTTGTAGAGGGGAGAGAGAGGAAAACGGCAATAATTCTTATGACCGATTTGGTGGCGGTTTGGATGGGGAAAGATATTTTATACTGGTGGGTGGTCGGATCTGGACAGAGGCAGATAGAACTAAGTGGGATCTATAAGTGAATTTTAGAAAATAGGTGAAGGCCTTTAGAAATTCGACAAAAATTTGTGGATGGAGGGGGTGTTAGACAGAAGCTCCAGTAAAATTGGGGGCTCAAACAAAAATCAAGAAGAGGTCCTAAGATGGGAAACTCAGAGCTACTGTGAATCTGGACTGAAAGCTGGCGGATCTAGGTGGAAAGAAAGAATGAAAATGGAAAATTGCAAAATGGATGCTAGAAACTCAACCAAATTTTCTGGGATGTGGTGAAGACCCATGGAACTCACCTTAAAAGTTTGGGCTCCAGAAGAACTCGTGGCTGAGTGTTAAAAATCCGAGAATGGCATGCTATCACCCGATTGGCAGAATACCGACGGAGGCGGTGGCGGTGCAACGGAAGCTCGATGGCGGCGGCAACGATGAACTCCACACCAGATAAGTGAGGCTTCTCACCTCAGAACACAGCCTTCCCAGCTGCAAGAAGAAGAGAGGAGAGAGAGAGAGGGGCGGCCCTTGCCTTTGGAACAAATTCCTTAATTTTCTTTGCATTAATTGTAACAAAATAGGAATTACAAGCCTTTTATGTGAAATGCAAAATGACAAAAACTAACCCTAGATCTAGGGTTGGGGAGGGTAAAAGAGGGAGTCCACATTTTTATTTTCCCATGTGATTTGGAACTAAATAAAATAAACTAAAATTCCTAATATAATATAGTAAAGGAGGGGCGCCCCCTTGACCTTCATGCCCCTTCTTGGACTATTTTAAACACTTGTCCCCCCCTTGGTCCACTCTTCTAGAAGCCCACTATTGGAAGGTTGACTGACCCCACATGGGCCCTAGAGATGATGTGGATCAATGGGGAAGAGGTAGGGGGCCCGCGGGACCCGGGTGGTCCCAAATTACACATAAACTCCTCTTAAAATCCGAATTACAATCCGAATAAAACACACAATACACACAAACAAAGTCCCAATAAACTATAAATATCGAGACTCAAGGGGGAGTCTCCAAGCTGTCTCCGAGCCAGATTGAAGCCGCTGTAGCCCGGGTGGTGCTCTGCGTAAGGTATCGACGGCTCGCTGATTCGTGCTTCTCGCTTGCTCTGGTGTCCGTACCAATTCTCCCCAGGTGGGAGAAACTCGACCCTGTCGAGTAAGGGTCTGCATCGCTCTGGTAGCACTCCAGTAGGTCCGGATCTATCCGCTGCAACTCTCCACGGGTGATCCATGTATCCTCGGTGGCGGGTCGCCCTCTCCATCGCACTAGGTAGCGCGGGTAGGATCCACTCCTGGTAACTGTCACCTGCTCATCCAATATATGATCGATATGCTCTCGCTGCTGTGGAAATAGGGCCGGTGGTGGACACTCAGGTGTGCAATCACTCTCAATGGGAGGAGATGGCTCAAAAGGCTCACTAGGGATCACCGCTGGGTCCCTATATGCAACTTGATCCGACACATTGAAAGCTGAGCTTATACCATATTCCTCGTGCAGGTCCACAACATATGCGTTGGATCCAACACGTTTCAACACTCTAAATGGACGGGCTCCGCGAGCTTGCAATTTCTTTACGGTTCCAGAGGGAAACTGTTCAGGTCTTACCCTGATCATGACATATTCACCCTCTTGGAACTCTCGGTGGTGTCGATGGGCATCGGCTAACTCCTCATACCGTGCATTGCTGGCCTCATTGTGACAACGGATGTCGTCATGCAAACTCCTAACATGCCTAGCAAAAGACTGGACAGACTCAGACACTCATGCATGAATGGGCATGGGAACAAGATCTACTGGCTTCCTAGGTCTACGACCTGTGGCAATCTCGAATGGACTCATGCCAGTAGACCTGTTAACCGAATCGTTATATGCAAATTCTGCCAGTGGTAGTATGAGATCTCAATCCCCTACACGATCCCTGACAAGACACCTCAAAAGGTCACCCAGACTCCTATTGACCACCTCGGTCTGACCATGTGTCTGGGGATGATAGGCAGTGGAAAGCTTGAGATGAGTACCCAACATATGCCACAGTGTCTTCCAAAAATAACTGGTGAATCTAACATCGCGGTCAGACACTATGGTACGAGGCAACCCGAACTTACACACCACATGAGTAAGGAATAGGCGGACTACCCTCAAAGCATTCAAAGTCTTCGAGCAGGGAATGAAAAGGGCCATCTTCGAGAATCGATCAATCACCACATAGATCGAATCATGCTTCCTAGAGGTACGTGGCAATCCCAAAATAAAGTCCATGCTAACATCATGCCACGGAGGGCAAGCACGGGGAGAGGCGTATAAAGGCCTGAGCTTTGCTTCTTCATCTTGGCCGTAGCACATGTATGGCACTGGGCCACAATATGAGGAACATCACGCTTCAAGCTCGGCCAATAAAATCTGTGCTCAACAGCCTCGATAGTCTTGTTCTGACCAAAGTGGTCGGCTAGACCTCCCGCATGTAGCTCCCAGACTAAGAAGTCTCGAACCGAAGTTCGGGGAACACAAAGTCTGCCTCCTCTAAAGAGATAACCCTCCTGAAGCACATAATCATCATGATCTCTCGAGGGTCCGGCCTGGAGAGTGGTATAAATCTGACCGAAGTCAGGACAGTCAACGTAGGCCTCTCTCATTTTCTCTAACCCTATGACCTCGACACTCATGGTGGTCAGCAGACAGGCAGGCCGACTCAAGGCATCGGCCACCTTGTTCTCCACTCCAGCCTTATGTTTAAGCACAAATGTGTACTGCTGGAGATACTCAACCCATCGGCTGTGACGCACATTAAGCTTTTTTTGGGAATGGAGGTACCTCAAAGCCTCGTGATCGGAGTATAAGACAAACTTCTGATGTAATAGATAGTGCCTCCAATGCCTAAGAGCCTGAACAACTGTGTAGAATTCCTTATCATAAGTGGAGTATCGCAGTTTCGCATCATTCAGCTTCTCACTGAAATATGCGATCGGGTGGGCCTCCTGACTCAACACTCCTCCTATCCCAACACCCGACGCATCACAAGAGACCTCAAACACCTTCGAGAAATCTAGCAATCGAAGGATAGGTGTCAGGGTCATGCGCTCCTTGATGTCCTTGAAGGCAGCAGCTGCGGCCTTCGTCCATACAAATGTGCCCTTCCGAATATAGTCCGTGATCGGGGCAGTGACGGAGCTAAATCCGCGGATGAAACGACAATAGAACGTCGCAAGGCTATGGAAGTTACGGACATCATGGACCGTACAGGGTTCCGGCCACTCAATAATGGCCCAGACCTTCTCCGGATTGGCAGAGACCCCAGTACTAGACACAATAAAACCCAAGAAGGTAAGCTGAGGTGTCATGAAGGCACACTTCTATTGGTTCAAACAACTACTCTCACCTCAAAAGCAGACAGACCTGCCTTAGATGGTCCAAGTGGTCCCCTTTAGTGCAACTATATATAAGGATATCATCAAAATACACCACAACAAATACTCTAATGAAGGGTCGGAGGACCTGAGTCATGAGTCGCATGAAGGTGCTAGGGGCATTGGTCAACCCAAAGGGCATAACCAACCACTCATATAGACCGTCCTTGGTCTTAAATGCGGTCTTCCACTCATCACCTGGCCTAATCCTCACCTGGTGGTAGCCACTCTTAAGATCGATCTTCGAGAAGATAGTGACACCGGCCATCATGTCTAGCATATCATCTAGGTGGAGAATAGGGAACCTATACTTCACGGTGACTTTGTTGATGGCACGACTATCAATGCATATTCTCTACCTGCCATCCTTCTTTGGGGCGAGTAATGCGGGAACAACACATGGACTCATGCTGTCCCGAGCAGACCCTCTCTGCATCAACTCATCGACCTGCCATTTTAGCTTGGCATGTTCCATGGGACTCATGCGATAGTGAGGAAGATTGGGCAATGAGGAGCCCGGAATCAGGTCGATAGCATGCTGAATATCCCGCATGGGTGGGAGTCCCTCGGGAAGCTCCTCGGGAAAAATATCAACGAACTCCTGCAGAATAGGAATGACATCGGGTGGGAGTTCACCCTCGGACTTCGGCTCCACCTCTCGGACCGTAATAGCAAACACAGGGCAGCCCCTACTAGCCTCCCGCTCCATTTCCCGGGAGCTAATCATCATCAATCTCCTAGTCGAGGGCTCGTCTGGGCCAGATGTAATGGTCATAGCCCGAGCTGGGGGTGGGGTACTGGGCCCGGGGACGGAAGGCTCCGGAGTACTAGGACCAGTATGACCCCTAACTGAAGGCCTCTTGGGCTGCGAGGGTTGGAGAACAATCCGTTGGCCAGCATGGTCGAAGGTACATGTGTTCGACCGGCCATGAAGTGTGGCATCCCGATCAAATAACCAAGGCCTACAAAGAATAACGCTGCCCACCTCCATGGGGAGGACATCACACCAGATCTCGTCATGGTAGGCATGGAATTACAGTGGGACCAGACATCGCAGCCTGATCGGAATGGAGGTGGAATCCACCCATGATACTCGATAGGGGCAACGATGATCCACGGGTGTAAGACCAAGACTGGGGACAGTGCCCGTGGAGATTGCATTGTTGCAACTCCCACTATCGATGATCACCTTACAAACTTGCTTGCCCAGCCTACAAAATGTATGAAAGATAGTGGTCCGACGCCAGTCATCACTAGCCTGTGACTGGGTGAGAATACACCTGACGACCCCCAAGTGGGTGTCGTCTGAACGCTGGGCATCTTGGCCATTACCTTCGGCCTCATAGTACTCGTCAGCTAGCTCCGGATCTGCTTCATAGCTGACTAACACGAGATCCATAGGGGTGGCGTCTTCAGCCTGAGTGTCCCCTATGACAAGAGATGGGCGAGTGGGACACTGGTTGGCGAAATGGCCAAACCCATTGCAGCGATAACACTACTGTCGTGATCCACTAGGCACCCCAATCAACGTTCCTTTCCCTTTATCCTCCCAACGGATAGGAGGTGAAGGCAACAAGGGATGAGCAGGAGGTGCTGGTGCCGGTGGACGGGCGATGGGTGCCGTAAATTGTTGGGGACGAGGAAGGTCCCTCGGAGGTGGAGGGCGAGGCCTAGGAGCGAACGGCTCGGGATGAGTGGGCTCCTGAGGTCGGGCTATGGGGGCCCTCGGGTATGTGCTAGAAGAGCCACGGGGCTCGACACTACGAAGGGGGAAGGAGCCCACTCGATGGGTAGACTCGAACTCGGCCTCGAATTGCTCCAATTTGAGAGCAACCTGATACGCCTGTTCCAAAGTGGTCACATTGCGGCAAAAAAGTTCATATTGATAGTTTGGCCGCAGACCTCTCCGAAAGCGTGATATGATCATGGTACTCTCTTCCGTAACTCTACACCGCAAATAATACTCATCAAACTTGGCGGTGTACTCGGTCACAGATCAGTTCCCTTGGGAGAGACTTTGCCATTTGTCTATGAGACGTTGGCGATATGAGGTAGGAAGGTACTTCTCCCTCAATTTCATTTTCATGTCATCCCAAGTGCCGATTGGGGGTTGACGTCACTGATTTAGCAGGCTCTCCACATTGGTCCAATAAGTTTGGGCCTGCCCATGCAGCTTCATCTTTGCGTATCGAACTCTCCAGTGGTCCGTCATCTCAAACCACTCAAAGTACCGGTCCATGTCGACCTCCCAATCTAAATAGACCTTCAGGTCCAAGGACCCGCTAAAAAGGGGAGGGTCCACACGCACCCTCCGAAGAACGCGGTCGTCATCATCGTCATCACGATTCCGTCGTTGGTTACGATGACCATATCCCCCTTGCTCATTATCAGATGCATAGTCAGCCACCTCATGCACCTGTTGCCTCCCAACATCTACCGCCTGAGCTCTTGGCGCAGCAGGTTGCTCAGCCGGCTCCTGTTGACCATTGGTCGCCGCGGGTTGCGCCACCGCTGGAGCCCTCTCAAGGACGGCAATCCTCCCTACAAGACCTTGGATGGACTGGTCCAAAACTTCGGCCCGATCCTCGAGGGCTTTCATTCCCACTTCTAGATGTGTTCCTACGCCATCTAGACGCGGACTAAGGCCATCCATACGCGTATCGAGATGATCCATGAGGGCTCAGAACATCTCAACCGTTGAGGGCTCATCAGAGCTACGGGCTCGGGAATCCGCCATAGGTGGTGGTGGCGAGTATTGGGTACCTCGACGGGTGGGCATACAAAGACACACGAACTAGGAGACACAAACTGATACAAACACTGACTAATGCACCTAGACTTAAACCAATATCGGGTACGTGGCGGAGTTAATCGATCTGAAGATCACCTGCGCAAGTGTGCGGCCTTCCCGATAGGGGTAGCCTAACTTTCAGACAACACCTTTTAAAATATCAAATTATCGGGATGAAATGTAATTTTAAAACACTTTTTTTTTGTTTTAAAAGTAATGATGATCCTAGACTCGACTTAGACCGTGCAACACTTATGCAACGACTACCCTAGACTCAACTCGCTCAGATACCAAACTGATGTAGGACGGACACGGGGACCGACTCTAAGTGATGCGGACCTCGGACTCTAAATGCTGACACGACCCGCAACATACAACAATGGAGACACTTTGGCCCGACACAAAGAGTTCCTATGGGCTATACATCGCTAACAGAAACGCAAGCTCACTCGTCATCCTAAGCGAGGGGAAACGCGGATCCGCACTGTTGAGAAACCGGCAGAGTCAAGGGTGGTCGACTCACTTCCATGCTCGGATCGAGCCACGGGATGGGTCACTCTCTCGCTCACAACGGTGACATGGACTCACGGGCTAGGTTCCTATCGCACTCAGTCACGGCACACGACCATATACTAACAAAGGAAATAAATGCCAAGAAGTTACGATCGTTACCTCTACGCTCCCGGCATGGGGAAGACAACCCCGGCCAATCCTATACTTGTAGATGCACTAAAATTCGCTTAAATCGTTCTGGTGGTTCGTCTATTGAGTCCGTGGGCGTGCCAGTCACCGAAGTGGCAATCTATTCGGGCTTCGAGGAAGCCCATGGGTGCGCTCGGTCTGATTAATCAGACGATTGTGTAGTTCGTGTCGGGACCAAACCCCGCCGCGCCATAAAGGTCACGGCGTCATTTACATCCCCCATACAAGGGAACACCCTTGATTAGTCGCCGAGATTCAAGGCCTCATGGCCAAGAAATTAAGTGCACGAAAGGTCTATTAGGAAGCATCGAAACCCCCGTATGAGGGTAAGAAGAAAACATTCGCGATCATGCCGATCGTGTACTGACCATTTAATGTTCGGACGAATGTCCGGCTCGAGAAAATCACGGTTGTCGCGGGAAAATCGGAACGCATGTATGCCGAGGTACGGTAAATTTATTGTTATGAAGAGCGGAACACGTTCGGCTGAGCCTCGGTTGGAGCGGTCAAAAACCAGTAAATATGTTGGCCCGGTGCAAGAGCAAGCTGCGACCATACTGTGGTGGGCCCCCCCACGGTCGAAACAAGACTTGCATGAGCGTCATTAATATTTCCGGTGCCAAGGGGTAACGAGGGAATATCCCTTGAATCGGCTGAAAAGCCCTGTGTCTAGGGAAGCAGACGTTCGAAACGTGTCGGTCATTCGGGAGACCGTTTAATATTCAGACGGGTGTCCGGCTTGAGAGTATCATAATCATCGCAGGAGGACCTGGAACATATGTATGCTGTGATACGGTGAATACATTATTCCGAGACACTGAAAACATTCGGTTAAATCTCGATTAGTGTAGCAGGAAACTAGCGAATTTATTGGCCCGGTGCGAGATCGAGTCGGGACCATACCGGGGGCGCCTCCCGCGATCCAAACGGGGCTTGCGTGGGCATCATTAATGTTCCCGGTGCCGGAGGGCAACGGGGAAGAGTCCCAGGACTAGATTCCAAAACCAAAACATGTTCGAAGGAAGCGAGCTATAGGCCGAGGGTGTGGGTCAGACAATGACCATAATCGGGACGGACCCGAGGTCCAAGCACAGCCCACAAAGGCCTTTTTGATATTCCCAGATATAGGGTCCAGGGATGACAGGAGCCATCTCGTTCTATTCAGATTTCTGTCGGTCACTTGCGGACCACTTGATATTCGAATAAGGGTCCATATTGAAGGTGCGACGTGGATAGGAACAACCCCGTACAAATGTATGCCAAGTTTACGGTAATTTCAATGAAAGGGCGGGAACGAATCCCGATAGGGTGAATACGATTTGATAACCTATCGGCCCGGAGCAATGCTGGGTCATGACCACGTCGGGGTAGGAGCCGTCGGCCATGTTGGTTGCTCACGGGTCTTTTCATGTTCGGACCAGGTCCGTGATAGAAACGCGGCAAAAACTGAGGCGAACCCGTTCAAATGTTTGCCGAACATGCGGTAATTTTAGTAGTGGCTCGGAGGGGATCCGGCCTGGGGAACAAGTCCGATATGATTGAAATGTTGGCCCAAGACTAGGTCGGGGCCTGGCCATGTCGGGATAATTCCCAAGACTCGGGCCGGGCCTGAGAGGGCGGCATCAGTGTTCCTTCTGCGTCGGGTCACGGAGAGAGATGGGGCTGCAATGTGGACCCTGGTATTTTTTTTATCTGAGATTTTAATTATATGTTCCTCTCTTTCCTCTTGCTGTTCATTTCTTCTTTATGCATTTGTTCCGAATGATTCCTCCCCCCTTTTTGTTTATTATTTTTATTATTTTTTTCCCTTTTTTATTATCACTATTTCACATTTTTGTTTGTTTCCTGTATATATTCGGATTTCTTCATTTATCATAATTTTCATTAATTTATTTATTATTATTATTATTATCGCCAATGTCATTATCATCATATGTTATATGTGTATGTTTCCCGGAGGGAGAGGGCCGCTGGAGGGTGTACCGGCTAGGGGTATGGAAAGCGTGCCGATGAGGGCACCCCAAGGCGTACCGACGAAGGGAGAAGGGGGTGCACCGAAGAAGGCACCAAGGAGAGTGTGTCGCTGGAGGGTGTTGGCGGGCATGCCGGGCTGACTCGAAGTCTATACAACGTCTGCTAGCACACGCGCAGAGTCTGTACATCGTCCATTTGCTGCGACTCAAAGTCTATACACTGGCTGGTTGCTGTAACCCAAAGTCTGTACATTGGCTGGTTGCATGCATACAAGGTCTGTACATTCATCAGCTCAAAGTCTGTACATTGGCCAGCTCAAAGTCTGTACGTTGTCCATTGGCTGCAGCTCAAAGTCTATACATTGGCCAGCTCAAAGTCTGTACATTGTCCATTGGCTGCAGCTCAAAGTCTATACATTGGCCAGCTCAAAGTCTGTACGTTGTCCATTGGCTGCAACTCAAAGTCTATACATTGGCCAGCTCAAAGTCTGTACGTTGTCCATTGGCTGCAGCTCAAAGTCAGCTCAAAGTCTGTACGTTATCCATTCGCTACAGCTCAAAGTCTATAAAAGTCTGTCCGTTGTCCATTGGCTGCAACTCAAAGTCTATACATTGGCCAGCTCAAAGTCTGTACGTTGTCCAGCTCAAAGTCTGTACGTTGTCCATTGGCTGCAGCTCAAAGTCTATACATTGGCCAGCTCAAAGTCTGTACGTTGTCCATTGGCTGCAACTCAAAGTCTATACATTACAGTTCAAAGTCTATACATTGCAGTTCAAGGTCTATACATTGTCCAGCTCAAAGTCTGTACGTTGGCCAACCCAAAGTCTGTACGTTGACCAACTCAAAGTCTGTACACTGCAGCTCAAAGTCCATACATTGGCCAGCCCAAAGTCGGTACGTTGGCCAGCTCAAAGTCTATACATTGTAGTTCAAAGTCTGTACATTGGCCAGCCCAAAGTCTGTACGTTGGCCAGCCCAAAGTCTGTACGTTGGCCAGCTCAAAGTCTGTACGTTGCAGTTCAAAGTCTGTACATTACAGCTCAAAGTCCATACATTGGCCAGCCCAAAGTCTGTACGTTGACCAACTCAAAGTCTGTACACTGCAGCTCATAGTCTATACATTGCTTATTACTATGTTTGTGCATCAATCTAAAGTCTATACATTGTGTTCCACTTCGGAGGGTGAGAGGAGTGTGCCGCTGAAGGGCCGAGAAGGTGTGTCGTTGAAGGGTTGTTAGAGCGTACCGCTGAAGGAAGGTTAGAGGTGTACCGGCCAACGAGGGTGGAGGGCGTACCTGCGAAGGCTGGGACAGACGTGCCGATGAAGGCCCACTCCTCTGTTACTTATTTTTAAGGCTTTTCTTTTCTTCTTCTCTTTGATTTTTGCGTAGTTTTATACAAATCTTTTCTCCTTCTTCTTGCAATCTGTTGTTGCTCTATTTATTTGTTGCTTTTGTTGTCTTTTGGTGTGTATTTATTATCCCATTTGTTTGTTGCATCATTTTACCTTTTAACGTCTTATTATTTTCTAACAAAAATTCAACAGTATCTCCCCTTGACCCGAGCGTATGGGAGATACAGGGAACGCGCCCACATGGAGTGGCGGAACCCGACAATTGGAGGTGGGCGCCCGAGAGCGGCAACACCTTTGATGAAACTTCGGAAAAACCTCGGAGAAATCAACGAGCGGGAGACCCGACTAAGACAGACTGGAAGTGCACTAGGTAGGAGGAGATGGCAACCGTGCCGAGCAAGAGGGGTTCAAGAAGGTGTGCCGGGCTGGCTAACACTGGGGGTGTACCGGGATAGGCTCGAGGGAGGGCTGTGCCGGACTGGGCTCGGCCAGGGATTGTACCGGGTTAAGAGTGTGCCGGGCAGGTGTGATTGGGGTGTGCCGGGTAAGGATTGCTGAGGCTGTGCCGGGCAAGGGATCAGGGAGCGTGGATGCAATATTGGTAAGGTTCATGGGTTGGCAAACCAACGAGGAGAGGGTGTTGGCACACCGGGCTGGGTCTGAGCTAAAAGAGTATGCCCAAAAGAAGGAGAAAGAGATCTAAGGGCACCACGAAGGAAGTATTGGCCCTGGGCACTCGAGGAGAGGGAAGGGTGAATCCTTCAGACAAAAAGACGGATTTGGGGTTAAACCCCGCGAAGAAACCATAAGGGGAAAGAGACCATGCACTAGGATCCTCCGGGAGTAGACCACTCGGGGTGGTATTGTGCTGAGGCAGTGCTCATTGAGTTAGATATGCCAGTATTGCGGAAGGAGACCATCAGGAGGGGCCAAACCGCCGGTAAAGAGGAAGAAACAAGCAACTTAAAAAATGAGAAAAGGGAACGCCATGAGCATCTAACAAGCTTCCTTCTTTTATTCTCACCAGAAGAGCAACCCAAATGAGCTAATACATTGAGAGGAAAGAAAAGAAGAAAAAAAAAGACAGAGAGGGCAAAAAGCCAAGATGAACAGGGGGGGGGACGGAGCACCAGCTCCTCCCCTCCCATAGCTCACTCTCTTCTCTCTTATTTCTTTACTCCTTCGCACAGGCAGTGGCGGACGGGAGAGCAGAAAGGGGACGGGGCCCTCTTCTCCCTTCTTATCCTCTTCTCTTTTCCTTCTCCGATCGAACCCCAGCCTCTGTTGGGGGGGGGGGGGCTCCTCTGTCTCTTTTTTTTGTCGGAGTGAGGGGTTCTTATACCCCTGGTCAGGTCGACGACTGCCGAGGACGGGAGTAGGTGGGGCGAGGACAGCCCAGCAAGGTCCAGGCATGGGCCTGCCATGCTTTCGTTGCGCGTCGAGGGCTACGAGCATTGACCGGCGTGGATGGGCCGAACATTGTGCCGCTGGGGGCTGAGGAAGGCGTGCCGCTGGAAAGCCTTGTAGGCATGCCGCTGAAGGCCTTCACAAGTGTGCTACTGGAAGACCCAAGAAGTGTGCCGCTGAAGGCTTGAAATAGTGTGCCGTTGAAGGCTTAAAATAGTGTGCCGTTGAAGGCTTAAAATAGTGTGCCGTTGAAGGCCCGAAATAGTGTGCCATTGAAGGCTTAAAATAGTGTGCCGTTGAAGGCATCAGAGGGTGTGCCGTTGAACGGGCTAAAAGGTGCGTGCCATTGAAGGCACATGAGGCGTGCCGTTGAAGGACCTTGGGGGTGTGCCGCTGAAGGCCAAGGGCGTGCCACTGAGATGGGCCAGGGGTGTGCCGCTGAAGGGCCTTGGGCGTGCCGTTGAACGGCTAAATGGGTAGTTTTGAGCCCGTTGTGAGCACGAGTTGTGGCCCATTTGATTTTCTTCGAGGCCCATGGATTGTGGGGCTCTTGGTGGTTGATTTCTTTTCACTGTTGTGACTCCGGAGACGGCTTCACGGTAGTGTGCATATTTGGGGAGTCTGGGTGACTAGTCTCTCTGGGGTTTCTTCACTCGGTGCCGTTGCTGACGCTGAGCCGAGCAGGAAATCTATGCGTGCAATTTTTGGTGTCCACAAATGCCCCCCACCCACGGGTAGCGCAGGCGAAGGATGAGCCGAGCAGTGCCCGCGGGTGTACTGGCCTCTTTTTTCTCTTCGTCGGTGCCGACGGGGTGCCGGGGACTGACATAGTTTGTTTGTCTTTTCTTCTCTTCATCAGTGCCGACGGGGTGTCGGGAACTGACATAGCATGTTGGTCTCTTTGTCTCTTCATCAGTGTCGACGAGGAGTCGGGAGCTGACATGCTCTGTTGGTCTCTTTGTCTCTCCGTCAGTGCCGACGGGGTGTCGGGAATCGACATAGCTTATTATCTTTTGGTCTCTTCGTCGGCGCCGACAGGGTACCGGGAGCTGACCTAGCTTGTTGGTCACTTTGTCTCTTCGTCAGCGCCAAAAGGGTGCCAGGCACTGACATGATATGTTGGTCTCTTTGTCTCTTCATCAGTGCCGACAGGGTGTCGGGAGCTGACTTGGTTTGTTGTCTCTTGGTCTCTTCGTCAGTGCCGACAGGGTGCCGGGAGCTGACATGGTTTGTTGGTCTCTTTGTCTCTTTTCTTTCTTTTCTTCTCTCTTTTCTCTTCTTCTCTTTTTTTTCTTTTTTTTTCTTCTCTTTTTTGTTATCTCTTTTTTTTCTTCTCTCTTTTTTGTTGTTTGTTTGTTTATCTCTCTTTCCCTCTTCTTCTCTTCTTCCCCTTTTTTTTCTTTCTTCTCTTCCTTTTTTTGAAGAACTCCGGGTGGCTGCTGACGTGGATGCCAATGATATAAGAGCTGTCGGCACAGCGGCCGATAATTGAAAGCTATTGACATGGGGGCCAATAATTGAAAAGTTATCGACCCGAAGGCTGATGATTAAAAGCTGTCGGCTCAGGGGCCGATAATCGAAAGTTGTTGGCATGAGAGCCAATAATTGAAAAGCTGTCGACCCGAAGGCCGATGATTAAAGGCTATCGACTCAGGGGCCGATAATTGAAGGCTATTGGCATGGGAGCCAATAATTGAAAAGCTGTCGACCCGAAGGCCGATGATTAAAAAGCTATCGGCTCAGGGGCCGATGATTGAAAAGCTGTCGGCTCAGGGGCCGATGATCGAAAAGTTGTCGACCCGAAGGCCGATGATTAGAAAGCTGTCGGCTCAGGGGCCGATGATTGAAAGCTGTTGGCATGGGAGCCAATAATTGAAAAGCTGTTGACCGGAAGGCCGATGATTAAAAAGCTGTCGGCTCAGGGGTCGATGATTGAAAAGCTGTCAGCTCAGGGGCCGATGATCGAAAAGCTGTCAACCCGAAGGCCGATGATTAGAAAGCTGTCGGCTCAAGGGTCGATGATTGAAAAGTTGTTGGCATGGGAGCCAATAATTGAAAAGCTGTCGACCAGAAGGCCGATGATTAAAAGCTGTCGGCTCAGGGGCCGATGATTGAAAAGCTGTCAACCCGAAGGCCGATGATTAGAAAGCTGTCGGCTCAAGGGTCGATGATTGAAAAGTTGTTGGCATGGGAGCCAATAATTGAAAAGCTGTCGACCCGAAGGCCGATGATTAAAAGCTGTCGGCTCAGGGGCCGATGATTGAAAAGCTTTTGGCATGGGAGCCGATAAGGGAGATCAAAACAGGCAAGGCTGGGAGCGGGCTTGAAGAGCCGAAGTTGGGGATTAACGAGCCGCGAGGGCAAGAGGTAGGCCATGGGGGCTAAGGTTGGGCTCTGCGAGCCGTAGCTGGGAACGTAGGCTTCGATGGCTGAAATTAAGTTTATTGTAGACACACATTTTTATTTTTTATTATTTTTTATTATATTTCCTTTTATTCAAGCATGCAAGCATTCATTAGCAGGCATAACATAAATATAAGTAAGGTAGCTCCCCCTATAGGGGATAGGATAGGGACATCGCCCGCAATTCGTAGATGCGGTGCGGGCCGCGAGACACAATTGAGGGGTGGTGCACCCGTTAAGAGGATATCGCATGTCTTGCATGCATAGCCTAAATTCACGCATTTCACCCGAGGTAATTCTCTGTGGCGTGGCAGTGCAAATGTGTGAACAAAGGGCCCTAACCATAGGGATATGCAGGTTTTCCTGGTGACACTCGAGGATCACTCTAGCGCCTACACATTAGTTCCAGGCTTTCGACTTTCGGTAGCTTCACACAGTCCCCATCTGTTTATTTTGGTAGCGGATTTCACCGTTCGGCGCGGGTCTCCTCACATGTCTCAATGGGGATTCCTGGCTACTAAGATTCGTCCTTATTGTGATTCGCTTCACCATTTCGCGCGAGTCTCTTCATTTGTTTCAATGGGGATTCCTAACTACTCGGCTCCGCGTTTATCTCTCTTTTCTTTTTTTTCTCTCTTTTTTTCTTCTCTTTTTTTTTACAGTGGGGGCAGGCAGCTTTTTTCTCACGATTACCTTTCACGCGAGTGCATGAATTCAAGCCTCCGTAGAGTGCTAAGAAGAAATTCGGGCAATCCCTATAGTCGAAGGCTATTGAACACATTAAGTGCTAAGTGTGGGAGCGTTGCCTCGGGTTTATTTTGTGAGTTGGGCTTAGCGATTCAGCCATGACTATTCCCCTTGACGTATGCACCCGCCATAGTTGGGTTCCCTTCGAGCGTACGTCGTGACGCGCGTGCATCCGGAATCGGGGCGATATTATTATTTAGCAAGGAAACACGGTCCTAGAAAATTTCAAGGAGGTGTATTATTCTATATTAAGCAACCATGCAAGCGGGGCAACCGTGCATTCTCCTTTTTTTGCTTGTTATTTTTTTGTGTTTTGTTATTATTATTTTGTTGTTGTTGTTGTTGTTGTTTTTTTTATTATTATTATTATTTGTTGTTTTTGTTGTTGTTTTTTTTTTTGCATAGGAAAATATTGTTGTTACGTATAAGTGTAGTGGTAGTAAAGGTATTAGGGAGGCAGACCGCAAAAGGGCTGAAAAGATATTAGGGAAGCGGGCTATAGAACCCGAGGGACATCACGGGAGTGAGCCATAAGGGCTAAAAGATGCTAGGGAGTGTAGACACGCCAAAATTGACGTTACTATGAGTACATCTCATATTACCTTGTAATGCCCCAATTTGACCCTCAAATTAGTTCTATTTGAGTGATTTTTCTCACTTTTCTTGGATTTCTCCCTTTTTTCACCATTTTCTTATTTTTTCCTATTTTCCCCTATTTTTCTGGATTTTTCTAGATTTTTTTGAATTTTTTGGGTATTTTTATCTATTTTTCAGAAATAAGGACTTGACGTGGGGCGTCTTTTAAATAACGACTTAGACTTGGGCGTTTCTTAAAAAATTGACGACATATAGTGAGGGCGTCAATTCCACTCAATTTCTATTTTTCTGGATTTTTCTGAGAATTTTTCAGAATTTTTCGAAAATTAACGACTTAAAAGAGGGCGTTATTTTGAATTTGAAGACAATAAAAAAATCAAAAAATGAATTCACGCCGCATGGACGGGCGTTACTTTCAAATTGGTTTATTATTATTATTTTTTTAACCCCTTTGAGAGGTGATTTGGTGGCCTTCCGGGTGTCAGAAAAATTCGTAAAAATAGTCGTTGGAATCAGGGCAACGAGATGCACCTCCACCTAAAAAATGGGAAAATAATATTGAGAAATGAAAAATAACCCTATTTTGAATATTTTGAATTAACGTCCTTTGTTAGGACGTGTTTTAATTAACGCCTTTGACTCAGGCGTGTTTCACAATTTTTAAATAAAGAAATATATATTTCTAAAAATGATCCATGAGTTAACGCCTTGGTTTTAGGCGTGTTTTTAAAAGACGCCCTTTGGCAGGTCGTCAATTCTTGAATTGACGCCCTGGTCCAAGTCGTGTTTCAGTTTTGTGTTCCGAATGAACGCAGCCTTTCCCCAGAGAGTCCCTACTTCGTTTGGACTCTTGCCCAGTCTAATCCTCCCCTCTTTGGGCTCTTGCCCGTTCTTATCTCTTCCTCCTTTGGACTCTTTCCATCTTATCCCTTTTCTATCTTATTAATAGAACTTCCGAGCTCTGTTAATAGGTTGGATTCTTTTCTCCCGATTCCCCTTTTTTCTTCCCCTATCTTCTTCTTTTTCTTCTTCTGTCTTCTTCTTTGCCCCCCGGTCGTTCTTTTTTCTTTGATTTTGCTTCTTCTTTCTTCTTCTGTCTTCTTCTTCTTCTTCTGTGGTTTTCTTTTTCTTTTTTTCTTCTTCTGTATTCTTCCACCCTTTTCTTCTTTTGTTTTGGACGCCCATCTCTCTTCTTCCTCCCACGTGTTTCCCCTTCCCCTTCTTCTCTGTTTGTTTTTTCTTTCTTTTCTTGTTTTGTGCTTGCAGGTGCTGGCTTCTGGCCGAAGGAGGACTTCATATGCAAAGTTTCATCCTGCAGAGCTTCTCCCCTTGAATATTCAAGCCAAAGCACAGGCTCCTCTTTTATCTTTTATTATTTTTTTTTATTTTCATTGTCATCATCAGTTCACGTATGCATGCATAACCATCTCCTATTAATTTTTCCTCTCAACCATCATTGAGATCTCCCATAAGTGCATCTCATGCACTCTTTCCCTTTAATTTTAATTCATATTGTTCATGCATTCATCATTCATCTCCCACACCCTCTTTTGCATAGGGGTTTAAGGGCAACCCCCTTAAGGTGTGTTCTTTTACATGCTTTCATGCTCACATATATTTTTATTGAATTTGATGCTACACCATTGTTCCTAATCCATATCTTCTTGTTGTTGTTGTCTTTGTTTTGTAAGGGTAATAAAAGTGAAGAACTCTCTTCGTCGGCCGGCCGATCTTGAAGAGAAAAGGAGTACTCACATCCCCCGCGTTTCAAGAGGTATTTTGCGATCATCTCCCCATATTATTTTCCACTTGAGACCCTCGTGTCTCTGGCGATCACACACACTCCACATTAGCACCTCGTGCTATTTTATTGCTTTCACCATCCCTATTGTTATTTTATATTAAAGTGGATTTTAAAGAGATCTACAAATTGGCGATCACGGTGGGACTCTTTGTGTTCTTCATCTATCACCCGTTTCCCCTTAGGCACCCGCGTGTGCCGTCTCCCCTATTGCACCCTCGGTGCGTCCCCCTTTTGTGCCCCTCGGGCACCCTCCATTGGTTTTGTCCTCTTCCCTAAGTGATTTGTCAGTTTGTTGATTTTTCTTTAAAATCTCCACTTATTTGAAATTTTGATGAGCATGCTTATATTTGTTGATTGCCTGCGACTGTGAGTGGTTGTTACTATTGGCCGTGGATTGAGAATTAACGCCTCTGTCGGAGGCGCCTTTTGATTTCACGCCCTAACCCAGGGCGTGTTATTTAAATTTAACGCCTTCTGACAGGGCGTTTTATATCTGTCTCCAATTATTTCTGCTTGCTTGGTGAATTCACGCCCGTTGCAAGGGCGTCCTTATCTTTGTTAGCGCCTCACTTAAAGGCGTTTTCTTGGATTTGACGCCTGCTGGAAAGGGCATCCTTTTATTGATAGTGCCTCACTCTAAGGCATTTTTCACCATGCCCCTGGGCCCCTCACGTTGATTCACGACAGTCACACCGTCGTGTCCTTGTTTAGTAGCGCCCCCTTCCAGGGCGTGTTTTTACTGTGGGTTTCCAGAACCCCCCGGCTGTGGTTTTTCATGATATTTCCTGCTTATCTTTATTGATTATATTATTGTGGTTGGCCTGTTTCCCCTGTTGCATTCATTTTTTGCATTGGTTTGGGGAGCCCCCTCCTCTTCATTAGGATCCACACACCCTCTTGGAATCGGGACGACCCTCCATTGAGCATTCCGTCTCTTTGAACTGGAAATCCCTTTTCCAAGCCTCCGTAAGTCCCGGCACCCGTGGATTCCCTCACGGACGCCGGGCAAGTTGTACCCTTTTGAAGTCCCAGATTAGTTGGCCTAAACGTGGTGAGAGAGTGCTCCTAGTTGGCATTGGAGTTAAATCATATTTGAAACTAGGGTCCTCCCCTTGTGTGAATCATATCAATTTGTATAAATTCATTAATTCACCAAGGTTTAAAACAATCAAAATCACGGTAACCATTCCAACTTGTGTGCTTCTTTGCATATTATTGTGAACTTTGATTATATGATGGCTTACCGTAATTGGGAAAATAACGTGTTTAATTCCATTCATGAGGATGCACAACCTAGCACTTCTTACACTCCTCAAATTCAACATGTTCATCAAAATCCTCACCATTCTTTCAAGGGACCACGTCCTTATTCTTATGGTCATGCCCGACCCATGGGTAATGTCCATTCTTATGGTCCCCCAACTCAAGTTCGAGCCACTATTCCTCCAGGACCGTCTCCTCCCAACGATGAGAGGGTCTCCCAAATCTTGCATGCATTAGATCATCTCACCCCTCAACAGATCCACGCCCTTAAGGTTGCCGTTGAGGGTGCATCTCCTTCATCTCATGCATCTCCTCCTTCTTCTATTCCTATACGGGTGGCCCATCACCCACCTCCTTCTTCTTCCAATCAGGTAGGCCATTACCCGCCTCCTTCTATTCACACTCCTCCTCGGGTGGTCCAACACCCGCCTCCTTCTATTCCTCCTCCAACACGGCCCCGAGGCCCTTTTATTCCTTGTAATCCGACCCATCCGGGTTATCCCGTTAATTCCCCTCCATGGCCTTCTTATACGGCCCCTCCTTCAAGGCCCTGCCGACCCTCTGTTGCTCATGTTACGCCCCTCCAGCAAGAGATTTTTGATAAGATTGCTTCCATGGAGGAACAATTAATGAGGGTTACAAGTTCACGGCCAGCTCCTCCTACTCCGGTTAATCCTCTCCACGTGGCTTTGGATGATATTACAAGAATGGAGAGAGAATGGAAGGATAGGAAAGAAGACTACGGCGTCGACATTCCAAACAATCAAGAACCGGCAATTGAAGATCCTGAGCCGGTATATGATGATGAAGTTATGCAGGCACCCCTTCCGAGTTTCCTTCGTTTCCCGCTCCCTCCAATTTCATTTGATGAACCCCCTGCTCAGGACGAAGCCATCGTCCCTAATCCAACTCCTATTCCCGAGACCTCATGGTGCTACGAGGATGGGTCGATACTCCAATCACCCACGCCGGCGCATCTTGAGTCTCCCCCCACTCCTAACACCGCTCGCCCCGTTAGGCGCTTTCTCCGCAATAAACCTCCATCAATTGCCAAACCTCCACCAATTACACCTCCCCCCATTATGCCATTAGCCTCCACCTCGGCCTCCACTTCCCCAATTAGCCTGCCATTACCCTTCATTATCCCTTTAACCCCAAAACCCATTTTGCCTATACCTCCACCACATAGCCTTTCGCCTTTACCCATGGCTAATCCTGAGCAGGATCCACCCCTTTTTGCACTCGAGCCAACCCCGACTGCTTCCGAGCAAAGGGAGAAGCTCGACGTGTTTGAACCTCCGCCTCCACTCACTCATTTGCCAACACCTCCCATTATACCTCCATCATCCACGGAGCCTTCCGCCTCCGCCTCACCTCCCTTTACTACTCGGAAGGGGAGCGCTGCTACAAGTACTCGTGCCGAGGATGATCAAAAGCCGGGCAAGAAGACTTCGGCCACGACTGCGCCATTCAAGATCCAAGAATTCATTTTTCGGATGCCAATCCGGGTTATTGTGCCGAGCACGATTGAAGAGGCCAAGTCGCCGCCATTGCTCAGAGAATGCCAAGCGTTGACGCCGTTTGAAGGCCGGGCAGGGCACCCCTTGTTCAAACTTTCCAATCCAGAATTCATTATTCCATACAAGGGGCAATTGCCCTATTTGCTTAACACTCCATATACACCACATTCAATGGGCAACTCAATGCTTCCCGTTCCAACTCTACAATTCCCCCACATTATTGATCTTTGCTTTCCAAGGGAGTTATCTTTTACTATTGAAGCTTCTTTTATTGGGCCAATTGGCCATACATGTTCACTGCCGTGGAGGGGCAGTTACCTTGATGCTAAGGGGCCGTCCCTTATTTGCTCCACCTTCTATTCATCTATTTCTATCACCTTTTCTTCATGGGCCACTCTAAGGGTAAAAAGGAAGATCTCATCCTCTCACCCTTCACATTATTCATCTTCTTTGCATCTCCTTGCATTCACGCATTCATTGCATTCATCGCATCCATTGCACTCCATTTGCATACGTTCGCACATCCAGCTTCCCGGGTTTCCAAACCCGTATCTTCCCCGCCTTCCGGCACCCCCGGATATTCCGCATTCCTCACCTTATTCATTTTCATCTTTCTTTAATTCACTCTCCTTGGGGGATCGCTCCCCCTTTCCTGCTATCTCCCTGGAACCTCCAGGGATTTTATCCCTCCTCTTTGGGCATCACACCCTTTCTGATTCTATCCCTCCGGAACCTCCGGACCTTTCTCTCGGGCATCGCGCCCCTTTCCACCTTCCTCCTCCGGAACCTCCGGACCTCTCTCTTGGGCATCGCGCCCCTTTCTACCCTCCTCCTCCGGAACCTCCGGATTTTCCCCTTGGGCATCGCGCCCCTTCTCATTTGCTACCTCCGGAACCTCCAGATTTTCCTCCTGATCCTCCTTCATTCCTCTCTCTTGGGCATCGCGCCCCTTTCTACCTTCCTCCTCCGGAACCTCCGGACTTTCCCTTTGGGCACGACGCCCCTCTCCACCTTTTTTATTTGCTTCCTCCGGAACCTCCGGACTTTTCCCTCGGGCACGACGCCCCTTTCCATCTTCTCCTCCCTGATTTGCTTCCTCCGGAACCTCCGGACTTTTCCCTCGGGCACGGCGCCCCTTTCCACCTTCTCCTTCTTGATTTCATTCCTCCGGAACCTCCGGATTTTTCTCTCCTCCCTGGGCATCGCGTCCCTCGGCATTTTCTCCCTCCGGAACCTCCGGACCCTCCATCTTTCTTCCGATTTATCTTCCTAATCTTCCTGAACATCACATCCTTCATTTTTTTCTTCCTTTTCCATCATCGTTTTCCCTATTTCTCCACAGGGCATCGCGTCCCTTCTTTCGTTATCCCTCCGGAGCCTCCAGATTCTTCTTCTGCTCATGATTCTCCTCCACCACCTCCGGACCCTCCAGATCCACCTCCTTCCATCTACCAATTTCTTCTTCTGATTCCTCCTAATTCTGGGTCTGACCCAACTTCTTCTACATCCATTGCTCTGGGCATCTGCCCTTTCTCCCATTGTTTTCGAGGCTTTAGTCCTCACTCATCCTTCTAATTCTTCACTTCTTCTGTAGACTGTTCCATGTGATCAGGGTCTCCGCGCCTTAGTGAGGGAGTTCTAGCCCTCGCCTCTTTTCTTTTCTCCTTATTCGTCTGAGTCTGGTTTGAGCACCACTCATTCTTGTTAAGCCACTCCCAAAATCCTTTGCTTCCAATCCTTTTGACTCCCAAAGAGGACAAATCCCATGATGATCAACCTCGCCTCTGACAGCTGCTTCTACAAAGGTTGCAAGGTAACATATTGGCGTAAGTATGCATTTTAATGATATCATTTTCTCATTACTTCACGCATGATTTTCAAAATGAAGTGCTTTCTTAACAAGATTAAGAGTGTTGTTTTAAACCTTTATCTTAAGCTTTTGTTTAATTGAAATCATTCTCAAAAGAGTCTTTAGGCTTGTTTTTTGCAGCACCTCTGGTTAATAAAAACCCGCGCTGGGAATTCAATGTTCTCTCCCCGCTTGTTAAGAGCAACCCTTAGCTGGGCACCGCACACACTTCACGACGTCCTTAGTCGGCTCCTTTGGTAAAACACCGTTGCTACCTTGGCCATGCCATGAGTATATCTGAAAGTCCTTTTCTCTTCTTTACTCGGCCAAATGCAGGGGCAAGAGGTTGACGGATGAGATGACCAACCTTGGTAATCCCCAATACGAGAGGAGTCTCAAATAGGGGCAGTCTTGACCCAAACTAAATATGAATTTCATGATATACATCTCGCCGAAAGGGCTATTATGAAAATCAAGTCAAAATCTCGATAAAAGCAAAATTGTGAATTATGGCATGTCAAGAGTGGCAAAGTCCCCGCAGGGAAAACCCTGATCGTATGCATGTCAAGGGTCTAAAAATCAAAGGCACAAAGCCCCGGCACAACAGACTACCTCTTTGAGGGGAAACACCTTGGAAGGAATTCAAGTCTTGATATCTCCCATCCTGCATAAAGCTTATCTCCAATTATTCTTCTCTTCTCCCTCCAAGACCGAATGTTTCTCGGGTATGACCTTGGTAGGGGCACCGTTGACTATAGGCAGTCGGTTATAGGATGCCACTTTCAATGCACGCCCGGCTTTGGGCAGTTTTAAACAAAAGGGGAAGGAACGAGGACCCCTAGTCAGTGGTTTGAAACACCCTTGGATGCTGCATTAGCTATGTCTAAACCAAAATCCAAAAAAAATTGAATATTGCAAAATCAATCCAAAAAAAATTTTGAATATTTCCTGAGCAAAATCCAACAAAAATTGAATATTTTCAAAATTCATAAAAAATCAAATATCTTCCAAAAATTCATAAAAATTTGAATATCTTTTTCAAAACTCATAAAAATTTGCATATTTCAAAATCCAAAAAAAAAATGTATTGTATTTGTCTGATGGTGTTTTGCAGGAACAACTTTCCAAGGACCAAGAGCACAGGATGAGTCCTATCTCCACTCATTGCTATCAATCTATTGATTCCTCCCGATATCCTCATGGCATGCCACCCTGGGCATTTTTGATTATCATCTCCTCATATCTTTTTGGTTATATCTCCTGATTATCATCCTGATTATTCATCTCGAGATCTTTCAATCAACTCCTGCTGATTTCTCTTAATTAATTCTGCCACTGGGCATTATATCACTCTGATCATTCAACTCCAAATCTTGATTAGCCAAGATTGTCATCCTCATGACGAAACAACAACAATGATAATCTGCAATGCCATGATTTAACTTGTGTTATTCATGCCATATACATGCTATTTGCTATGCTTAAATGCCTTATTCATTGTTTGTTCTCTTTTATATCTTGGCTGATGAATCTTTGAGCGCAGGATAAGAAGCTGTTGGTCCCACCGACTGGGCATCATCATCCAAGCCCCACGGTGCTTACACCTCATTTTCTCAGTTCCCCATATGCTCATTGCTATCACCATCTCCTGTATGCATTCCTACTATATGTTATATACACCACTAGATTATATCAAGGACCTTGTGGCTTTGGTAAATCTGGAATTTGAGTTCCCCTTCATCAAAAATAATGACGATTCCAGAGGAGTCTTAGTCACACGGATAGGCCGTTGAGTCGTCCAAGACTGGGGACGATGGTTCCCTTTTACGAGTTGGTGCGCGGATAAACGGGCTTCGGCTTAGTATCAGCTCGCGAAATCAGTTTCTTGACTCAGTCTGGGCAGCTTAACAATATTATCATTGATTATATTATATTTTCATTTGATTTATTTTTCCCTTTAAACCCAGCATGCATTCATGTAGGAATTTGAAACAATTGTTGAAAAATCATTCTGATAAGCTGATTTTGAGGGTTAAATTTGATCCTATTTCCTGATATGAGATATTCCATACCGAATTGTATCCTCAGTTTCTTTTGTCGCTGTTTTGGGTCATTTTCTCGAAAGCTCCTTGTTTGGATTTCTATCATCTTATTTTAATCCTTTTCCCTTTGATCCACCTTGGCTGCAGCACGTCCACATTAGCTGGTAACCGCTCCCCAATGGTGAAACCTACAGGTTTGTGACCTGAGGTACTTCCACCGCGCTGAAAGTTGATCATTCTCCTTCGTGCCCTCGTGCACATCTCCCCATTTTATCCAAACATTGTTGATTTCGTTGGATTTCTCGAGATTGCTTCATCTCGTGCTTCTGATTTCAATTCTCATCAAGTGATGTTGATTACGTGTCTCATCACACCTTGGCATCTACTTTTCAGTTTGCTCTGCTCCCTTGCAAAGCAGACACCAAGGCGGGGCAGCTGTAGACACGCCAAAATTGACGTTACTATGAGTACATCTCATATTACCTTGTAATGCCCCAATTTGACCCTCAAATTAGTTCTATTTGAGTGGTTTTTCTCACTTTTCTTGGATTTCTCCCTTTTTTCACCCTTTTCTTATTTTTTCCTATTTTCCCCTATTTTTCTGGATTTTTCTGGATTTTTTTGAATTTTTTGGATATTTTTCTCTATTTTTCAGAAATAAGGACTTGACGTGGGGCGTCTTTTAAATAACGACTTAGACTTGGGCGTTTCTTAAAAAATTGACGACATATAGTGAGGGCGTCAATTCCACTCAATTTCCATTTTTCTGGATTTTTCTGAGAATTTTTCGAAATTTTTCAAAAATTAACGACTTAAAAGAGGGCGTTATTTTGAATTTGAAGACATTAAAAAAAATCAAAAAATGAATTCACGCCGCATGGACGGGCGTTACTTTCAAATTGGTTTTTTATTATTATTTTTTTAACCCCTTTGAGAGGTGATTTGGTGGCCTTCCGGGTGTCAGAAAAATTCGTAAAAATAGTCGTTGGAATCAGGGCAACGAGATGCACCTCCACCTAAAAAATGGGAAAATAATATTGAGAAATGAAAAATAACCCTATTTTGAATATTTTGAATTAACGTCCTTTGTTAGGACGTGTTTTAATTAACGCCTTTGACTCAGGCGTGTTTCACAATTTTTAAATAAAGAAATATATATTTCTAAAAATGATCCATGAGTTAACGCCTTGGTTTTAGGCGTGTTTTTAAAAGACGCCCTTTGGCAGGTCGTCAATTCTTGAATTGACGCCCTGGTCCAAGTCGTGTTTCAGTTTTGTGTTCCGAATGAACGCAGCCTTTCCCCAGAGAGTCCCTACTTCGTTTAGACTCTTGCCCAGTCTAATCCTCCCCTCTTTGGGCTCTTGCCCGTTCTTATCTCTTCCTCCTTTGGACTCTTTCCATCTTATCCATTTTCTATCTTATTAATAGAACTTCCGAGCTCTGTTAATAGGTTGGATTCTTTTCTCCCGATTCCCCTTTTTTCTTCCCCTATCTTCTTCTTTTTCTTCTTCTGTCTTCTTCTTTGCCCCCCGGTCGTTCTTTTTTCTTTGATTTTGCTTCTTCTTTCTTCTTCTGTCTTCTTCTTCTTCTTCTGTGGTTTTCTTTTTCTTTTTTTCTTCTTCTGTATTCTTCCACCCTTTTCTTCTTTTGTTTTGGACGCCCATCTCTCTTCTTCCTCCCACGTGTTTCCCCTTCCCCTTCTTCTCTGTTTGTTTTTTCTTTCTTTTCTTGTTTTGTGCTTGCAGGTGCTGGCTTCTGGCCGAAGGAGGACTTCATATGCAAAGTTTCATCCTGCAGAGCTTCTCCCCTTGAATATTCAAGCCAAAGCACAGGCTCCTCTTTTATCTTTTATTATTATTTTTTTATTTTCATTGTCATCATCAGTTCACGTATGCATGCATAACCATCTCCTATTAATTTTTCCTCTCAACCATCATTGAGATCTCCCATAAGTGCATCTCATGCACTCTTTCCCTTTAATTTTAATTCATATTGTTCATGCATTCATCATTCATCTCCCACACCCTCTTTTGCATAGGGGTTTAAGGGCAACCCCCTTAAGGTGTGTTCTTTTACATGCTTTCATGCTCACATATATTTTTATTGAATTTGATGCTACACCATTGTTCCTAATCCATATCTTCTTGTTGTTGTTGTCTTTGTTTTGCAAGGGTAATAAAAGTGAAGAACTCTCTTCGTCGGCCGGCCGATCTTGAAGAGAAAAGGAGTACTCACATCCCCCACGTTTCAAGAGGTATTTTGCGATCATCTCCCCATATTATTTTCCACTTGAGACCCTCGTGTCTCTGGCGATCACACACACTCCACATTAGCACCTCGTGCTATTTTATTGCTTTCACCATCCCTATTGTTATTTTATATTAAAGTGGATTTTAAAAGAGATCTACAAATTGACGCGCAGATGAGGGACCACAGTTGTTTCCCACGCGACTGACAGCTCCGAGTACCTCCGGCGCTACTGGGTTGTTCACGCCGGCAGACCTCAGATGAGGGTCTTAGGGGTATGTATGAATGCACTTATTTCTAAATTGAATGCAAATGCTTATGTAACTATTATGCGACTAACATGTAATGAATGCAGGATGCGAGGGACATAGCGGCGATAGATGCCCAGGCTCACCTACACAGCCTGGAGGACCAGCTAGCTGCCACACGGGCAGACCTGGAGACCCTAGTGAGTGTTTAAATTATTCCTATATGCAGATGAATTTTTGTGTTTTGTTGAATTAATGATTAGCCGCTGACGGTCTTAATGAATGCAGCGTGCCCAGCAGGGAGCAGCGAGGAGAGATCCAGGGGAGGCCTCCAGCTCGAGGGGACCTAGTGCAGAGGTGACTGCACTGACGGAGCAGCTGGCTGGTGCGATAGCGCGAGCCGAGGCAGCGGAGCCTGACCTTGCTTCACGGGTAAATTCTGCACTCAAAACCTCATTCAAATAATGATTAGATATAAATTGTGCACTGATAAAAATTCATTTTTACAGACTGAAGAGCTTCAAGCCACTCTTATCTGCGTAGATGAGGGCTTCCGAGCGACGAGCTCACAGGTGCGTGATCTACCTTCAGTCACATGTTGTTATTTTATTTCATGAATTATTGAACTATGGAACTGATGATTTGTTTACCTGTTTGTAGGCTGCTCAGCTGAAGGCAATACGTACCGAGTTGTCGATCCGCGATCAGCGGATCGTAGAGCTTCAGCGGACCCTGCAGCGTCGCAGTGAGCTTCCTCAGGACGTAGCCGAGCTGCGAGTTGCCCTGGAGCTGGAGAGGAGGGAGCGTGCTCGGGAGCGCGAGGAGCGGGCTCGTGAGCGGGAGGAGCACCAGGCGGAGCGTGCCCGGTTCCAGGAGCAGTTGTCGGCACGAGAGCGTGAGCTGGCGGACTCGAGGACCCAGTTGATCCTTTCCCAGGAGCGGCTGCGAGTGTCCGAGGAGCGGCTGCAGCGATGCCGTGAGCGAGCACGGGCTGCGGGGTACTCCTTCACCAGCTCCACCTTCGTGGCGGGTTCTTCCCTCCGAGAGAGGAGCGAGGCAGGGGGACACGTTCGGGTTCCGGCTTCTTCGCGGGGGCCTATGCCGCCTCCACCAGCGCCAGCTCGGGACGGTGAGGAGGAGGTTGAGAGCAGGAGAGTAGAGGAGGGTGGAGGCGAGAGCTGAGAGTTTTGTACTTGTACTCCTCCACCTTCACACCTGTACATGATAGACATGATGATATATATACATATGAGATTTAAACTTTTGTTACCTGAGCACTTGTATGGTTGTGGACTTGTGTTTGTGTACTTTTTCTTTCCACGTCCCTCGTGTTTGCTTTACTTTGCCCTGTATCTGCGGCTGCGGTTTTCACTTGAACAAACAGGTTAATTCATCTGTTCGACTTGGCCCCTTGTCCGATGAGCAAGGGGTGTCAATATTCTGACCTTAGTAATGGGTCAAGGGGCCAAGCCTTTAATAAGGTAAGGCAAAATGAAATAATCAAAACCCGGGGATGTCTCATGCAATCATACATATGCAAACAAATAATTAAAAGATGTCCAGGCAAGAATGCAATTCATGCAACATGAAGAATTTTATTTTTTGTTCTTTTCAGTATTTATATATTTTTTTGGGGATTTTCTGAAAAACACGCCTTAGATTAGGTCGTTACTCTTGTAAAAGACGCCCTCGGATACGGCGTTACTGTGAAAAGATTTTTGAATTTTGTTGAAGAAAAAATGACCTTCCAAGAGGCGTTATTTTTAAAGAAACGACTAAGAGCTAGGCGTGAATTAACATTAAAGCGCCTTGAACAAAGGCGTTAATTTTATTCCTCCCAAATTGATCTGATAAAGAAATTAAGGTGGTGGGCCCTACTCGGTCATCATCTAAGATCCATTAACCTTTCTTAAATAATTAAAAGGGGAATTGGCGTGAATATGGTTAAACTTATACACAAGATTTCGTACAGTGCATTCTCTTCAGTTTGTCTCGACCATTCTGCGGGTTCATGACTTTTCCAAAAGAAAAAAAAGAAAGTATAAGGAAGCCCACAAAAGATTCGGAGATACCTGAGGTAAAACTACCTCCCCTACTCTATGCCTGTTGGGGTTCGGTCTTTGGCGTAGGGACGCTTTGTTGCCTTTTGCCTCTACATATTGCATGCATACGCCCAAGGTTTTCCTTGCGGGGACTTTGCCCTCTTGACATGCTTTTTTTTTCACCATTTGACTTTCACTTTGGAATTGATTTGCATTGAATAGATTTGAACTGATGAACAACCTAATTGTACTTGGGCTTTTTGTGGCATTTGTTCCCTTTTGGGCCCTGACTTCCTCCTACTAGGGCGGCGGATAGGCTTGGCGTGTCTACCTCGAGACCTCCCTTCCTCCCTTGTGGGCCGAATAAGAAAAGAATGGATATCATCTTTCACCTTTAGTCTGGTTTCGGCTTTCCATCAGATTTTGCACTGCTTGAGCTCAAGAGTAAAGTGTGTAGTGTGTACGGGGTCAACTCCCATTTTAAATTAGCAAGAATGATGAATGGATTTTGAATTTTGACCTTTCGGACCGTGGACCTTTGCCTGTCATGTCAGCCCAAAAAAGGAGAACCATGAAAGAAAACTCTTTTTTGTTTTTGATTTTGAAAAAATTCGATTTTTTTTTATTTTTTGATTATTTGGGAGATTTCTATTTTCTTTGGATTTTTTTGTGAAGTTTTCAATTTTTGTTTGGATTTTTGTTCAGGGGTAATATTTCTTGAGATACAAACCATTCCAGGGGTGAGTTAATTCCTCTCCTTCAGCATTAACCAGTTTATAAGCATTGCCAGGATAAACATCTTTTATGACGAACGGCCCTTCCCAGTTTGGTTGGAGCTTTGAACGAGGGCCACCGGGTTTTACAAAAATTCTTTTGATTACCATTTCACCGACCTTAAATTTTCTCTCAATTACCTTCTTTTGATAAAAACGTGAGAGCCTGTTTTGATAAACGCGCGCATGCTCAGCGGCGACCAGACGCTTCTCATCTAGGAGTTCCAATTGGGCAAGGAGTGAATCACGACGTTCATCGATAGAGAGCTCCTCATCCAATTGTACTCGCAGAGAGGGGATAAGAATCTCATAAGGGACTACGGCCTCCATTCCATAAGTAAGGGCGAAAGGAGTTTGCCCAGTGGGGGTTCGGATAGAAGTGCGGTAGGCCCAAAGAGCCTCAACCAGCTTGTCTGGCCAGTCCGAGAATTTATTAGCCTCGCACGTCTTCTTAACAATCTTGATTAAGGTTTTATTAGTGGCCTCTGCTTGGCCATTGCCCTGCAGATAATAGGGAGAAGAATGATGCAATGCAATGTTATACCTGTTGTAGAGATCCTTGAGATCTTGAGAGATAAATTGAGGCCCATTGTCGGTGACGATGGTGCTCGGAATGCCGAACCTCGTGATGATGTTCTTCATGATAAATTTGCAGACGGTTGATGCTTTAATTTCCACGTAAGCTTCTGCTTCCGCCCACTTGGTGAAGTACTCCGTTGCCGTGAGAATGAATGATTTTTGCTTGGTCAGGAGGTTCGAATCACCAAGAGGTCCAATGATATCAAAAGCCCACATGGAAAAAGGCCATGGGGAGGACGTAGGATGGAGTGAAGAAGTAGGAGAATGAATCTTGTCGGCGTGCAGTTGGCACTTAACACACCTTCGAACATAGATAGAACAATCCTCTTCTAGAGTGGGCCAATAGAAACCTAGTCTAAGAATCTTCTTAGCTAGCATCTGGCTGTTCACATGACCACCACACACACCAGAATGCGCCTCTTCCACAACTTTCCAAGATTCATCATCATCGAGGCATCTCAATAAAACACCGGTGAGCCCTCTTCTGTAGAGCAAACCTCCAACCAAAGTATAACGTTGAGCCACTCTTCTTATTGCTTTCTTTTCCTCTGTAGTGGCTTCCTCAGGATAGGACTGATCATCACAGTATCTGGCAATCTCATAATACCAAGGCTTTTCTTCGTCAGCCAACTCTTCTTGCCAATCCAATAGCATGACCTCTTTGCCTTCAAGAGCTTCTTTCCGTCTAACCTTCTCAAGCACCTGATCCCTAATATCAAGAAAAGCACGATCCCTAATGGCTGGAGTATCACGCTGATGAATCAGGGGGACATGAAAATCACGCTCAGGGGGGAAGACTAAAGCGGAAGCTAAGGAAGCAAGTGCGTCGGCCAAGATGTTCTGGCTATGCGGGACATGAACAAAAATCAATTTAGTGAAGAGTTTGGCGTAAGCTGAAGCGAGTTCCTGGTAGGGCTTGAGCTTAGGATTGATGGTGCGACACTTGACCAACACTTGGCGTAGAATAAGTTGACTGTCACCGACAATTCGTAAATGAGTGACACCATACTGATGAGCGGTTTTAAGACCGGCCAAAAGAGCTTCATACTCGGCTATGTTATTGGTGACGGGAAAAGTGAGCCGAGCTGCGAATGGAATGGTGACCCCTTCGGGTGTTAAAAGAACCATGCCGATCCCTCTTCCTTGAGAATTAAGAGCTCCATCAAAATGTAACGTCCACATAGGATCATGGGATTGATTAATGGACATTAATTCTTCATCTGGGAACTCTGAATTGGCCGGATCAAAGCGGGGGAGAGGGTGGTGAGCAAGATGCTCGGCAATGGCATAACCTTTGATAGCTTTTTGCTGAATGTAAGTGATGTCAAATTGAGAAAGGAAGCTTTGCCAGCGTGCTAATCGATCAGTGAGGACAGATTTTTCAAGGAGGAATTTGATTGGATTCATGCGAGCAATGAGGTGAACCTCGTGAGCTAGGAAATAGTGTTTTAGCTTCTGAACTACCCAAACCAAAGCTGCACAAGTCTTCTCCATGGCTGAGTATCTCTGCTCACAGGGGTTAAGAAGTTTAGACAAGTAGTATGCTGCCCTCTCCTTACCTTCCTCATCCACTTGAGCTAAGACAGCACCTACGGAGTCATCCAGGACCGAAACATAGAGAATAAGTGGCTTGCCTGGAATTGGCGGCCTCAGGACAGGAGGATTGACCAAATAATCCTTCAATCCGTCAAAGGCTGCCTGACATTTGTCATCCCAATTAAACTTGACTCCCGGCTTAGTAAGCTCGTAGAACGGCCTACACCTCTGCGAGTGCTGGGAGACGAAGCGGCGAATGAATTGCAACCTCCCGATTAATCCTCGGACTTCCTTCAAATTCTTGGGAGGAGGCATATCTCTAATGGCTTTTGCCTTGTTGGGATCAACTTCAATTCCCCTCTTGCTAACAATGAAACCGAGCAACTTCCCTGAAGAAACGCCAAATACGCACTTCTTGGGGTTCATTTTCAATTGAAATTCTCGTGATCTCTGCAAAACCTTAGCCAGAACCCCAGGATGCTCAATCCTTGTTCTTGATTTCACAACCAGGTCATCCACATACACCTCAATATAAATATGAATCATGTCATGAAAAATTGCCATCATAGCCCTTTGATAAGTGGCTCCAGCGTTCTTAAGTCCAAAGGGCATGACCACATAACAATATGTGCCCCATGGTGTAGTGAATGAAGTTTTCTCTTGATCTTCTTCAGCCAGGCGAATCTGATTATAGCCTGAAAAGCCATCCATGAAAGAAAGAGTCTCAAATCCTGCCGTGTTATCAATCAGCACATCAATATGAGGGAGGGGAAGTCATCCTTAGGACACGCCCGGTTGAGGTCCCGGAAATCTATGCAAATTCGAACTTTTCCATCTTTCTTCATAACTGGGACAATGTTAGCCACCCAATTGGGATAAAGGACGACTCTAACGAATCTAGCCTTGTGGAGTTTATCGACCTCTTCTTTCATTTTCAAAGCCATGCTAGGGTGGAAACGCCTCAACCGTTGTTTTACCGGGACAGACCCTGGCTTAAGTGTAAGGCGATGTTCAACAAGCGCAGGGTCTAATCCAGGCATATCTTCATAACTCCATGCGAACGTGTCTTTGTATTCTTGAAGAACTAAGATGAGCGCCTCCTCTTCGGAGGGCGGCAAATTTTTGCTAATGAGGACAATCCTAGGGTCTTCCTCGGTACCCAAATTGATTTCTTTGGTAGGTTCTTCTACGGAGGTTGATGGTTCATCGAATCTTCTCATACCACTAGCAAAAGCATCAGCCTCGTCCTCATATTCTTCACAACTTTCATCCCCCTCTTCAATAGGGTCTTCATCATTCATGATTTCATAAACGCCCAAACCCTCATAAGAAGCAACAGAATCCTCATATTCTAACTCTGGCAGGATAATTGGATCTTCCACAAACTCAGGGAGGGCTAAACAAGCTTGGCATCTGATGGCCAATTCCAACAAAAATCTGCGAGGAATCTGCTTACCCTTGGCCTTCTTGTGTGAATCTACCCCATGAACTTTATTAGAAGAAGAGGAAGAAAGGGAGGAAGAGCAACTAGCTTGATTATAAGGGAAAGAAGGAGGTGATAAAGTGGATACAGGAGGTGATACAGAGGAGGGCCCCTCACCAGAGGGGGAGAAAAGACTTACCAAGGAATTTTGGGAGAGCGGCCCCTGGATCGGGTCGCACTCGAGAGAAAAATAGGAGGTCTCCTCAACAGAAATGGAGGATTGGAAAGTTGGGAAATCGGCATTTTTTTTTCATTTTTATCTTTTTCGTCGTTTTTATTTTCTTTTTCAAGTAAAAAGCAATGCAAGGGGAGAATAGCGGGGTGAGCGGAAGTTGCAAGATCAGAGAAAGCTTCAATTAATAATGGCCCGCGCGGGGGCGAGATGGAGAGTGTGGAGAATTGCTCGCGGAGCGAAGGAGGAATCGGGAGGGAAATCTGAATTGAATCAGGAGACAAGTTGATTATGAATGGTGGTGGTCGTGGCACGTGACCAAACCAACGGGAATACAAAGAAGCCAGCAAAGATGGATGCACAGAAGTGAGGGAAAAGAGGCCGGCCCACAGCCTGTCCACGGAAAATCCTTCTTCAAAGGGGACATCTGGCTCCCCCGTATCTGTGTAGTCACTCAACATCTGCCTTTTATCTGTGATTGCGGCAGGCATTTCAATCAGTTCTTGAATCAACGGAGGACATTCCAGATCTGTCGGCATGAACAGGCGGCTTAGGGAGATTGTGATGTCATTCATGTCAAACCACCTGTACCAGTCACATTCCGGATCACCCATTTTTCTTCTTTTATCTGGCCTTAACGACTCCAGGGCTTTATAAGTGGCCAGTGGGGCAATGTGCCAAGCAAACTGTCTAGCGTGCACATCCTGACAATCAAGCAATGAAGTAATGATGGTAGTCTGTTCATTGTTCCGAACGCCACCGGTGACAAAATGTGTCTTTAAAGTCCAGGTGAGCGGCTGGCGATCTGGCTTGAAAGTGGACGTCATAACAGCCCACGGTTCTCCTTCATTCTTGCCCGGTGCTTTGTAGCCTAAGCCGCCTCGTGCAACCACTTTTTGAGGCTTAATGGGCCTAATCTTGCCCTGGAGTTTAGCGCCCAGGCCCTTGCCATCTTGATATCCCATTCTTATCAGAATGTTCCAGCCGGGGGTATTCATCATATTTTTCTTTTTCTTCTTCCCCTTGGAAGGCAGGGGTGTCATAGCAACTGTTGTAACAGTCTCAGATAGCATCGGCTGAGAGTGGGGAATGTCCAGCACAGATAATAACGGCTTGTTGGCTGGCCATATAGAAGGAACTGATGAAGCTACATGAATGTCCTCCTCTGGCAAGATTGGCACGCTGGTCACCTTGATAATGCGGCCCTTGTGCGGAAACTTAAGGCACTGATGGTTTGTAGAGGGCACTGCATCAAGCTGCTGAATATAAGGGCGACCCAGGATGCCATTAAAGGTCGGGTCCATATCCAGAATATGAAAATCTACCGTAATGGTGGCTGGACCCAAGCTGACTTTAAGAGTAATCATACCCAGAGGGGGTTTCTTTGTATTGTCATATGCTGTGACAGTAATGGTAGATGGCCGAATCTGGCTCTCAGGGATACCGCATAACTTCAGAGTGCTCGGAGGCAACACATTGATAGATGCACTGGTGTCTACCAAACACTGCTTAACAGCCACCTTGTTGATATCAACCGTGATACATAGGGCATATTTTCTTGCCGGTAGAGGTGCTAACTCATGTTCATGGAATGTGATTGCCGGCTGACTGCTGGCAGGGGTCAAGACTGTAATTATCTGTTCAACCGGAAGGTCCTCATTTACCATGACCTTCTGCAGGTATTCCTTCAGGGCCAGCTGATGAGTGGTGGACCTCTTGATTAATTCAAGGATGGAGATTCTGGCTGGAGTGCGATCCAAGTGCTTTAACAGATCATACTGAGTTCCCGGCACTGAATCTTGTTCCTGTTCTTGCTCTTGTGGCCCCTGCACGGGCTCTAGCTCTCTCTGTGGGAAAATACGGTGGAACATCCGTCCACTACGGAGCGGCGCTACGCCTTGACGCGCCTCTGTCGGGGCAATATTAGGAGGAGGGTTGGAAGAGGAGGAAGGAATGTCGGTAGCAGAGATCCTGCTAGGGGATACCAAAGGGGAATTCAATGAAAGGGGCGCCCCCGTAAGAGGCGTAGTAGTGGTGTTTAATAAAGATGCCCCCGCGGGAGGCACGGGAGGAGTATTTGAAGAAGGTGCCCTCGCAGGAGGCGTGGGAGAAGGGAGGGATATCCGAATGCGAGGAGTATTGGCAGGTGGTGGAATAAGGAGAGATCGTGGCACAAAAGGTGGTTGTACTGATGGTGGAGGAACTCTTGCCGGTGTAGGAGTGGTAGAGGGGGTAGCGGGTGCTGGCGGTGAACGGAGTAGGAGTGGCCTGGAGGGCGCGGATGTAGGATTGGTGGTGGAAGGTGGAATGGTAGGTTGCTGTGGTGGTAAGCGGTTAAGAAGAGAGCGAGCCGGCAAGGCCGTGGAATTGGTGGTGGTAGGTGGGTTGACGGGGCGTAAAAGAGAACGTCCCGATAGGAGACTAGAAGGAGAAGGAGGAACGCGCAAAAGGCGCGGAGTTTGATTTTGGGTTGGATCATGGTGGAATGCCCCGACAGAGGCGTTTTCTTCGTGCCATCCCTGTCCTCTCTCCACCTCGTAGAGAGACGTGACAGGGTTCACGTGTTGATTAGGGGCGTGCTCCGGCAATGGATTACGGACAATCCCCATATCCTGCTGGGGTGCTGGAGCTTGCTGTGGCTGGACTTGCTGCGGAGCTGGCTGTTGTTGTTGCTGATTTTGCTGTTGCCGATGCGGCCTTCTCTCTTTCATGGTGGCGATGACTTGCCTCATTTCATCCCAATTAATGCCACCCTGGTCATTCAAATCATAAATATGATCTCTGAAATAGAAACAATGATCAAGGTTGTGACCAGGGACGCGGTGAAATGCACAGTAACGGGATGTGTCAACATTGTCGAGCCACACCGTTCTTTCTTTTGGTAGGACGAGCAGGTTGGCGGCCATCAAAGCATTAAAAATGTCAGGGAGACTCTCTGGGAGTGGCGGATAATGGGCCCTTTTGGGTCCAAGCGGTGGTCTCCGTTGTTGTTGGCCATAGTTGGAAGGTGGGGGGACCTGATGGTATTATGGTGGTGCTGGAGGGTCGGTGCGAGGCGCTTGGCTCGGTGATGGAGCAAAAGAAGGTTGGGGTGTGAAGTGGCGTTGTGGAGCGGAGGTAAAATGGGGGTTTTGCTGTGGAGGTGGCGGAGGTCGTGGGTTTGACTGGTGGTGGGGGTGGCCAACTACGCCAACCTGCTCGTTTGTGACAGTGCCCTTAGTTGTGGGCCCGCTGTTGACATTTGTATTCTTCTTAAACAGCCGAGGCTTCGGCTCAAACATGCCCATGATGAGCGAATCCTTCATTTGTGTTTGTATATAACGAGCTCTTTCATAGAGCTCTTCCATAGTTGTCAGCCGATTCATGGCCAAAATGTGCCGGAATTGAGGAGTTGCATTAGAAATGACCATTTTTACTTGCTCTTGTTCCGACAATGTGTCCTTTAATTTCTCGGCCATAGACCGCCACCTGTCAGCAAATACAATGAAGTCTTCCTCGGGCTTCATCTTCTCAGCGACCAGATCTGTAACAGAAAGGGACGGTCCTACCCGGTCTCTGTACTTTTGCAAGAATTTCCTTTGGATAACATCAAAATCCCCGGCATCAGCTGGCTCCAGAGAATAAAACCATTCGAGGGCGGGTCCCTCAAGAGATCTCCTGAATAAATAGGCCAAAGAGGCCTTATTGTCTTGCCAGAAAGAAGTCTCATATCGGAAATCCTTTAAATGAATGAATGGGTTACCTGTTCCATTATATCGCCGGAAATTCGGCATTTCAGAAGGTGGTAAATGAAACACTGGCAACGTAGGAAGAGAAATTTTCGGAGCATTCTTAGTTGCTGTAACCTTCTTGAGCTGCTCCTCCATGCTGGCCAGCTTCTGAAGCAAGAGAGTGTTGGTATCGGTCTCGACTGGGGCCTGATTCTGAACAAAAGAATGCGGTATAGGCGTTCGTAGAACCCGAGGAGGTTGGGAGGATTGATGCCTAACCGCTGAATAGCTCGCCTACTGGGCCGGCATGGCCGCAGTAGGCGTTTGTGGACGAGAGGAAGGGGGATGCAAGACCGCCTGGTCATTAACAATCTGATGGCCACTCACGGCCGGAGGGGGATTAGAGGAAGATGAAAGGACGGATTTCCCCTTTAAAGCGGCCTGAATGGCTTGCCGCTGGGAGTCATCCAACTGGGAGAGAGCTTGGATCAAATCTGTGACGTTGATGGATGGGGAAGGGTTCCCCGAAGTGTTGGAAGATGGAACTTGAGACGAAGGGTCCGCCTCATGGATGGTGGTATCGACCACATGGACTTGTGAGTAATGGGGGTGAGGAGGAAGGTAGTTCCCCTCATAATAAACAGAATCTTGGAGAGGCTCCTCATATTGACCAAATATGTTCTCATTCTCATCATCATAAGAGTAACCGTTGCCTGACATATTGATGGTTTTACCTGAACGGAGTTTCATTCTTAAGAGAGAGGATGTTTAATGAAGGAACTATCACAAAATATTCAAACCAAATAAGGCAATCAAATCACCCAACTATGTTTATGCAAACAAGGTTGGCAAGAAACGCAAGATTTTAATGTTTGATGTTTGAATTTAGGGTGGATTATTTGTGAAAGTTCACTCTTTTGCCAAATGAGACCTAGTTTGATCCGAGTGTAACCTCCGGGTCAACTAAGTTCTTCTCTCTTTTAACAACGTATAGGTTCTCTAAACTCCAGGTACTTCGAGGGTACAACCAGCCCGGCGTCCGTGAGGGAATCCATGGGTGCGGGGACTTACGGAGGTCTTGGAAAAGGGATTTCCGGTCCAAAGAGACGGAATGCTCAATGGAGGGTCATCCCGATTCCAAGAAGGGTGTGTGGATCCTAGGATAGAGAGAGGAGGTCTCTCAACCAAGCCAACAAATCAAGACAATCCAAGCAGCAATGTAATATCAAGACGAATGCCCAGCAATGAATAATAGCCAATCTATGAAAAGAACAGTAAAGACACGCCTTTGGAAAGGTCGTGTTCACAGCAAGAGGAAAGACACGCCCTACGGTAGGTCGTGATAAAATGAAAACACGGCAGCGTCGCTGTCGTAAATTCTGTGAGGGGCTCACAGACGGTAGGAAAAACACGCCTTGAGGTGAGGCGTTATAAAGAAAGGACGCCTGCAACTGAGGACGTCAAAACTCCGAGACACGCCCTGATGGAAGGCGCTGATAATAAATGAAACGCCTCTGAGAGGGGCGTTAATTCACAGGCAATATGATAAGGATGCAGCGAACAGCAGTTATGATAAAGAGAAACGCCCTAATGACAGGCGTTGATAAGAAATGAAACGCCTCGAAGAGGGGCGTTATTCCACAGACAGTATAATGAGCATGCAGCAAACGGCAGTTATAGAAACAGACGCCCTGGAGATGGGCGTTAATCAATGAAACACGTCCCTGTGAGGGGCGCTAAATAGCAGACAAGCCGATGCAATAAACACACGCCCTCTATGGGGGCGTTAATTAATCAAAACACGTCCCTGTGAGGGGCGTTAAATCAAAAGACGCCCTTGTTGAAGGCGTTAATAAGCAGCAACTGACTGATCCGGGGAGTGTGCAGGGTGCACAATGGAGGGTGCCCGAGGGGTACAAAGGAAAGGGCACCGAGGGTACCGAGGGGAAAGGGCACGCGAGGGTGCCTAAGGGGAAAGGACACACGAGGGTGTCAAGGGGAAAGGGCACACGAGGGTGCCAATGGAGATGGTAATCAACAAAGAAAACAGTGGATGTCCCACCGTGATCGCCAATTTGTAGATCGGATTAAAAATCCTCACTTTTGGGAGTGAAAAATAAATAACAATGATGACAACATGTATAAGATATGATAAAGAATATAGCACGAGGTGCTAAAGGGGGGTTGTGATCGCCAGAGGGTTTACCTCAATAAGTAGAAATGAGATCGCGTGTACCTGGTGAAGAGTGGGATGCGGGATAAATATGGATCTCCTCCTCCAACTCCAATCGGCCGGCCGATGAAGTGGGTTTTCTTGATTGATTACCTTGTAAAAGAAGACAATGAAAAAAAACAAGGAAAAGGGAGGGGATTAGCCAAAGTGCAGTAGTATCAATCCAAAGCTAACCTAAAATGATGAAAAGACATCAACATGCGCACCTCTTTTTTTTGTTTTATGAACCCCTAGCAGAGAACTAGGGAAGGGGATAATATGCTAAATGCAGTAAAAGAACTAACGACAAGAGACCACAGTGATGATAATGTGATGAGAATGAAATGAACAAAACAAAACAATATGTAGCCCTGCTCTCCCTGACGAGAGTAAAGGTGCAACCGGGAAGACGCGGAACGGATGCAGCAGGATGAAGAAAAGCCAAAGGAGGAAGCCCTGCGTGCTTGTTCAATCTTCTGAACCTCTAAATGCTCAGGGTGCCTATTGAATGCCTAAATTCTTCAACCTCTTTTACGAGCGAATGAAGTTTTCTTTTATAGCTTCAATCGGATGTGATCAAACAAGGGAATTGATAAGAACGGGTAATGAGGCATCCAGGGAAGGATTAAGATCGAGCAAGAGTCCAAGGATAGCAGGGAACTGTAAGGGAAAGATGGAAAAAGGAGGACTCTGGAGTGAAAACACGCCTTGAGACAGGGCGTCTTTTTATGAATTGACGACCTGCACAGAGGCGTTTCTTGAAACACGACCTAGGAAAGGCCGTTTCTTCCTGAGTTTAATTTTGGAAATGAAAACTTCCTCCGTTTGGAAACTGAGATAACACGCCTGCGAAAACGGCGTTTCTTCAAAACACGCCCTGAGGAAAGGCGTTACTCACAAAATGCCTTTTATTTTGAAAATAGATAATTCCAGAAATTAACGGATAATACCAGGAATTGACGCCCTCACCTACGGTCGTCCTTTCTTTGAAAAAGCCCTATGACAGGTCGTTACTTTAAAATTAACGCCCTTAGTCAAGTCGTGTTTCATAAAAATGCAGAAAAAAAAAATAGAAAACTCATGAAAAATAGAAAAACTTTATATTATAGGAATATTGAAGTCCACTTGGGGCGTTTACATAATAACATGAGATTTGATCAACAAAACCTCAATTTTGGCGTGTCTACAGGGAGCGGGCTGCGGGAGCCAGAATCGGGAAGCGTGATTGGACGGATGGATTAATCCTGGCAGTGGGCCCCGGCCGAAATGGCCCTGCAGAGGGGCGTTGGGTAGCGGGACGTGAGAGTCGAAGAGAAGGGTCTCTTTTGTTCTCTGGCCAGGGAAGGATCTGGACCAAAATGGAAGGTTTATTCTTTTATTCTCTGGCCGGGGAAGGATCCAAACCAAAGCGAGAGGTCTATTTTTTTAACTGGGAAGCTGTCAGCTGGGGTGCCAATGATGAGATAGCTGTCGGCTAGGAGCCGATGTTGAGGTAGCTATCGGCTAGGAGCCGATGATGAGATAGCTGTCGGCTAGGAGCCGAGCCGATGATGAGATAGCTGTCGGCTAGGAGCCGATGATGAGGTAGCTATCGGCTAGGAGCCAATGATTATATAGCTGTCGACCCGAAGGCCGATGATGAGATAGCTGTCGACCCGTAGGCCGATGAAGGGGTAGTTGTCGGGTTGAAGCCCCGATGGCTGAAAGTTGGTCGGTTTAGCGCCCCGTCGGTGGAAGGTTTAGTCGGTTTAACGCCCCGTCGACGGAAGGTCTAGTCGGTTTAACGCCCCGCCGGCAGAAGGTCTAGTTGATTTCCGTCTGTTGGGTGGCTGAAGGTCGGAGGTAAAAATTCATCTTGTGACTCTTCTTTCTCTTCTTTTCTTCCTCTTTTGTGAGGAGAGGCGGGTGCAAAGATCATGTTTGCCTCATGATCATTTCCTTCTTTTCTTCTCTTCTTCTTTTGTGTGAAGAGGCGGGTTCAAGGACCGTGTTCGCCCCGTGACTGTTCTTTCTCTTCTTCTCTTCTTCTTTTATAGGCAGGCAGGTGCAGAGACCATGTTCGCCTCGTGACTGTTCTTTCTCTTCTTCTCTTCTTCTTTTATGGAGAGACAGGTGCAAGGACCATGTTCACCTCGGGACTGTTCTCTTTTTTTTCTTCTTCTCTTCCTCTTTTATGGAGAGGCAGGAGCAAAGACCGTGTTCGCCTCCTGACTGCCCTTTCTCTTCTTCTCTTCTTCTTTTATGTGGATAGGCGGGTGCAAAGACCGCGTCTGCCTCGCGACTCTTCTTTCTCTTCTTCTCTTCTTCTTTTATGGAGAGGCGGGTGCAAAGACCGCGTCTGTCTCGTGACTCTTCTTTCTCTTCTTCTCTTCTTCTTTTATGGAGAGGCAGGTGCATGGACCATGTTCACCTCATGTCTCTCTCTCTTTTTTTTCTTCTATTCTTCTTTTGTAGAGAGGCAGGTGCAGAGACCATGTTTGCCTTATGATTGCTCTTTCTCTTCTTCTCTTCTTCTTTTATGGAGAGGCAGGTGCAAGGACCATGTTTGCGTCATGATCATTTCTTTCTTTTCTTCTCTTCTTCTTTTGTATAGAGAGGCGGGTGCAAAGACCGCGTCTGCCTCGTGACTCTTCTTCTATTCTTCTTTTATGGAGAGGCAGATGCAGGGACCATGTTCGCCTCATGTCTCTTTTTTTCTCTTCTATTCTTCTTTTGTAGAGAGGCAGGTGTAGAGACCATATTTGCCTCATGATTACTCTTTCTTTTCTTCTCTTCCTTTTTTATAGAGAGGCAGGTGCAAGGACCATGTTTGCCTCGTGATCATTTCTTTCTTTTCTTCTCTTCTTCTTTTGTGTAGAGAGGCGGGTGCAGGGACCATGTTCGCCTCATGTCTCTTTTTTTTCTCTTATATTCTTCTCTTCTTCTTTTGTGTAGAGAGGCGGATGCAGGGACCATGTTCGCCTCATGTCTCTTTTTTTTCCTTCTATTCTTCTCTTGTAGAGAGGCAGGTGCAAGGACCATGTTCGCCTCATGTGCATTCTTTCTTTCCTTTTCTTCTTTTGTGTGATGAGGCGAGCTCGAAGACCAGTCTGCCTCATGTGTCTTCTTTTGGTTCTGCTCTTCTTCTTTTGTGTGAAAAGGCGGGTCCAGGGACGACGGCTACCTCATGTGTCTTTTCTTCCTCTTCTTCTCTTCTTTTGTGTGATGAGGCGGGCTCGAAGACCACGTCTGCCTCATGTGTCTTTTCCTCCTCTTCTTCTCTTCTTTTGTGTGATGAGGATGTGTCTTTTCCTCCTCTTCTTCTCTTCTTTTGTGTGATGAGGCGGGCTCGAAGACCATGTCTGTCTCGTGACTCTTTTTTTCTTTTCTTCTCTTCTTTTGTGGGATGAGGCGGGCTCGAAGACCACGTCTGCCTCGTATGCCCCTTTTTCTTTCTTTTCTGCTCTTCTTTTCTCATTAACGCTTCCGTACTGGAGTGTATTTCTCTTAATGTGCCCCCAGGTTGGGGTGTAGCTTCATTTGGTGTGCATCCCCCCTGAGGGGTGTGTTTTGCCTCTTTGCTTCTGTGCCTCCAGGCGGGGTGTATTTTTTTTGCTTCTATGTCTCCAGACCAGGGTGTGTTTTTTTTTAATGCCCCCGAGGCGGGGTGTAGCTCTCTTCAAATGCCCTCATGGTGGGGTATACTCTTCACGGCTTCTATGCCCCCAGGTGGGGTATGTTTCTTCTTCATATGCCCCTAAGCCAGGGTGGACTTCTCTTCATATGCCCCTGAGCCGGGGCGTGTTCTTTATAGCTTTTAGGCCGTCGAGGCGAGGTATGTTTCTTCTTCATATGCCCATAAGTTGGGTGGATTCTTTTTTCTTCTTTTGCTCCCAAGGCGAGATGTAGCTTCTTCAAATGCCCCTAAGCCGAGGCGTGTTCTTTATGACTTCTATGTCCCCTGGCGGGGTATGTTTCTTCTTCAAATACCCCTAGACCGGGGTGTATTCTTCTCTTTCTTGTGCTCCCAAGACGGGATGTAACTTCTTCAGATGCCCCTAAGCTGTGGTGTACTCTTCATGGCTTCTATGCCCCCTGGCAGGGTATGTTTCTTCTTCAAATACCCCTAGACCGGGGCGTATTCTTCTCTTTCTTGTGCTCTCGAGCCGGGATGTAACTTCTTCAGATGCCCCTAAGCCGGGGCGTACTCTTCATGGCTTCTATGCCCCCTGGCAGGGTATGTTTTTCTTCAAATACCCCTAGACCGGGGTGTATTCTTCTCTTTCTTGTGCTCCCGAGACGGGATGTAACTTCTTCAGATGCCCCTAAGCCGAGGTGCAACTTTGTTTCTTCTCATACTCCCAAGTGAAGGTGAATTCTTCTGCTTCTTATGCCCCCGGACCGGGGTGTGTATTTCTTTTTCAAACCCCCCTAGAACAGAGGTGTATTCTCTTATGGCTTCTATGTCCCGGACGGGACATGTTTTGCTTCTTGTGCCTCTAAGCCAGGGTAGACTTTTCTTCGAGTGTCCCTGAGTCGGGGTGTAGCTTTGTTCTCTGTTGTGCCCCCGAACGGGGTAGAATCTCTTCACGTGCCCCCAGGAACGGGGTGTATATCCCTTTTTTTTTTCCTCCTATGCCCCCATGGCGGGGTATATCTCTTCTTCTTATCCCCCATGGCGGGGTATGTGCATGCTCTCTTCGAGAGTGGTGGCCGTGCTTGGCCTCATTGCTATAATGCATTCGCCACAGCGGGCAGCCATTCATCAAGCTACAATTGTGGCTCGCTGGGTCCTTTGACAACCACTCGAGGGGCCGTTTTGTGCCGGATAGAGGCAGCAGGAAGGAGGGACGGGCCAGGTCATTACACCACGGACTCGGAGCCTCCTAGAGTCGGGCGGGACGTCGGGTTTCTTCTTGCTCTTTTGGTTGGCGATGCTGGCCGACTTTTCTTCTTTTCTTCTTTATTTCTTTCTTCTCTTTTTTTTCTTTTTTTTTCTCTCTCTTTTTTTGTCCGTTCTCCTCTTCTCTTCTTTTTTGTATGATTGACCATGGTGGAGGTGCAGGAGAGAGCTCACCCCCTCAGGGAGGAGATGAGTGGTTCGCTCCATCGCATAAACCCCATAATGGTAATCTTTATTCAGCACGGGTCTCGGCGGACGTGGCCATACAACCCTTTCTCGCCGGCTCTTTCTCTTCCAATTTCATGCTTCTTTCTTTTCTCTTTTTTTCTTCTTCTTTTCTTCTCTTCTTCTCTTCTTCTTTTCTTCTCTTCTTCTTTTCTTCTTTTCTTCTTTTCTTCTCTTTCTTCTTGAGGGAAACGGGGGGGCTTGATTTCCCCTCCCTTCTATTCTCTTTCTCTTCTTTTTTTTTATCATAGCCCCCCATGATTCCTGGAACCTATAGGTGCCTCGGAGTAGCATCGTCGAGGCGACAAAGATAATTTCGCCTAGTCCGGCTTTTCTCCCCATAGGGCAGGCGAAGACAGCACCTGCAATTCATCAAAGCAGGCAAACATCGTTTATTAGGGGGCCATGAGGCCCTGAATCCCGGTGAAGAGATGAAGGGTGGTTTGGTCCCACCGGGCGTGCCAGACTTGTAGACGCACTAAAATTCGCTTAAATCATTCTGGTGGTTCGTCTATTGAGTGCGTGGGCGTGCCAGTCACCGAAGTGACAATCTATTCGGGCTTTGAGGAAGCCCATGGGTGCGCGCGGTCTGACTAATCAGACGATTGTGTAGTTTGTGTCGGGACCAAAACCCGCCGCGCCATAAAGGTCATGGCGTCATTTATATCCCCCATACGAGGGAACACTCTTGATTAATCGCCGAGATTCAGGGCCTCATGGCTAAGAAATTAAGTGCATGAAAGGTCTATTAGGAAGCATCGAAACCCCCGTATGCGGGTAAGAAGAAAACATTCGCGATCATACTGGTCGTGTACTGACCATTTAATGTTCGGACGAATGTCCGGCTCGAGAAAATCGTGGTTGTCGCGGGAAAACCGGAACGCATGTATGCCGAGGTACGGCAAATTTATTGTTCGGAAGAGCAAAAAACGTTCGGCTGAGCCTCGGTTGGAGCGGTCAAAAACCAATAAATCTGTTGGCCCGGTGCAAGAGCAAGCTGCGACCATACTGCTGTGGGCCCCCCCATGGTCGAAACAAGACTTGCATGAGCGTCATTAATATTTTCAGTGCCAAGGGGCAACGAGGGAATATCCCTTGAATCGACTGAAAAGCCATGTGTCTAGGGAAGCGGACGTTCGAAACGTGTCGGTCATTCGGGAGACCGTTTAATATTCGGACGGGTGTCCGGCTTGAGAGTATCATAATCGTCACAGGAGGACCTGGAACATATGTATGCTGTGATACGGCGAATACATTATTCCGAGACTCTAAAAATATTCGATTAAATCTCGATTAGTGTAGCAGGAAACTAGTGAATTTATTGGCCCGGTGCGAGATCGAGTCGGGACCATACTAGGGGCGCCTCCCGCGGTCCAAACGGGGCTTGCGTGGGCATCATTAATGTTCCCGGTGCCGGAGGGCAACGGGGAAGAGTCCCGAGACTAGATTCCAAAACCAAAACATGTTCGAAGGAAGCGAGCTATAGGCCGAGGGTGTGGGTCAGACAATGACCATAATCAGGACGGACCCGAGGTCCAAGCACAACCCACAAAGGCCTTATTGATATTCCCATATATAGGGTCCAGGGATGACAGGAGCCATCTCGTTCTATTTAGATTTCTATCGGTCACTTGCGGACCACTTGATATTTGGACAAGGGTCCATATTGAAGGTGCGACGTGGATAGGAAGAACCCCGTACAAATGTATGCCGAGTTTATGGCAATTTCAATGAAAGGGCGGGAATGAATCCCGATAGGGTGAATCCGATTTGACGAGCTATCGGCCAGGAGCAATGCTGGGTCATGACCACGTCGGGGTAGGAGCCGTCGGCCATGTTGGTTGCTCAAGGGTCTTTTCATGTTCGGACCAGGTCCATGATAGAAACGCGGCGAAAACCGAGGTGAACCCGTTCAAATGTTTGCCGAACGTGCGGCAATTTTAGTAGTGGCTCGGAGGGGATCCGGCCTAGGGAACAAGTCCGGTCTGATTGGAATGTCGGCCTAAGACTAGGTCGGGGCCTGGTGATGTGACACAACCTAGGACTTAACAAGCAAGCACATTTGGCAATCAAGACGGACCGATAATGGCGGCCGCTCGACCGTCACTCACCCAAGACCCGGGGTAACTTGGAAATGCCAAGTGGAGGTTGTGTGGGCTGGGCCCTTGCTTGTAGAGGGCCAGCAAGGCCAAGGTTTGTTTCGCCAAGGGTATGACTGCCCAATTCAAGGGAGCCAACGAAGTGCCAAGGGCACGGGTTACACTCCTCACCCCACGGTGATCTCTTAAAGTGATGGTGCTTAAAGATCGGACTCTCACTTCTCAAAGCCAGCAGAGTTTATGAACTAATATTAGGGAGAACAAGCACTAAATGGAGCTAGGAGTGGAGCACTTACTCGACCGGTTTGAAGAAACTGGTCCCGTTCGGAGACATGGGCGAGCGGGGAAGCGTGGGTTCCCCACACGTCGCGCCGGGATAGCTTGACCTGCTCAAATTGTTACAACACTACACCCCATGTAAGGGGGGGAATCGTGGGGAAGGGAAGACGATGATTACATCCAAACACTACCTCCTCATAGGGAGGGGCCTTCAGCCGGCCAAGGAAGCCGATGCCGAATCTATCCACGTTCTGGAATCAGGGACCAGCAGTTGAAGATCGCACCTCTGTGACCTCTCCTGATTTTTGCTGATGACGGGACCAGTGGGGAAATCTTCGTAACTGGATCAGGATGACTTCAGAATTTTTTTTGATTTCTTCTAGCGCCGATGCTGGTCTGGGTGGAGGCTCAAACAGGGTGGCAGATTCTCGGACTGACAGCTTCAGGTTTCCAACAGGAGGAAGAAGAGGATGCCCCGATAGCTCCCGGACTCAGAATCAAGAACCGCCAGACTTTTTGGAACTATGGACGAGTCCTCTTCGTATCAGAACTGGCGGGGAAGCCAAACGATGCCAGAGAAGACCACTGGACTCTAAACAATGGTGACAGGTCGGTGTAGACTGTGGGAAGCCGAACCACGTACCCAAGGGAGAAAATTGATAACTCTGGCCCACGGATGTCGATTGAAGTTCCGCTTCTTGATTCTGAAAGTAGACAGGACGAGGAACAACTTTACATAAGAACTCTTGGCCTGATTCTTCCAAGGTTCGTCGTGGTAAAGCTTCTACTCCGGTTCAGGTGCTCAGCAGGGGCAGCTCTGCGCAGTTGTGGGAGAACGTATCTCCCGGGCAGCACGGAGCTCGGATGGAGATGAAACCACCGCCGTTACGAAGAAGACTGGTAGACGCTTCCGTGGATACCTCTTGGGCTTTCAGATTTGCTGGGATGTGGTCGGGGTCGCCTCTGCAAACTGCTACTCTTCTACTGCCTGCGAACTAAAAACTGGAGGTTGAAGATGATGGGGTAAAATGGGGTATATGGGAGGGGAAATGGTGGTGGATGAGTGTGGGGAGAACCCTGGCTGTGAGGGGGTCTAGGAGGGGGTGTTCCAAGATATGGGAGGGGAAGAATAGGGTCTAGAAGGGGGTCTAACAGGTGGTGGGAGGAGGAGCTACGAATTTGGGCTTGGAGGGAGAAGGGGGAAGGTGAGGGGGGCACAAGTGGGTGGAGGGAATGTGAGTTTGAATTTCCTTTAATGTGGAGTGATCAATGGTGGTCTTGGGGATGGGAAGAGGTGCCTTGGGAAGGTGGAGGGCTGCTTGGGGAAGGGGATGGGTAGTTGGGGGTTGGAGGGTGGGGTGTGGATTGGTGGAGGGTCTATTGGGACTAGGGGGAAGTAATGATGGCTTGTGGGAAGTTGTAGAGGAGTTAATGGAGGTAGATGGGAGGGTGGAGGTGGTTGGGAGGGGAGGAGAGAGAAAATTTTTGAAATTGGGTGTGGAGGAGAGATAAAGGAGAGTGAAAGAGAGAAATTAAGAGAGGGATGGGTGGGGAATCTCTCCCCTAGGGTCTCTCACCCAAATAATAGAATCTCTCCACTAGATAAGAAGTTTGAACTCTCAAAATGGTAAATTTTTCATTCATTGATTCATTACCTTGAAATGGGGGGAATGGGGCCCTATATATAGGCAACCCACATTTTATAATAAGACCCTGACAATTGACTCAATGACAAATAACCGAGGGGGTAGGGGGGAGCCCTTGGGCCAAGCCCAATGAATTGGGCCCAATAGCTAACTAGACAACCCAATGACACTCAAACTTAGGGAAATAAACGCAAGACCTAGGAACATGACTCAAATAAAAGGGAAAATACATCAAATGACTCAAATAAAAATTACATAGGACTCAAAGTTAAATAACTAGACCATGCCAGATGCAACCGGGGCGAGGAGACGAGCTGTGAACATGGGCATGGGAGGTGATGTCCCCATCATACTCCCGGGGTGCGGAGAACTCGACTCCGTAGAGTAAGTGTCCTTCCCTCCTTGGAGGGTGTAGAAGTGGTACTGCCCTCAAGTCTTCAAGACCGATCCATCCACCTGCCGAGATAGCGCTCGTATACCTTGCTCCTGGTGGTAGTGGCCTGTTCATCCAATATTCGTTCAATGCGCTCACGCTGGACTCTCTTGGCTGGTGGACTCTCCTCATGGGTGGGTGCTCTCTCAACGGAGGGAATAGGCTCAATATCCTCACTAGGTACCACCGTGGGTCCCTTATATGGCACTAGGTCGGCTACATTGAATGTAGGACTCACTCCATACTCCTCGAGGAGATCTAACTCACAGGCATTAGCGCCAATGCGCCTTAGGACCTGGAAGGGACCAGCCCCACATAGCCTCAATTTGGAGATGACTCCCGGGGAGAGCCTCTCCTTCCTCACCATCACAAAGTCACCCACGTGGAATTCTTGGTGACGCTGAAGGGAGTCAGCCTGCCTCTTATAGATCTCATTTTCCTTGCTTATGTGCTTGCAAAGGCTTTCATGCAATTTTGTGAATGTTGACATTCTAGGGGTGATGGGTGGACCTGGGCAACCAAAAGTAGACCAATCATGCTTTGACGCCAGGAAGACTTTGATGGAATGGGGAGGACCGGGGCATCCATAGGTGATCTGATCATGCATGGGGGTGACAAATGCTGGGGGACCCAGACATCCATGAATACTCCTATCATGCCTACGACTCATGATGAGTGAAGGTGGACCACTACATCTGAATTTGGACCACTCATGCTTTCTACTTGACATGTGGGTGATATGAATGAATGGACCCAGCATAGTGTTCATTCCAAGGGGTGTGGAAAGCCTAGACACATGCATACTTTTCCCAAAAGTGACTTCCATGTGTATAGGTGTGGGACAACCTTTGAACTCCCATTGGAAAGGATCGAATGGATCTAAGAAGGTGGTCATCATGGGGTGGGGCACAACCTTATTATCTAGGGATATGTGGTCCAAGGTCATGGCTCCCAAGGTGTAACTCGGGTCTAGGATGGGGTGGATTGGGTCAAACATGGTGGGTTGGGATAGGGAAAGGTGGGTGGTGGATAAAGTGGTTGGGTCCCATGGTTTCTTTGACCCCCATTGGAAGGGATCATAAAAAGGGTTATCGAGGGGGAGGGGCCCTATGTCCTCAAGATCCTCAAGTGGTGGTGGGTCATCCTCCTCTAATGAGATAATTGGGTCGAAGTTCTTTGTGAGTGGGTCGGCCATGAGGGGAGGGCTTGACTTTCCACCCGATATAAGAAGCTCCAAATTGAGGAGAAGGTCGGGCTCATCGGGTGTGGGGAGGAATAGAAGGAGGTCGCTAGTGTAGCAACCAATGGAGCAAACCGAGGTGATAGACCCGACACAAAGGTGTAGGAGGTCAAGGCTCCTAGATTGGTGAGCCATGGGGGTCAACAAGCCGGTCAACTCATATTGCCAAGCTAAGACCTTGAGAAGGTCCTCTAAGGTTTCCACTTGGTAGGATGTTTGGATTATGGTGTGATAAGAGGAGATGTGCACTATGGGAAGGTTTTCCTTTATGGGAAGGCAATCGTGGGCCGTGATCTCTCTTATTGGGCTCTTCTTTAGCCAACTAATAAGGGACTCTTCTAAGATGAATTCAACCTTATCTAGTGGGGGTGGTGGAGGGTGAAGATCCTCGTGCGAGGCTTCCTCTTCAATTGGGACATGGGTGCTCTCCATGGAGGGGATAGGTTCCCGAGAGGTATTTATCTTCATGTGGTAAAGTGGGTGGACTACTTCTTCCAAAGTTAATAGAGTGGGAAGGTTCTTTGATGGTGGGGTGATGATGGCCGGAGTATGGTGCACCCGGGGTGGTGAACAAGGGCGGGATTCCCGCGGGTGGGAGAATACAAGGTTGTTGAATTTAAAGGTTCCCGAAAGGTGTGGCTGATGCACTAGGCAAGTCCGACGTGTTGGGTCGATGTCGGCATTCCTTTCATCTAACCATTTCTTACCTAGGATTATACATGGACCCGCCAATGTTCCCTTTTGACACCAAGCCCCATCCAAATACTTAGTCTTCCCGAACCATTTATGGAATTCAATAAAGACTTGGTCTCATTGTGCACAATTTGTCCGGTCCTACAAAGAGAGGTAATGATATCGGGGGACACCCAATTTTCAGATTCTAGGTCAATGAAATTAATTTCTACGGGCTCTCCATTAGCTAAGCATGCATGGGATATGATTGGGAGAGGGGCCATGTGACCCAAGACTCAACGTTAACAATGATGGGTTTGACAATGCACGGTACGGACAAGAATGCAAGCATGCCCTAGGGCTTGACTTGTAGAGACAAGTATGAGACTTGCTCTGATACCAATTGATGTGACACAACCTAGGACTTAACAAGCAAGCACATTTGGCAATCAAGACGGACCGATAATGGCGGCCGCTCACCCGTCACTAACCCAAGACCCGGGGTAACTTGGAAATGCCAAGTGGAGGTTGTGTGGGCTGGGCCCTTGCTAGTAGAAGGCCAGCAAGGCCAAGGTTTGTTTCCCCAAGGGTATGGCTGCCCAATTCAAGGGAGCCGACGAAGTGCCAAGGGCACGGGTTACACTCCTCACCCCACGGTGATCTCTTAAAGTGATGGTGCTTAAAGATCGGACTCTCACTTCTCAAAGCCAGCGGAGTTTATGAACTAATATTAGGGAGAACAAGCACTAAATGGAGCTAGGAGTGGAGTACTTACTCGACCGGTTTGAAGAAACTGGTACCGTTCGGAGACGTGGGCGAGCGGGGAAGCGTGGGTTCCCCACACGCCGCGCCGGGGTAGCTTGACCTGCTCAAATTGTTACAACACTACAACCCATGCAAGGGGGGGAATCGTGGGGAAGGGAAGATGATGATTACATCCAAACACTACCTCCTCACAGGGAGGGGCCTTCAGTCGGCCAAACGGGGAGGGAAATTCGAGCTAGAAGTGATGAAAGGAAGCCAATGTCGAATCTGTCCACGTTCTGGAATCGGGGACTAGCAGTCAAAGATCGAACCTCTGTGACCTTTCCTGATTTTCGCTGATGATGGGACCAGTGGGGAAATCTTCGTAACTAGATCAGGATGACTTTAGAATTTTTTTTGATTTCTTCTGGCGCCGATGCTGGTCTGGGTGGAGGCTCGAACAGGGTGGCAGATTCTCGGACTGACAGCTTCAGGTTTCCAACAGCAGGAAGAAGAGGATACCTCGACAGCTCCCGGAGTCAGAATTAAGAACCGCCAGAGTTGTTGGAACCGTGGACAAGTCCTCTTCGCAGCAGAACTGGCGGGGAAGCCAAACGATGCCGGAGAAGACCAGTGGACTCTGAACAATGGTGACAGGTCGGTGTAGACTGTGGGAAGCAGAACAGCGTACCCGAGGGAGAAAATTGATAACTCTGGCCCACGGACGTCGATCGAAGTTCCGCTTCTTGATTCTGAAAGTAGACAGGACGAGGAACAACTTTGCAGAAGAACTCTTGGCCTGATTCTTCCGAGGTTCGTTGTGGTAAAGCTTTTACTCCGGTTCAGGTGCTCAGCAGGGGCAGCTCTGCGCAGTTGTGGGAGAACGGATCTCCCGGGATGGGTGGGGGTGGTTAGGAGGGGAGGAGAGAGAAAATTTTTGAAATTAGGTGTGGAGGAGAGAGAAAGGGAAGTGAAAGAGAGAAATTAAGAGAGGGATGGGTGGGGAATCTCTCCCCTAGGGTCTCTCACCCAAATAATGGAATCTCTCCACTAGATAAGAAGTTTGAACTCTCAAAATGGTAAGTTTTTCATTCATTGATTCATTACCTTGAAATGGGGGGAATGGGGCCCTATATATAGGCAACCCACATTTTATAATAAGACCCTGACAATTGACTCAATGACAAATAACCGAGGGGGTAGGGGGGAGCCCTTGGGCCAAGCCCAATGAATTGGGCCCAATAGCTAACTAGACAACCTAATGACACTCAAACTTAGGGAAATAAACACAAGACCTAGGAACATGACTCAAATAAAAGGGAAAATACATCAAATGACTCAAATAAAAATTACATAGGACTCAAAGTTAAATAACTAGACCATGCCGGATGCAACCGGGGCGAGGAGACGAGCTGTGAACGTGGGCATGGGAGGTGATGTCCCCATCACCTGGCCATCTCGGGATAATTCCCAAGACTTGGGCCCGGTCTGAGAGGGCGGCATCATTATTCCTTCTACGTCGGGTCACGGAGAGAGATGGGGCTGCAATGTGGACCCTGGTATTTTTTTTATCTGAGATTTTAATTATATGTTCCTCTCTTTCCGCTTACTGTTCATTTCTTCTTTATGCATTTGTTCCGAATGATTCCTCCCCCTTTTTGTTTATTATTTTTTCCCTTTTTTATTATCACTATTTCACATTTTTGTTTGTTTCCTGTATATATTCAGATTTCTTCATTTATCATAATTTTCATTAATTTATTTATTATTATTATTATTATCGCCAATGTCATTATCATCATATGTTATATGTGTATGTTTCCCGGAGGGAGAGGGCCGCTGGAGGGTGTACCGGCTAGGGGTATGGAAAGCGTGCCGATGAGGGCACCCCAAGGCGTACCGGCGAAGGGAGAAGGGGGTGCACCGAAGAAGGCACCAAGGAGAGTGTGCCGCTGGAGGGTGTTGGCGGGCGTGCCGGGCTGACTCGAAGTCTATACAACGTCTGCTAGCACACGCGCAGAGTCTGTACATCGTCCATTTGCTGCGACTCAAAGTCTATACACTGGCTGGTTGCTGTAACCCAAAGTCTGTACATTGGCTGGTTGCATGCATACAAGGTCTGTACATTCATCAGCTCAAAGTCTGTACATTAGCCAGCTCAAAGTCTGTACGTTGTCCATTGGCTGTAGCTCAAAGTCTATACGTTGGCCAGCTCAAAGTCTGTACGTTGTCCATTGGCTGCAACTCAAAGTCTATACATTGGCCAGCTCAAAGTCTGTACGTTGTCCATTGGCTGCTGCTCAAAGCCAGCTCAAAGTCTGTACGTTATCCATTCGCTACAGCTCAAAGTCTATAAAAGTCTGTACGTTGTCCATTGGCTGCAACTCAAAGTCTATACATTGGCCAGCTCAAAGTCTGTACGTTGTCCATTGGTTGCAACTCAAAGTCTATACATTGGCCAGCTTAAAGTCTGTACGTTGTCCAGCTCAAAGTCTGTACGTTGTCCATTGGCTGCAGCTCAAAGTCTGTACGTTGTCCATTGGCTGCAGCTCAAAGTCTATACATTGGCCAGCTCAAAGTCTGTACGTTGTCCATTGGCTGCAACTCAAAGTCTATACATTGCAGTTCAAAGTCTATACATTGCAGTTCAAGGTCTATACATTGGCTAGCTCAAAGTCTGTACGTTGGCCAGCCCAAAGTCTGTACGTTGACCAACTCAAAGTCTGTACACTGCAGCTCAAAGTCCATACATTGGCCAGCCCAAAGTCGGTACGTTGGCCAGCTCAAAGTCTATACATTGTAGTTCAAAGTCTGTACATTGGCCAGCCCAAAGTCTGTACGTTGGCCAGCCCAAAGTCTGTACGTTGGCCAGCTCAAAGTCTGTACGTTGCAGTTCAAAGTCTATACATTACAGCTCAAAGTCCATACATTGGCCAGCCCAAAGTCTGTACGTTGGCCAACTCAAAGTCTGTACACTGCAGCTCAAAGTCTATACATTGCTTATTGCTATGTTTGTGCATCAATCTAAAGTCTATACATTGTGTTCCACTTCGGAGGGTGAGAGGAGTGTGCCGCTGAAGGGCCGAGAAGGTGTGTCGTTGAAGGGTTGTTAGAGCGTACTGCTGAAGGAAGGTTAGAGGTGTACCGGCCAACGAGGGTGGAGGGCGTACCTGCGAAGGCTGGGACAGACGTGCCGATGAAGGCCCACTCCTATGTTACTTATTTTTAAGGCTTTTCTTTTCTTCTTCTCTTTGATTTTTGCATAGTTTTATACAAATCTTTTCTCCTTCTTCTTGTAATTTGTTGTTGCTCTATTTATTTGTTGCTTTTGTTGTCTTTTGGTGTGTATTTATTATCCTATTTGTTTGTTGCATCATATTACCTTTTAACGTCTTATTATTTTCTAACAAAAATTCGACAGTATCTCCCCTTGACCCGAGCGTATGGGAGATATAGGGAACGCGCCCACATGGAGTGGCGGAACCCGACAACTGGAGGTGGGCGCCCGAGAGCGGCAACACCTTTGATGAAACTTCGGAAAAACCTCGGAGAAATCAATGAGCGGGAGACCCGACTAAGACAGACTGGGAGTGCACTGGGTAGGAGGAGATGGCAACCGTGCCGAGCAAGAGGGGTTCAAGAAGGTGTGCCGGGCTGGCTAACACTGGGGGTGTACCGGGATAGGCTCGAGGGAGGGCTGTGCCAGACTGGGCTCGGCCAGGGATTGCACTGGGTTAAGAGTGTGCCGGGCAGGAGTGATTGGGGTGTGCCGGGTAAGGATTGCTGAGGCTGTGCCGGGCAAGGGATCAGGGAGCGTGGATGCAATATTGGTAAGGTTCATGGGTTGGCAAACCAACGAGGAGAGGGTGTTGGCACACCGGGCTGGGTCTGAGCTAAAAGAGTATGCCCAAAAGAAGGAGAAAGAGATCTAAGGGCACCACAAAGGAAGTATTGGCCCTGGGCACTCGAGGAGAGGGAAGGGTGAATCCTTCAGACAAAAAGACGGATTTGGGGTTAAACCCCGCGAAGAAACCATAAGGGGAAAGAGACCATGCACTAGGATCCTCTGGGAGTAGACCACTCGGGGTGGTATTGCGCTGAGGCAGTGCTCATTGAGTTAGATATGCCAGTATTGCGGAAGGAGACCATCAGGAGGGGCCAAACCGCCGGTAAAGAGGAAGAAACAAGCAACTTAAAAAAATGAGAAAAGGGAACGCCATGAGCATCTAACAAGCTTCCTTCTTTTATTCTCACCAGAAGAGCAACCCAAATGAGCTAATATATTGAGAGGAAAGAAAAGAAGAAAAAAAAAGACAGAGAGGGCAAAAAGCCAAGATGAACACGGTGGGGGGGGGGGGGGGGACGGAGCACCAGCTCCTCCCCTCCCATAGCTCACTCTCTTCTCTCTTATTTCTTTGCTCCTTCGCACAGGCGGTGGCGGACGAGAGAGCAGAAAGGGGACGGGGCCCTCTTCTCCCTTCTTCTCCTCTTCTCTTTTCCTTCTCTGATCGAACCCCAGCCTCTGTTGGGGGGGGGCTCCTCTATCTCTTTTTTTTGTCGGAGTGAGGGGTTCTTATACCCCTGGTCAGGCCGATGACTGTCGAGGACGGGAGTAGGTGGGGCGAGGATAGCCCAGCAAGGTCCAAGCATGGGCCTGCCATGCTTTCGCTGCGCGTCGAGGGCTACAAGCGTTGACCGGCGTGAATGGGCCGAACGCTGTGCCACTGGGGGCTAAGGAAGGCGTGCCGCTGGAAAGCCTAGCAGGCGTGCCGCTGAAGGCCTTCACAAGTGTGCTGCTGGAAGACCCAAGAAGTGTGCCGCTGAAGGCTTGAAATAGTGTGCCGTTGAATGCTTGAAATAGTGTGCCGTTGAAGGCTTAAAATAGTGTGCCGTTGAAGGCCGAAATAGTGTGCCGTTGAAGGCCCGAAATAGTGTGCCGTTGAAGGCCCGAAATAGTGTGCCGTTGAAGGCCCGAAATAGTGTGCCGTTGAACGGGCCAAAAGGTGCGTGCCGTTGAAGGCACATGAGGCGTGCCATTGAAGGACCTTGGGGGTGTGCTGCTGAAGGCCAAGGGCGTGCCGCTGAGAGGGGCCAAGGGCGTGCCACTGAAGGGCCTTGGGCGTGCCGTTGAACGGCTAAATGGGCAGTTTTGAGCCCGTTGTGAGCACGAGTTTTGGCCCGTTTGATTTTCTTCGAGGCCCATGGATTGTGGGGCTCTTGGTGGTTGATTTCTCTTCACTATCGCGACTCCGGAGATGGCTTCACGACAGTGTGCATATTTGGGGAGTCTGGGTGACTAGTCTCTCTGGGGTTTCTTCACTCGGTGCCGTTGCTGACGCTGGGCCGAGCAGGAAATCTGTGCGTGCAATTTTTGGTGTCCACAGTACTCCCGGTTAAACAAATACATTGCGGTACAAAGATTTGACCCAGTCCACGCAGGGAGGTAATAGGTCACACATGGGGCCTGGAAGTAGCAGTAATTGGGTTGACGGGCAGCATCTTGATGTCGCACGTCGGTGCCAAAATTCACGCTTTAGTGATGTCTGGACGGCGCGATCTGCGGATTCGTGGGGCCCACGTGCTGCCCCCTCCTCTAGACCTGACGGAGTGGGTCCCACTGTGATGTGACCTCTGGTGGCACTCTTCCCTGGGTGATGGCGAGGCCGAAACATCGGTCGGAGGCCGATCGGCTCGGATCTCCAAGTCTTGGAGTTGCTACCCACGGATTTGTTGCTTCTGTTTTACAGCGCGCGATCCGGCGAGATCGGCTGCTGCGATCACTCCCGACGTCGGATTGACACGCATGAGGTATCATTGGAAAGCTCTTTCAAAGTGCTTTGACCCTCTGTGACTTCAAAAACTTCGTTGGGATCGTGCTTTAGATGGGCGATTTTAGAACCCGACTGATCTCAGTTTCAGATCTGGCCGGGCAGAACTGAAGTTTTCTGAGAGTTGGCTTTGACCTCCTGGTAGACCTCAGATTCAGGCCTCGAGCTCTTCATAAACGTTGTAGAGGGGAAAGAGAGGAAAACGGTAATAATTCTTATGACCGATTTGGTGGTGGTTTGGATGGGGAAATGCATTTTATACTGGTGGGTGGTCGGATCTGGACAGAGGCAGATAGAACTAAGTGGGATCTGTAAGTGAATTTTATAAAATAGGTGAAGGCCTTTAGAAATTCCAAGAAAATTCTTGGATGGAAGGGGTGTTGGACAGAACCTCCAGTAAAATTTGGGGATCAAGAAAAAATAAAGAAGAGGTCCGAAGATGGGAAACTCGGAGCTACTATGAATCTGGACTGAAAGCTAGCAGATCTGGGTAGAAAGGAAGAACGAAAATGGAAAAGTGTAAAATGGATGCTAAAAGCCAAACCAAATTTTCTCGGACGTGGTGAAGACCCTTGGAACTCACCCTGAAAGTTTGGACTCCAGATGAACTCGTGGCTGAGAGTGAAAAATCCGAGAATGGCCTGCTGTCACCCGATTGGTAGAATACCGACGGAGGCGGTGGCGGTGCAACGGCGACTCGATGGCGGCGGCGGCAACGACGAACTCCACACCAGATAGATGAGGCTTCCCACCTCATAACACAGCCTTCCCAGCTGCAAGAAGAAGAGAGGAGAGAGAGAGAGGGGCGGTGTAGCGCTCGTGCTTTAGCAGATTCTTAGTGGTTCGGATCTAGATTTTATTCCGTGAATTTCGGCTATTTTTACGGATTTTTAGGCCATTTTCTCGTAATTATTTGAATTAGTTATAGATTTATTGGATTATATATATATATATATATATATATATATATATATATATATATATATATATATATATATATATATATATATATATATATATATATATATATCTCTCTCTCTCTCTCTCTCTCTCTCTCTCTCTCTCTCTCTCTCTCTCTCTCTCTCTCTCTCTCGCCACCGAATTCTCTCTATCCCTCACTCGTTCTCCCTCTTTCTCTCTCTCCCTCTCACGATCGCTCCTCCCCCACTCTCTCGGTTTCGGTCCGGACGGTCGCGAATCGAGGCGCGGGAGGCGTCGTTGGAACCGGCTCGTCGCGAGGAACGCTTAGGTGCTGACCTCGTTGCGGTTCGTGAGCCGTGGAGGCTATTGAGTTTTTACATATTTTGATGATGACAACACTATGAGCCTTTGTGAACAAAAATGTTTCTCTGTGATAAAATAAATCCTCGAGCCACTTCAGTTATTTTTCAGAGGTTGTCTTCGTGCCATTTGGAAACTAGCTTCATGTTTGTTTACAGGAAAACTGCTATGAGGTAGTACTTTGTGTGTCCGTATTGTTTCTTTCATACTTCGTGTTGATTTCCTGTAACTTCGAGTCGCTTCACCTTCTGTCTTCGTGATGTTTACTGAAGCAGCTCGAATTGTTCTGACGAACTTTGAGTCGTTTCCCTTGAACCTCGTGTCGTTTCCTCAGTATTTAGTTGCTCATCTCGAGTCATCCTTTATGTTTGCTCTTGTGTTTTCGTGTCACTTACTGTGGTTCCTCGAGTCATTTTTTCTTGGTTTTACTGCTTCATCACGTGTCGTGATAGCCGTGTCTGTCTTCTGTCTTCGTGTTGATTTTACTTCATGCATTCTTCTCTAAATTCAAGCTTTAAGTGTCTCAAGTCGAGTCTGACTGTGTTGTCTCCATGTCGTCCTTAGTTCGAGTCATTTCTTTGTTATTTCTATCTTCGTGTTGCTTTTCCTAGACCTCGTGTCTTTCTTGTGTTGTAACCACACTTCGTGTCGGTTTCTGTTTTCGTCTTCGAGTTGTTGTCAGCCCGTGTCGTCCTCGTCTTCGAGTCGTTCGTACGTTCGAGCAACTTAGTACTCGAGTTATTTTCGTGTGTATTCAAGTCTTTTTAGTAAAGTGTCGTTTCACTTCGTGCCGTTCTCTTTGCTGTTTGTTATGTCGTGTTGCTTTTGTATTCGTTTCTTCGTGTTATTCTTGTGTTTATGTCCTCATGTTGTTTCTTTCTATCTTCGTCCAGGTTTCCTCTGATCGCGTGTCTTACTACCGTTTTTATTTCGTGCTATTTCCATTTTACCTCGTGCTGTTCTCATCTGACTTCGAGTCGTTCTCTTTGTAGTGTTTGTTTTGTTACAGTGGTACTTCGTGTCGTTCTCTTTGTAGTGTCAGCTTTATTATTGTGTATCTCGTGCCGTTCTCTTTCTACCTCGTGCTGTTTTCATCTGACCTCGTGTCATTCTCTCCTTGTCTCGTACTGTAATAATCTTGTGTATCTCGTGTCGTTCTCAGTATAGTGCATCTCGTATTGCTATCACATACCTCATGCAGTTTCAGCTTGAGTGTCAACTGACTCATTTCAGGTAGATATATATAGCAAACCCAGAGTATTAATGGTTTTTATCTCCTTGCAGGTCCGAGGAAGAATATTCCCCAATAACTGGGCTGCACGTGATCCAATACTAGAGGAACAAATTCGATAAGGGCACGTGGCAGGAAGGTTCTGGATCGAGCGTGGGAGGCACACACACTTTGTACCCTATCCACCTGCTGCTGCTATATATTGAAGCCTTCGCCCACAGATGAAGGTTGATCGAAAGGTGAGAAAGAAAAAAAGGCAGAAGTGCAGAGAGTTCGATCCAGCAAAAAGAAGAGAAGAAAACAGAGAGGTGAGGAAAAACTGAAGAAGAGGAAGAAGAGAGAATAGCAGAAAGAGTGAGAGAGAGAGAGAGAGCTCGAAGCTGAGAGTTCAGAAAGAAGAAGAAGAAGATAGATTCTGGTTTCAGGATCAAATCCAAACCAGTTTGCTCTATTGTGAGCTATACTCCGTGTTTCATCGTTCCAGCATTCAGTCTGCTGTATCTTTTTCGTTTCGTGTTTTTGATCTTTCTTTACTGTCCTTGTTTTGTTTCCGATCCTCTGGACTGAGGTCGGGTTCCTCCTGTGGTCTCAGGAGAAGGGAGACTAGTCTCCAGTTCGGGGATTGTGGGTTGCAAGTCCAGGGGTCCCTCCGGTTAGGAGGAAGAGAGGCTCTGCCTCTGGTGGGTTGCTGGTAGCAGAGTGCTACTGGCTGGTTCACTGGTAGTGGGGCTGCTACCAGTGGGGTTCCCTCTTGATATAGAGGAAGAGAGACGCGAGTCTCTGGTTTCTAGTGACCGTGGGTTGCTAGAGGTTCCCTCCAGGTAGGAGGAAGAGGGGAGTTTATTCCCCTGGATAAGCTATGTATCAGCTTCTGTTGGCAAGCTGTGTTGCCCAGCTGTTAGTGAAGCCACACTTGGTTTAAGTGTGGGGTGGATGTAGGTCTGGAGGACCGAACCACCTAAAAATCTCTTGAGCAGTGGTTTGCATTGTGAGTGTGCATCCGCTAGATGCTTGAATAGGCGCGTCTCATGTGTTTGCTCATTGGTTTAATTGAATTTGGTTTTATTCTGAGATTGCGTCCAGCACTTGAGTTTTTATTTGGGCATTAATTGTAGAAGGATACATTCACCCTCCTCTGTATCCGGGCATTGCACCCTAACAATTGGTATCAGAGCGGGTGTCTGCCTAGAAGGTCCAGCGACCTGCAGATCCGATCTTGTAGTCTACGATGCTTATCTGTTTTTAGTGCATCAATACTCTTGTTGCCTCGAATCTACTTGCTATTTGTTCCCATGGCTAATCCACCAATTTTTAGTGGTACACACATCAGTGCTTGGCTTGCTAATCTAAAGAGTTATGGTAAATCTATTAATCCAGACCTGTGGAAAGTAATTTCACACGGTCCTTATGAACTACCAAAGAAAAAGTCCAAATGGACTGACAGGCATACCTCCTTGCATGAAGAGAATCAGAAAGCTTTTAATCTGATGAAAGCAGCTATTGACAGAGCCTTATGGTCTTGTCTTCATGATTGCAGTTCTGCTAAAGATATTCTGAACATGCTGAAGCGAATTCAGAAGACAAATAAGGACAGCTGCATGATTGCTGATAGAAATAATCAAGGCAGCATTCAAGATGAAGATGATGAGGTAAATCCTTTTGAAAATTATACTGTAGATGATTGGGAAAATGCATATGTTGAATTGCTAGAATCACATGAGAGCTTAAGAAGTCAGTATAAAAAGTTGAAAAAGAATACTGGGTTAGAAAGGTCTAGATCCCCATGTGAAAATTGCTCCAGTATCAAGCAACTTCATGATACCTGTCTATCTGATATTCGTAGGTATAAAAATCAGAACGAAAACTTGATGAAGGAATGTGAATGTGTAAAATCTGATCTAAATAAGCTGAAATCTGAAGATAATTCTCTTAGAAAGTTCTCCAAAGAAAATGAAGGAAGTTTAGAGAAACTGAAAAAAGAGAACATTCTGATGATTGAGAAAATTGAAGCCATAAAATTTGTGAATGTGGAATTACAGAAAGATATTGAAGAGAAGGAAAAAGATTTGAAGAAATTTATGGCTGGAAGAAAACTTGAAACTAACTCAGAAGATCAGATTTTAATAAATGAGTTAATTCAGAATGACAAGCTTAAGGAAGAAAATGAGAAGTTAAAAATGCTGAACTCCACTATGTCTGAGAGGCTTCTAGCGTTAGAAAAACGAAAATCTGTTTACTTTGAAGAATCTGAAAAAATGAAAAATCTGGAACAAGAAGTTGAGGATTGCAAAATTGCAAACAAAGTGCTAAGCGAATGTGTAAACTGCAATGAACAAGAAATTGCCAGTTATGAAATACACATCGTTTCTCTGGAAAATGAAATTGAAGATTTGAATAAATCCCTGTCAAAATTTGTGAAAGGACAAGAAAATCTGGACAGGTTGTTAGGTGTTAAGGTCAATACTCAAAAGGAAGGGTTAGGCTACAACGATATAAATAAAAAGGCTTTCAAAAATAAGCTAATGACATCTTTTATCAAAGCATCAGATGTAGCCACCACCTCAAAAAATAAACAACCAAATGTTCAGAAGAATCAGAAACAAACAAAAGTTATTGATAAGGTCAGTCATGTGAAGAAAGGATTGGATCACACTGAAAATGTGCATGCTGTAAAACACACTGATATACCGAGACATGCACATAAGAGGGAAATCATGAAATGTCATTACTGTCACAAGATAGGCCATTTGATGCATGAGTGTGAATTAAAAGAACTGGATGATTTAAATGCTGAAATGATGGATGCTGGGAAATATCATGATAGAAATCCTGCTGCTCATTCAAAGAAAAGTGAATGCTCGCATTGTGGTAGATTAGGCCACACCTTTGTTCAATGTTGGTTTGCTAATGGAAAGAAAAAATCACTCTCACATCATGCTAAATCTTATGCTAACCAACATGCTCTTAATATCAACAAAACTGCTTCTCTGAACCAGCATGTCAAATGTTTTAATTGTAACAAGCTTGGGCACAAGGCCACTGAATGTTGGGCAAGCTCTTTTAGAAGAGAGTCTCCTTTCTGCTCCCATTGTGGGAAGCATGGCCATGCAGTCAAGGACTGCTGGCATGTCCAGGGTAGGAATAGAAATTTCAAAGAATTTGGTAGGAACAAACATGTTCTTAAAAGAATTCCTGTTTGCTCAAATTGCAGAAAACCAGGCCACCACGTTGATGCTTGCTGGGTGGCTGGTCATGAAAGAAAAAAAATTCATAATTATAACAAAAACCCTCATGCTCACTCTTATAATGCTCAAGTTCATGCTAGTGTACATAAGAGGAACATGAAACCTGCTAGTTCATGCCACTATTGTGGGTTGTCTGGGCATTCAATGCATAACTATTTTATCATGAACTCTGACGACTATTTGGCACAGAAAAGGATGCAGGTAGTCCCAAAAGGGGCCAATTACCATGCAAGACCCAAGACCACTTGGGTACCTGCTAGTGGAAATAGGAAGGTGCCTGGCAGGTGTGCCTTGGATGGAATAAAGGGGTAATAAACCAGGGCACATAAAACGACCCCATGCCTGAACGCTTCAGGTAAATCTACTGCTGCCTTCCTAATCTGAATTCAATTCTTAATCCATCAGACTGATGATTGTTGTTGAACATATAAACTGCCTGTTTTAGACTAGACTTGATTATCATGATTAGAACAATCTTACTTGTCTGGCATGCCCTTTGATCATCATGTTTGACCATTATGGTATATCAAATAGTAAGCTATCAAAAGGCAGGGAAAATATGTCTGGAGGTGCTTACTATGTGTGAGGTGGTCCTTCAGACCAAGTGCTCAGCCTAGTACCATAGGTCATTCTACTGAACAGGGCAGCCTGAATGTGCATGAATCACAAATTCATTTGTTTAGTTTTCATGGCAAACACTGCATGCTCTCAGGGGAAGCTTCATGCTCATAGTCAGGGGGAGGCATGCTATTTTTGTGTCAATTTACTGACTCGTGCTCATTGCATTACATTCCACTTATTTGAAAAACCATAAGTTTGCTTCAACGTATTGCATTTCAACTGATAGCATGCATGTCATTCAATAAATAATTAATATTTCCAAGAGTTATGTGTGAGATGTCCTTGCGTGGGCTGAAAAGGAGCTTGTCAGATCATCTGGTATCTGAAGAACCTTTGTCTGCCAATGTGGTTAATTGGTGCTGAGTTCAGTCATCTCATGAGGTTGCAACTTATTGCTCTAGAGCACTCTCTGGTTACTAGATTGAATTTCCTTAGGAAGATTTTATTTGTGAGCTCCTTGGTCTTTACTCTCTAGAGTTATCTCTCACTTGCTGCTTTGCTGTATGGAGTGCTTCTCATCTCATCTCATCTCTCTCCATTTTGTTTGTCACCTTCTTATCCTTGTCTTATCCCCTTTGGTTCAGGAATTCTCTTGAAGGAAAATTCCTTCTTATAGCTTTGTCACTCTTATCAGATTTGATCAGAATACCTTAAACCACCCAAAATCTATTGTAACAAGTTATACCTGTTAATAAAGAACTTTAATGTATGGGGGTTATATTTTGTCCTTTAATCTTTCCAAGGTATTCCTCAATTGTTGGTCAACACATTGTAAAAATTTCTGTTAAATGGAAAAACCTTGCTGAGGATTTCGTTTTAACTGAAACTTATGTGAAGAGGGCTGTGAGATAAAAAATTGTGTTAAGTAAGGGTTCTGTCTTGTGTCTAAGATCTTGAGAGGTGTTACCAGGAAATACGCCATACTTTGTGGCAGAGCAATGGCAATTGTGGATAAATAGATATTCTAGATCAAAGAGGTCTAGAGTTTCTGTCATGATATAGTTAGCTATCTCTGTATATTATAGAAAAATTAAAATAAAAAAAAGAGGAAAGGGAAAGAAAAGTCAAAAAATATATTCATTGGTTTTCATTGGCATTGAGGTAGCCTATCCTGAGTAACCAGGGAGTCTGGTGTCTGATAAACATGTCTCCTTGTGTAAAAAGGGACAGTTCTACCTAAGTGCTCAACAAATTGGTTGACTCTGTGTGCCCTCTCTTGTACTTTAAATGAAGTAATGAACCGTGCTTAACTATCTATTTGGTATTTCTTTGCCTGACAAACATAAGGAGTATTTTAATCGTAACCTTCTCTAGGCTAAGTACCTTTAACAGCTAATTTTGTGACCATGTTGATTTAACGTCTTGAGGTAACTGACCAAGGTATTCGGAAGAATATAATATATCCATATATTGAAGAGCGTACTTTAACGGACAATGGCTGTGTTACATATTGAATAAGGGCAGTCTGGGTAATTCCTGAAAAAAGTTCAATAAGACTATAAAGTGACCCACCAAAACCCTTCATGTCCCTCAGGTTTCATCCAAAAACCCTCGTGTGCCCTTGCCGCTTCGTGTTCCTCCTCGTTCCGCTTTGTCTCGTGTGCTCCTTCAAACCCTTCTCTCCCGCTCATTCTTCTTCACTAAAATCTCATCTCCACCATAGAGTTCTCCTCCGTTCTTGGCTCTAGCTTCATTTCCAGCAGCAACCAGCAAGAAAGAGTTGATACTCTGAGAGTTACGACAAATGGATCAGCTAGAATCCGTCGCTCCTGTGGAAAGGAAGAGGAAGGGAAAAGAAATACATGAGGAGCCTTCGTCCAAGCAGCAAAGATGTCTTGAACCAGAAACAGCTGCGGATATGTCTTCAGCACAAGGTACTAGGCCCTCTCAGTCTACCGTGTTTTTAGAGAGTGGGAAAATCATTCCTCCGAGGATAGTAGATTTCAGCGATGAATCCATGGTTTTGAAGTTTCCAGCACTTTTGGAGATTCTTGAGTTTCAGGAATGGAGGAAATTCCTAGAAAACCACCGTGTCTATTACCCTAGCCTGGTAATGGAATTTTACAATAATTTGTCTTTGAGCCGAGATAAGTCTGCTTTGATCTCGTCTGTTAAAGGGGTTGAGATGACAGTAACATGTGACTCTCTCCACAAGGCTCTTAGTATTTCAGAAAAAGGGGAAGTGGAGAGAGGATATAGATATAGTCTGCATGAAGCCTTTTCGGTCATTACTGGTAAACCCAGTAACATTCATGACAAGGGGCAATTGAAGCTGAAAGCTTACCAAACCTCGTCATTTCCCCCTCTTCACAAGCTTCTTCAGAACATCATTGCTTCAATAGTCACCCCACAGACTGGAGCTAGAGGAAGAATCACAGACACACAGAGGTTCCTATTGTTCTGTCTGATTCAGAATGTAAAGATCTGTTTGCCTGAAATTATTTTTAATGTCATGAAGGGGTGTATTGGATCCAAAAGACATCTGCCCTACGCCGCCCATTTGACAGACATCTTCAAGTATTCAAAGATTCCCTTGGATGGAGAGGCCATGTCAGAAGTTAGGGCTCGAAACATTTTTAACATGAATTTTGTTTCAGTATTTTTGGGGTTGGAGGGCTCTTCTCTCTTGGGGCATGTTAAGGCCCAGAAAGTTAAGGAATCACAAGCTCAGGGGGAGCTTCTGGAACACCCTCAAGATTCCGCCCAAACAGTTTTAGCATCAGCTTCTGAGGTTGCTCTACAGGAAACACCATCTGAATAACCACAGTCTACTATGTCTGCTGCACCCACTGAAGTATCTTTTTCTTTTCAGAGGCTTGTTGAGATTGCATCTGAAGAAGTCAGGATGTCTGAAAACAACATTCAGACTGATCTAGATACAAACATTGATGGTCTGTTTGATTCTTTTGGGAAGACATCAGAAGAAGTGAGGGTGCCCGTGGAACAGCCTGCTCAAGAGCAAGAAAGTAATGATCAAGAACTTGCTGATTTTGTTAATGTCATTCTAAGAGAAGCTGTGGAGAAAAGCTTGGAAGAGGCTGACAACGTGGTTACATCTGAAATTCTAGAACAGGCACCTGTTGAAAGTCCTGCAGATCATGATCTCATGGAAGAAATAGTGGATGAGTGTCAGGAGAAAGTTCCTGTCATAGACCTAGAAACAGAATCATCAAGTGAAGAAGAGGCACCTGAAAATGTAGTTCCTGACAAAGACATCCAAGCTGAAGATGAAGATCAGGCTCCAGCAGTAGACAACCAAACACCAGTGTAAGAAGAAACAGATGAGAGAACTGCACCTGGCTGTGAATCTTTTGGTACACCTCTAGGTCAACCTCGACTTCTATCTGCTAGGGCACCAAATATTGAAGAACTTCTTATAAATTTGACTCAGCAAATGCAAAGACAAGATAAGAAAATGGATGATCTGCTCAAGTATGTCACTCTCAACATCAATCAAGTTCATTCCAGGCTACTGAAGCTTGAAATTTCCCTCCTAACTGAATGGAAAAGGTTTCTGTTAAACAAGAAAGCTTCAGATGATGCCAACAGGTCCTTGATGACAGGCTTGCAGGAGGCATGTTCAAAGATCGCAACAGCACTTTATGAATTACAAGATGCTCAAATTTCCTCCTTTAAGTCATCTGCCAGCATTATAAATCACTGTTTTGAGATCAAGACATCCTTAGAAGTTTTGAAGGGGTCATTTAGTGCCCTAGGTCCTGATGTCCAGAAGATCTATGATAAATTGATCGCTTTCGTAACAGAAATGACAACTCTGACTGACAGATAAGAAACTGTTAATATTCGCCAAGAAGACATCATTTCTGAAGTGGCAAATGTCAGAAGCGCTGTGGTGTATTGGCTAGCTGAATTGTCCAATGACCTGAAGGAATTTCAATCTACCTTGGGTTCAACCCCTGGTCAGGCTTCCTCTAGCAGAACTCCACCTCAAGAATATACCTCTGCTGCTCCTAGGGGGAGACCACCACAAGGCAGGCCGCGTGGCCCTTCCAGCAGACATGCCAGATTTTTTAATCCTTAAAAAGACAGTGATCTGTATCTTGTTGCCCATTTTGAGGCTCTCTCTCACACTCTTGGACTAGTTAATTATATCGCATTGTTGTCTCATTTTGTTTCCTCTTGTTTGATGATGTCAAAGGGGGAGAACTTAAGTCTTTGCTTGCTATAGAGAATGATGTTGGTTAATGACTCTTTAATGATGTTGAATGATGGTGCTGATGTTATGTTATTTAGCTTTGAACAGGTTGAAAATTTTTCCTGCAAAGACTCAAGACTCATAGTGTTGCCATCCATCAAAAAGGGGGAGACTGTTGAGTTTTTACATATTTTGATGATGACAACACTATGAGCCTTTGTGAACAAAAATGTTTCTCTGTGATAAAATAAATCCTCGAGCCACTTCAGTTATTTTTCAGAGGTTGTCTTCATGCCATTTGGAAACTAGCTTCGTGTTTGTTTACAGGAAAACTGCTATGAGGTAGTACTTTGTGTGTCCGTATTATTTCTTTCATACTTCGTGTTTATTTTCTGTAACTTCGAGTTGCTTCACCTTCTGTCTTCGTGATGTTTACTGAAGCAGCTCGAATTGTTCTGACGAACTTCGAGTCGTTTCCCTTGAACCTCGTGTCATTTCCTCAGTATTTAGTTGCTCATCTCGAGTCATCCTTTATGTTTGCTCTTGTGTTTTCGTGTCACTTACTGTGGTTCCTCGAGTCATTTTTTCTTGGTTTCACTGCTTCATCACGTGTCGTGATAGCCGTGTCTGTCTTCTATCTTCGTGTTGATTTTACTTCGTGCATTCTTCTCTAAATTCAAGCTTTAAGTGTCTCAAGTCGAGTCTGACTGTGTTGTCTCCATGTCGTCCTTAGTTCGAGTCGTTTCTTTGTTATTTCTATCTTCGTGTTGCTTTTCCTAGACCTCGTGTCTTTCTTGTGTTGTAACCACACTTCGTGTCGGTTTCTGTTTTCGTCTTCGAGTTGTTGTCAGCCCGTGTCGTCCTCGTCTTCGAGTCGTTCGTACGTTCGAGCAACTTAGTACTCGCGTTGTTTTCATGTGTATTCAAGTCTTTTTAGTAAGTGTCGTTTCACCTCGTGCCGTTCTCTTTGCTGTTTGTTATGTCGTGTTGCTTTTGTATTCGTGTCTTCGTGTTATTCTTGTGTTTATGTCCTCGTGTTGTTTCTTTCTATCTTCGTCCAGGTTTCCTCTGATCACGTGTCTTACTACCATTTTTATTCCGTGCTATTTCCTTTTTACCTCGTGATGTTCTCATCTGACTTCGTGTCGTTCTCTTTGTAGTGTTTGTTTTGTTACAGTGGTACTTCGTGTCGTTCTCTTTGTAGTGTCAGCTTTATTATTGTGTATCTCATGTCGTTCTCTTTCTACCTCATGCTGTTTTCATCTGACCTCGTGTCATTCTCTCCTTGTCTCGTACTGTAATATTCTTGTGTATCTCGTGTCGTTCTCAGTATAGTGCATCTCGTATTGCTATCACATACCTCGTGCAGTTTCAGCTTGAGTGTTAACCGACTCATTTTAGGTAGATATATATAGCAAACCCAGAGTATTAATGGTTTTTATCTCCTTGCAGGTCCGAGGAAGAATATTCCCCAATAACTGGGCTGCACGTGATCCAATACTAGAGGAACAAATTCGATAAGGGCACGTGGCAGGAAGGTTCTAGATCGAGCATGGGAGGCACACGCACTTTGTACCCTATCCACCTGCTGCTGCTATATATTGAAGCCTTCGCCCACAGATGAAGGTTGATCGAAAGGTGAGAAAGAAAAAAAGGCAGAAGTGCAGAGAGTTCGATCTAGCAAAAAGAAGAGAAGAAAACAGAGAGGTGAGGAAAAACTGAAGAAGAGGAAGAAGAGAGAATAGCAGAAAGAGTGTGAGAGAGAGAGAGAGAGAGCTCGAAGCTGAGAGTTCAGAAAGAAGAAGAAGAAGATAGATTCTGGTTTCAGGATCAAATCCGAACCAGTTTGCTCTATTGTGAGCTATACTCCGTGTTTCATCGTTCCAGCATTCAGTCTGCTGTATCTTTTTCATTTTCTGTTTTTGATCTTTTTTTACTGTCCTTGTTTTGTTTCCGATCCTCTGGACTGAGGTCGGGTTCCTCCTGTGGTCTCAGGAGAAGGGAGACTAGTCTCCAGTTCGGGGCTTGTGGGTTGCAAGTCCAGGGGTCCCTCCGGTTAGGAGGAAGAGAGGCTCTGCCTCTGGTGGGTTGCTGGTAGCAGAGTGCTACTGGCTGGTTCACTGGTAGTGGGGCTGCTACCAGTGGGGTTCCCTCTTGGTATAGAGGAAGAGAGACGCGAGTCTCTGGTTTCTAGTGACCGTGGGTTGCTAGAGGTTCCCTCCAGGTAGGAGGAAGAGGGGAGTTTGTTCCCCTGGGTAAGCTGTGTATCAGCTTCTGTTGGCAAGCTGTGTTACCCAGCTGTTAGTGAAGCCACACTTGGTTTAAGTGTGGGGTGGATGTAGGTCTGCAGGACCAAACCACCTAAAAATCTCTTGAGCGGTGGTTTGCATTGTGAGTGTGCTTCCGCTAGATGCTTGAATAGGCGCGTCTCATGTGTTTGCTCATTGGTTTAATTGAATTTGGTTTTATTCTGAGATTGCGTCCAGCACTTGAATTTTTATTTGGGCATTAATTGTAGAAGGATACATTCACCCCCCTCTGTATCCGGGCATTGCACCCTAACAGAGGCGGGACGGAGCGAGAGGAGCCGCGGCGACCCTTTGCTTGCATGCGGCCCAAACTCGATTTTCGTCACGATTAAGGTAGGGGGATGGAATCCTTGTCTCGCTAGGATCGCATTCGCATAGCATGCACGCCCATCCGACGTCATTTTCTTCAATTTCCATGCAAAATTCCATGTTAGTGTAATTTAGGCTAAATCCTTGAAAATCACTCCATGGGCATTGTTTTTATGTTTTGATGCATGCTTTAGTTGTAGAATGTTGTGGTTTGGTAGGTTTTATAGTTTTTCTACGTTTCCCTGTCGATCCAGCTCGACCGGGAAGGGGGCTTGGTTTTAAGCGTTTCGGTTTTAGCTCCCAGTCGGTGTGACGGTCCTACCAGGAACCGTCACACGTTTAACGGCCCTCACGGGACGTGTTACAGCATTGTAACGGCCCTTGGTAGGGGCGTCACAGTGTGTGTAACGGTCAGGCCCCTGACCGTTACACTCCTTTTGATGGGAATCGACGCCGAGCATTAACTTTTATTTTTACATTTGAGTCCTTTTATTTACTTTTATATCCTTGGGAAAGTATATGTACAATTGTAAGGCTTTGTAAGCCAATGTGTCATTCCCTAGGATTGTGTGGGTTTTTATGCAAATGTGTAGTAGGTCCAGTTAGGGGGCCCCCTCCCCTTCCCCATTGGTCCACCTCATCCATGTGGGGCTGGTCAACCATCCTAGGTGGCCATCTAGAAGGTTTGAATGCTAATTGACCACATGGGAGACAAAGGGGTTAAAATTTCAAAGGTTGGCCACCTACCTTACCTACCTAGTCAAAAGAGTGCTCCATTCATATGTAATTTATTTTTTTTTGAGTTTTGACCACATGGGGGAAGAAAATGACTTATTTCCCACGAAATTCCTAGCCCCCCACCCCTTGCCATTTTCTATATAAGCCTATGTATAGTGTCATTAGAGATTAATGAAGAAATTATGTGAAAATTACTTGAAGCAAGAAGGGTGTGCCCTCTCTCCCTCTCTCCCCTGGTGTTCTTCCTCCTCCAACCTCAAGTTCTAGAGTGATTCTACCTTCTATCATCCCCTCTCAACCTCCGGTGATCGTCTGTGCCGCCGCCGCCGCCGTTCGTGCCGCCATCACGCCGCCATCGAGCCGCCTCTGCAGTTCTATCTTCATCCGACCACAGCAGCTTCCACGAATTGTCTGTCTCAGCCACGAGCTTGTATTGATCTGAATTTTTTATGGTGTGTTCTACCCTTGCATCCCAAGTGCCACCTAAATTGTCACGTCCAAAATCTACCGTTTAGTATTTTTACATTTTCGTCCAACCTGTCATCCCAGATCTGCCAGGTTTCTATCTACAGTGACAGAACCTCTGAGTTCTCCCCCTCCGACCATCTTTTTGATTTGTCCAATTTTACTGAGAGTTCTGTCCATCCCTCTCTACCTCTAAATATTTTCTTAATTTTTTATCAGCCTTCTATCTATTTTTAGAAATTCGTGTTCTTCCTCTGCTACAGTGTTTTTAGTCAGATTCTAGATCCGACCACCCTCCACTTCCAAAATCAGAACAAATCATCACCACCTCCAAATCCCGATCCAAAAATAGTCCTGGTTTCCTTACTTAATTTCCTACAATGTTTATGAAGAGGTCAAGGGCTGAATCTGAGGTCTTCATAGCGGTCAAAGGCAGTTCTCAAGAAAGTTCTTTGCAGATCTGAGTCTTAGGTTACTGTACAATAGTAGCATATAAAACTCGCCAACATAAAGTACAAATCTGATGAATTTTTCTGAAGGCCACTAGATTGCAGTACTTCGAAGAAGATTTCCAACGGCTCTGACCTCGTCGCATTCTGACACCGGTGCTGATCGCAACGTCCGTTCTCGCCGGAGCGCGCGCTGAAATACAAAACCGGCAGATTTTCGATCGGTTTTTCCGACCGGTGCCGAACGGAGCCGCCCGGCCTCCGGCCGGAGAACCAGCATGCCGCCAGCCCGGGGAGCGCTTCTCCAAGTGTCTCCACTACAGCGGTACCACCGGGTCCCACATGGCCCCTCCGGACAGCACGTGGGCCCCACGGTCGTGAACACGCGTGTAGCCGAATCAACACACGAAGCTGCCTGTCAACCCAAATTCGGTCCTCCCGAGCCCATTTGTATAGCCCTTTACCTCCCTGCGTGGAGTGGGCATGTTCCCATTGCTGTAATTATTGTGTGTTAAGTTTCCCGGGAGTACGAGTTTTCGGTCGGGTCCGTCTTCCCCACGCCGAGCGCGTGGAGGTATCGTTCTCGCTCCCTACACTCGGCATTTGCTTATTTTCATATACACTTGTTTATGCCACTGCTAGAGAGCATGCTTTAGGTCCATTAGCTCGCTATATTATCATTCACCGCTGCTACGAGAGAGAGCGTGACCGTCCCGTGACCCGATTCGGACATGAAAGTGCGAGCCGACCACCCTAGCTCTTGCCGGTTTCTCAACCGCGCACGTCTGACGCTTCCCTCGTTAAGGGGCAGTCACGTGCTTGTCATGTCCGTGTCTCGTCCTGCATTAATTTGGTATCAGAGCGAGTTTGAGTCTAGGGTGTTTGCATTCACAAAAAAAAAGTGTCTTTTTGCATTTACATCCCTTTACTCGGTATATCAAAAGGTGTTGTCCGAACGTTAGGCTACGCCTATCGGGAAGGCCGCACACTTGCGCGAGTGACCTTCGGGTCAATTATCTCCGCCACGTACCAAGTCTTGGTTTACGTCTAGGGTCCTTAGTGTGCATGCATTCCAACTTTGCATTACTTAGGGTCGTGTCTACTGTCTTGCTCAAATGGCCTTGCATATCCATTCCTAGGGATCCATTCCCGTATTTTGGCAACTATGGCCCACCCATGTCGACCCGTCCAAGGTGATAGGTCCATGTCCGAGTACATTCGGGTATATCATAAGTATTGGTTGGAACATGGCTTGGGAGAGGAGAGCAACACGGCCGCATTTCAGTTCCGGAGAGGTTTGCGCCTTCACTTCCAATTGGAATGTCTTATCCGCAATGCATTAGTGGTCGAACCATTTGAGTCACACTTCTCTCGGTATGGTGGCTTTCGATAAGCATCCACCTCCCAGCCGCCTACACCATGGCCTTCACCACTCGAGAGAGTTCCAATGTCATCCATCTCTATTTCCGAATTTGATTCGGAATCCTCTCATTTGGAACCACCAAGGCCCGAGCCACCCGTATTTCTAACGGGTACGCTTTTCATAGCCGAGCCGCTTCTTAGTTGGCTCAAGGATGGCTTGGTCCCACCTCCCTTCCCATCAATGGACCCCACACTACCACTAGTGTCAAGGAACTCATTTCATACCACCTTCCGGTCTCGTCACTATGTGGACACATTGGACGACCTTCTTAAAGGGTTAGACCGGCAGTTGACCTTTACACATTTATTGGCCCGAGGCTTCGAGCAACCCACTAGTCGTAGCTTCACCCATCCGGCCATAGGGTCCATTACCTCCGTATGTACCACGGGTTGTGTTACCACGGAGGTTCTTCTACTTCTCCCGCTACCGGATGAGCCCGACTTCATTACTTTTCTTCCGAGGGAGGAGTCATATCTCCTATACACGGTCCCATCTATCACGATGGATGGAGGTGACTCTCACCTTCATGAATTCCAAACATGGGACTATGTAACGGAGGAACCGAGGGGTCACGCTTTCTTTGACCCATTCAACCCCTACTCTAGTGGGCCCCATGACCCATCACTTCCTTCATACCTTATCGGGGAAGTCCACTTTCACACCCCTTTCCCACCGGTCGGGTCATCTACATCAACCAAGCCCGTCCACGATACACCTACACCCGGCTCTTCCACACCCGGCTTTCCTAGCCCACTCAAGTCTCCTAAACCTGAAGGACCGTCCATGCATGACTGGGTCATACTTGGATGTTTAGGTGTTCCCCATACCACCCATCTCCGGTTACATAACACGCATGCATGGCACACATTCGGGTGTCCTGGTCCACCGTCACCTATATACGGGTCGGACTAACAATAGGTGTGTCTAGAGTCATGCATGAGTCGGTTTCTTATTTGTGTGGTTTGTTTGATTTGTGTGTCGTTTGTTTGTCTGCATGCGTCTTGTGCAAGCTCGTTGTCGTTCTCTTATGAGTAAGAGGCGAGTGGACTCACTTGATGAGTATGGGATCGGTTCCACATCTATACCTGGATCAGTCACCTATAGGGACTCAGCGGTGATTCCTAGTGAGTCTTTGAGCTATTTTCTTCCCTTTTGAGAGTGCCCCTTCGGAGTGACCACCTTTAGCCCATACCAGTTCGCATATCGAGTATATATGGAATGAGCAGGTGACGATAACTTGGAGCGGAGCATACCCGCGCTACTTGGCACGGTGACGGATCCGCCGGAGTACTCGAGCATCCCTACCCCTACTCGACGGGCTCGAGTTCCTCCCACCCGGGGAGAGTTGATGGGAATCGACGCCGAGCATTAACTTTTATTTTTACATTTGAGTCCTTTTATTTACTTTTATATCCTTGGGAAAGTATATGTACAATTGTAAGGCTTTGTAAGCTAATGTGTCATTCCCTAGGATTGTGTGGGTTTTTATGCAAATGTGTAGTAGGTCCAGTTAGGGGGCCCCCTCCCCTTCCCCATTGGTCCACCTCATCCATGTGGGGCTGCTCAACCATCCTAGGTGGCCATCTAGAAGGTTTGAATGCTAATTGATCACATGGGAGACAAAGGGGTTAAAATTTCAAAGGTTGGCCACCTACCTTACCTACCTAGTCAAAGGAGTGCTCCATTCATATGTAATTTATTTATTTTGAGTTTTGACCACATGGGGGAAGAAAATGACTTATTTCCCAGGAAATTCCCAGCCCCCCACCCCTTGCCATTTTCTATATAAGCCTATGTATAGTGTCATTAGAGATTAATGAAGAAATTATGTGAAAATTGCTTGAAGCAAGAAGGGTGTGCCCTCTCTCCCTCTCTCCCCTGGTGTTCTTCCTCCTCCAACCTCAAGTTCTAGAGTGATTCTACCTTCTATCATCCCCTCTCAACCTCCGGTGATCGTCTGTGCCGCCGCCGCCGCCGTTCGTGCCGCCATCACGCCGCCATCGAGCCGCCTCTGCAGTTCTATCTTCATCCGACCACAGCAGATTCCACGAATTGTCTGTCTCAGCCAAGAGCTTGGATTGATCTAAATTTTTTATGGTGTGTTCTACCCTTGCATCCCAAGTGCCACCTAAATTGTCACACCCAAAATCCACCATTTAGTATTTTTACATTTTCATCCAACTTGTCATCCCAGATCTGCCAGGTTTCTATCTACAGTGACAGAACCTCTGAGTTCTCCCCCTCCGACCATCTTTTTGATTTGTCCAAACCCTCCCAATTTTACTGGGAGTTCTGTCCATCCCCGCCTACCTCCAAATATTTTCTTAATTTTTTATCAGCCTTCTATCTATTTTTAGAAATTCGTGTTCTTCCTCTGCTACAGTATTTTCAGTCAGATTCCAGATCCGACCACCCTCCACTTCGAAAATCAGAACAAATCATCACCACCTCCAAATCCAGATCCAAAAGTAGTACTGGTTTCCTTTCTTAATTTCCTACAACGTTTATGAAGAGGTCAAGGGCTGAATCTGAGGTCTTCATAGCGATCAAAGGCAGTTCTCAGGAAAGTTCTCTACAGATCTGAGTCTTCGGTTACTGTACAATAGCAGCATATAAAATTCGCCAACACAAAGTACAAATATGGTGAATTTTTCTGAAGGCCACTAGATTGCAGTACTTCGAAGCAGATTTCCAACGGCTCTGACCTCGTCGCATTCCGACACCGGTGCTGATCACAGCGTCCGTTCTCGCCGGAGTGCGCGCTGAAATACAGAACCGGCAGATTTCCGATCGATTTTTCCGACCGGTGCCGAACGGAGCTGCCCGGCCTCCGGCCGGTGAACCAGCGTGCCGCCAGCCCGGGGAGCGCTTCTCCAAGTGTCTCCACTACAGCGGTACCACCGGGTCCCACATGGCCCCTCCGGACAGCACGTGGGCCCCACGGTCGTGAACACGAGTGTAGCCGAATCAACACACGAAGCTACCTGTCAACCTGAATTCGGTCCTCCCGGGCCCATTTGTATAGCCCTTTACCTCCCTGCGTGGAGTGGGCATGTTCCCATCGCTGTAATTATTGTGTGTTAAGTTTCCCGGGAGTACGAGTTTTCGGCCGGGTCCGTCTTCCCCACGCCGAGCGCGTGGAGGTATCGTTCTCGCTCCCTACACTCGGCATTTGCTTATTTTCATATACACTTGTTTATGCCGCTGCTAGAGAGCATGCTTTAGGTCCGTTAGCTCGCTATATTATCATTCACCGCTGCTACGAGAGAGAGCGTGACCGTCCCGTGACCCGATCCGGGCACGAAAGTGCGGGCCGACCACCCTAGCTCTTGCCGGTTTCTCAACCACGCACGTCCGACGCTTCCCTCGTTAAGGGGCAGTCACGAGCTTGTCGTGTCCATGTCTCGTCCCGCATCACCTTTTGACTTACGTTGACTTCGTGAGGCAGTTGGCCTGACGGCCTGTCGGGCGGCCGTCAGGGTGCCGTAATGCACCTCATGGGACGGGTTACGCCCTGTGCAAACTGCGGTTGCAGTTTTTGTCTAGTGTGGCTGTAATGGCCAGGATCGAGCGCGTTACAGTTCATGTAACGCGCCACACCCCGACCGTTACACACTGTAACGCGGGTACTGTAGACCGTTACATTCCCTGGGGTTTTCAATAGCGGTCTGCTTATTCAATTCCAATAGAGTTGCTTCCACTTCCTTGTGATGGAACCACTAGTCGTAGCCCAGCGACCGAGTGTGTCGTCCCACCCGGGAGAGGTGGAGGGGTGTTCCCATTGAACGGTTTGTAAGCTAGTTACCGTGGGCCCCGCGATTACCGTTGCGTCCAACGGGGGGGGGGGAACTAACTAGAGGCCTGGCTCTAGGCAAGAGTCAGTGTGTGCACACGTGGTCGGAGACTTGGACAGGCACTGACGAGTGTCGCTCTGACTAGTACTTGGTTTGGTCCTATTACGCCTCTTGTTTGTCGTGAGCCAGACTTGCGAGTTGCCGAGACGCAGTGTAAGTCGTCAGGGGACGCATCTGGTCTTGTTCTTCTAGTGGGTCATTCCGTCTCTCACTTCACTTGGTTAGTGTTGGTTTATTCTATTTGTAGATTTATTTCCTGTTGTTAGTATTTATTTAATTATGCATCTGCTTGTTTATTATTTAAATGCATGCTCTAATTGCTTTTATATTTGCCTGCTTGTCTGCTTAGTTTGAGGTAGGGATCCGCGTGACCCCTATTGAGTCTGGCTGTGACTCACCCTTCCTTCTTTCAGGTGTGCCGCCCCAGTCGTCCGCCGGTTCTGCTCGTGGTTGTGCCGAGCGTCGTTAGAGTGCCAGCTGTATTGGTTTGTCTTTTGTTCTGTTGTGCCGGGGTATGCCCCGTGTAGTTGTACAGTGGACCTCTGTTATCTGTAAATCTGGACTATTGTATATATTTTACCACTCTGATATTTTATATTACTTCCGCACTTATTTATTAATTGTTGTTATAATTAATATTGCGCGCCTACGGTCTCAATTCGTTATGCAACTCCTCAGCAAACTCCACTAACCCTTTAGGGGCATCATCAGCCTCTTGGGTGGCTTCCCCAGTTCTTGGTATCGGTATATCGGTATCCAGAGCTCTGGGTTGTCACAGTTGGTATCAGAGGGGTGTTTGGGATTTGTATTAGGAATTGAAACTCGCGCTGGTCCAGAGCTATTCCACTGTGTCGTCTGTTGCTGGCTTAGGATGTTTCTTGTGATTATTGATGCTTTTTCCGTTATCGTGTGTTTCCTAGGTTCAAGATGTTGCCTCGTGGATGGAAGAAAGCTCGGGCTCCTCGGGAGGAGAGTGGCACTTCCTCTGCCCCAGCTGTGCCAGCTTCTGTCGACCCTGCTCCGCGTGAAGAAGTGCCTGGTGGTTGTGGCAGAGCGTTGAAGGAATTCCTGCTGTTCCACCCACCTACTTTCGAGGGTCAATCAAATCCGGAGGCAACTAAAGCATGGCTCGATGCCACTGTGTGCGTGTTCCAGTCGATGGAGTGCGCAGATGATGAGCGAGTCATGTTGGCTAGTTATCAGCTTCAAGGTACCACACGCACGTGGTGGACCGCAGAGTGGGAAGTTGCCTTCCGTTCTCGTCCGCATCGGGAAATCACCTGGGCTGAGTTCGTTGCTGCTTTCGATCGTGCTTACACTCCAGCCTGTCTCAAGTTAGCGAAGATGTATCAATTTTTAGAGCTGACGTAAGGTGACATGACTATGTTGCAGTACCGAGATAAGTTCATCGAATTGGGCATGTATGCACCCCATATTTTTGCTGATGAAGCTATGAAGACTCAGCAGTTTCTGCGCGGACTGAAAGCGGAATTGAGCCTACCGTTGTTCGCTACCCGAGTGTCTGAGTTGGATTCAGCGTACCAGGCAGCTGTTGCAGTAGAGATGGAAATGGCGAGGACTCGAGGGCTTTCTCAGGCAAGAATGGTGCAGCCGACTGTGCAGTTTCAGCCGACTTACCAGCCGTCTATTCCAGGAGTTCCTTCTACCGTTCCTGCTGTCAGTAGTGTTTCTTCTTCTCCTGACTCCCACTTCCGGCAATTCAAGAATAAGAAGTCGAAGAGGAAGTTTGAGCATTCGGCACCTTCCGATCCGAGTCAACTGTCCGTTCCTTCTGTTTGACTGCGCCAAGATTTTTTCGGTAGTCAGCAGCGTCCGTGTCTGAGGTGTGGTGGCAGTCATCCAGGCGTGCCGTGTTCCTTGCCGATTGTATGCTATCGCTGTGATCAGCCGGGTCACGTGGTTCGAGACTGTCCGCTGAAGCCGAGGCCGATGTAGTGCTCACAGTTTACCCAGCCGCAACAGCCTCATTTTTGTGTTCCTCCGCCGCCTCAACCTCAGCCATCTTACCTACCTGCTCCAGTTCCTTCCCAGCAGTCTTCTACAGCCAGCCATCCTCCGAGAGGCAGGGTTACTCACATCACTCGTGCAGAAGCTGTGGCAGCTAATCTGGTAGAAGGTACGATTTTGATTTTCGGTCGTCCAGCTCATGTACTTTTCGATTCTGGTACTACTCATTCTTTTTTGTCCGAGGATTTTCTTGCTCGCATCGAGGAGCGAGTGACCGAAGTGTACTGTAACTTGCTTGTCGAGTTACCCTCTAGAGATTTCATGTCTACTCCGATGTGCCTGGAAGATTCCCCTATCGTCGTCAGTAATCGGCATATGCCTGTGAAGCTTTATGCATTGCATTTGGCTGAATATGACCCTATTCTAGGCATGGACTGGCTAGAATTGTATAGTGCCGTGGTTGACTGCAGATACAAGCGAGTCTATTTTATATCACGCGGGAAGCGAGCCTTTTATTTCCAAGGTATGCTTTAATTTTGCAGTTGCCTCCTTTCGCCTTCTGTTTAAATTTCAGGATGAAATTTCTTTAAGGATGGAGGGACTGTAGCACTCGTGCCTTAGCGGATTCTTAGTGGTTCGGATCTAGATTTTATTCCGTGAATTTTGGCTATTTTTGCGGATTTTTAGGCCATTTTCAGGTAATTATTTGAATTAGTTATAGATTTATTAGATTATATATATATATATATATATATATATATATATTTATCTCTCTCTCTCCCCACCGAATTCTCTCTCTCCCTCACTCGTTCTCCCTCTTTCTCTCTCTCCCTCTCACGATCGCTCCTGCCCCACTCTCTCGGTTTTGGTCCGGACGATCGTGGATCGAGGCGCGGGAGGCGTCGTTAGAACCGGCTCGTCGCGAGGAACGCATAGGTGCTGACCTCATTGCGGTTCGTGAGCCGTGGAGGCGGGACGGAGTGGAGCCACGGCGACCCTTTGCTTGCATGCGGCCCAAACTCAATTTTTGTCACGATTAAGGTAAGGGGATGGAATCCTTGTCTCGCTAGGATCGCATTGGCATAGCATGCACGCCCATCCGACGTCGTTTTCTTCAATTTCCATGCAAAATTCCATGTTAGTGTAATTTAGGCTAAATCCTTGAAAATCACTCCATGGGCATTGTTTTTATGTTTTGATGCAAGCTTTAGTTGTAGAATGTTGTGGTTTGGTAGATTTTATAGTTTTTTCTGCGTTTCCCCGTCGATCCGGCTCGACCGGGAGGGGGGCTTGGTTTTAAGCGTTTCGGTTTTAGCTCCCAGTCGGTGTGACGGTCCTACCAAGAACCGTCACACGTGTAACGGCCCTCACGGGACGCGTTACAGCACTGTAACGGCCCTTGGTAGGGGCGTCACAGTGTGTGTAACGGTCAGGCCCCTGACCGTTACACTCCTTTTGACTTCCGTTGACTTCGTGAGGCGGCTGGCCTGACGGCTTGTCGGGCGGCCGTCAGGGTGCCGTAACGCGCCTCATGGGACGCGTTACGCCCTGTGCAAACTGCGGTTGCAGTTTTTGTCTAGGGTGGCTGTAACGGCCAGGATCGAGCGCGTTACAGTTCATGTAACGCGCCACACCCCGACCGTTACACACTGTAACGCGGGTACTGTAGACCGTTACATTCCCTGGGGTTTTCAATAGCCGTCTGCTTATTCGATTCCAATAGAGTTGCTTCCACTTCCTTGTGATGGAACCACTAGTCGTAGCCCAGCGACCGAGTGTGTCGTCCCACCCGGGAGAGGTGGAGGGGTGTTCCCATTGAACGGTTTGTAAGTTAGTTACCGTGGGCCCCTGCGGTTACCGTTGCATCCAATGGGAGGGGGGCAAACTAACTAGAGGCTTGGCTCTAGGCAGGAGTCAGTGTGTGCACACGTGGTCGGAGACTTGGACAGGCACTGACGAGTGTCGCTCTGACTAGTACTTGGTTTGGTCCTGTTACGCCTCTCATTTGTCGTGAGCCAGACTTGCGAGTTGCCGAGACGCAGTGTAAGTCGTCAGGGGACGCATCTGGTCTTGGTCTTCTAGTGGGTCATTCCGTCTCTCACTTCACTTGGTTAGTGTTGGTTTATTCTATTTGTAGATTTATTTCCTGTCGTTAGTATTTATTTAATTGTGCATCCGCTTGTTTATTATTTAAATGCATGCTCTAATTGCTTTTATATTTGCCTGCTTGTCTGCTTAGTTTGAGGTAGGGATCCGCGTGACCCCTACGGAGTCTGGCTGTGACTCACCCTTCCTTCTTTCAGGTGAGCCGCCCCAGTCGTCCGCCGGTTCTGCTCGTGGTTGTGCCGAGCATCGTTAGAGTGCCAGCTGTATTGGTTTGTCTTTTGTTCTGTTATGCCGGGGTATGCCCCGTGTAGTTGTACAGTGGACCTCTGTTATCTGTAAATCTGGACTATTGTATATATTTTACCACTCTGATATTTTATATTGCTTCCGCACTTATTTATTAATTGCTGTTCTAATTAATATTGCGCGCCTGCGGTCTCAATTCGTTATGCAACTCCTCAGCAAACTCCACTAACCCTTTAGGAGCCTCATCAGCCTCTTGGGTGGATTCCCCAATTCTTGGTATCGGTATATCGGTATCCAGAGCTCTGGGTCGTCACAGGCGGTCCTTGCCTTTGGAACAAATTCCTTGATTTTCTTTGCATTAATTGTAACAAAATGGGAATTACAAGCCTTTTATGTGAAATGCAAAATGACACAAACTAACCCTAGATCTAGGGTTGGGGAGGGTAAAAGAGGGAGTCCACATATTTATTCTCCCATGTGATTTGGAATTAAATAAAATAAACTAAAGTTCCTAATATAATATAGTAAAGGAGGGGCGCCCCCTTGACCTTCATGCCCCCTTCTTGGACTATTTTAAACACTTGTCCCCCCCTTGGTCCACTCTTCTAGAAGCCCACTATAGGAATGTTGACTGACCCCACATGGGCCCTAGAGATGAGGTGGATCAATGGGGAAGAGATAGGGGGCCCGCGAGACCCGGGTGGTCCCAAATTACACATAAACCCCTCTTACAATCCGAATAAAACACACAATACACACAAACAAAGTCCCAATAAACTATAAATATCGAGACTCAAGGGGGAGTCTCCAAGCTGTCTCCGAGCTAGATGGAAGCCGCTGTAGCCCGGGTGGTGCTCCGCATACGGTATCGACGGCTCGCCGGTTCGTGCTTCTCGCTCGCTCTGGTGTCCGCACCACTTCCGACCTTCCAAGTCAACTTGCGGCCCATTTAGGTAGACTTTCATCAAGCATTCGGCCCCTTTTGTTACGCAGTCCTGAACGCAGTCCTTTTTCATCCCCTTATGTTCCTCTATTCATTAAGTGTCCTTCAACGAAGTTGTTCATTTTTTAAAGCGCTAGATTTTCTTCTTCTATCTCATTATCTAGTTCTACACCGATTTCAAGTTATTTACATTTTTCTGATAGGCTGCGCTGTTCACCCGCGAACCCAGCATTTTTATCTATGTTCTCGCCCCATTTTATCCCTCTTCTGCTCGTCTTCTGATCTTCCTCCCTTCATGAAAGTTGTTCAATTTTTTGTTATCTACAAAATCTTCTTCTACGCCTTTCACTAGTGCTGCACTATTTTTGAGATATTATCTGATTTTCAAATTATATTGTGTTCTATCCAAAAAAGTGTCTTCCATCAACCTAGCGGTCCTGGGAAGACCGCTAGGTGATGGTGGCGGTCTTCCCAAGACCATTAGGCCCCAAACTGTGCCCGTTTTGTCCCGTTTCACCTCCTATTGCCTTGCGGTCAACCCCATGATCGTTTGTGGTCCCCTTGCGGTCTTCACTAGACCATTTTTCCCCAAACAGTGCCCGTTTGAGCCCGTTCGTCCCCTGTTTCCCTTGCGGTCCTCCCTAGACCGTTTGTGGGTACCCTTGCGGTCCTCCCATGACCGTTATGCTCCGTATGTGGTCGCGCGATAGACCGTTTGCTAGATAGAGAGTCCTAAACTTTCTGAACTCCAATTTCTTCGCCGTAGAACTCTTTGGAACCCTTGTTCGATCCATTTTCTACGAGAGGAAGTTTCTAGATCGGCTCTATAACGATCCGAGATCCGAATACCGGGAGAGGCTCGATAACATGAATCCCGAATCGCCACCCACGAGCCCGAAGACTCAGAAGGGTTAAAGGGGATGGTGTGGAGACACACAAGAATCTAAAATCATTGTAGAACTACACATATAATAATTAAATAGGAATCATAATAAATGATATTAAGCAAATTACATGGTCCACTATTTAAGAACATGCTAAAAATATAATTGTAGCCCACAACTAGTGCAGTACAGAAAGAAAAGGTACAACTACACGGGGCATACCCGCCTGGCAACTGGCAACTGGCAACTAACCCTAGGCACCTGAACCACGTGGAGCCACGGAAGCGCTCCCCTGAACCCTCGTCTCACCTGAAACACGGAAAACACGCAGAGAATGAGCCTTAAAACAAAAGGCTCAGTAGGGATCATCCAGTCTCCACCTCACAAATTGAGAACCCGCGCGGAAAGTAACTACAGGCTACCACTGGCAAGATGTAAAAAGAGAGCTGTAGAAATAAATAAACGGAAAAGCTCTACCACATCTAGTATCGAACGTAGGGCACAAAAATCGAGACGCCTCGACAAAACCTCAAGAGTCACTGCCAAACCAAGATAGGTGTACCGTCCACTAGAAGCAAGGCCGGATGCGTCCACTGATGACTTAGACCGCACCTCAGGTGTCCCCCTGCGACGCCCGAGGCGGAGACAGTGGCACCATACAAGTAACCATTGAACAAGTGACTAGTTGGGGTCGCGCTCGACAGCGCTGGTCCAACTGCCCCCAACTACGTGTGCACACACAGACCATACGTCCTAGGTCTGGCCCTCTGACTGGTTTTCCCCACATCCGGACTCTGGCGTCAAACGTGGGGCCCTACGGAAACCAGTCTAAAAATCATCTCTCGGGGTAGCCTCGCCACCACTCCCTGGTGGGAGCACACGCGTGTCGGAAGGCGACGACTAGTGGAGGGTCACTGAGGAGTAGACTCTCTAGTCAATGGAAAGCAACGTCTAAACCAGACAAGTACAAGGACTACTCCTCGTACCGACATCGACTCTCGGTGACCTCGGCTGGATCCACCTCACTCCCTGGGGTCCCCACGGCACCCACGTACGGCCCCCACATGATGCCGAGCATCAGTCGGACTGCCGGTCAGCACGAGGATTGAGGTCCACTGCCCCCGGGGTTAGGATCGGCAAGACAAGACTTCGGTAGAACTAAACACAGTAGGTGGTCTATTCTGGACCGTGCCAAGATAAACGGTCTCCCATGGGACCGCCTAGTCCTGGCTCAACCACGAAATGAAACGGTCTCTCTATGACCGTTCAAATCAATAGTGGTCCATTTCTGGGCCGCGTCAGAGTGCAGACGGTCTCCCCAGGACCGCCTAGCCTCTGGATTACACGAAACGCCACATGGTCATCCTCGGACCGTTCAGGACATAAATGGTCCAACGATAGGCCGCTTGAGGATTTGAGCGGTCTCCCCATGGGACCGCTTATTACCCAACGGCACAAAACGTCAAACGGTCATCTTGTGACAGCGTGAAACTGGAGCGGTCTCCCATGGGACCACCCAGAGGGAACAAATGGTCAACTCACGACTGCGTAGACCCAACACTGTGCAACGGTCAGAAACACCTCGACGACCACGCTGGTCTCTAGGGATAAACGGTCTACCGTGAGGCCGTGCAGTGGTAGGCAATCTATCGAATGACCGCTTACGCTGCCGACACTCCAAGGTCGAAAACGGTCTATCTGGGGACCGCCCAGAAACAAAAACGGTCTAGCTAAGGCCGCTTTCTCATAAAAAAGGTCACTGTTAAACTGTTTACAGCCCGTGAAACCGAGAACGGTGGGAATGGCCCCAAAGCTCCATTCCACGCCCCATTCACCCCCGGGGGAACGGGAAACAAAAGGGAAACTTGTTCCCAAGCCCCCAGTGCATCGATTGATGCCCACAAACCACAAAATGATGGATTAAAATGCTAGATCAGGAACTCAAACCCCAAAACATGCTTTTCCCTTCCCGACTCAAAATAACCCTCTCTCGGCCTCGCCTCGGCGTATAAATCGCGGGGAAGGTAAATGCCAAGCTAAGGATCGTCACCCTACCTCAGTTTCGCCCAAGATGCGCCAGATCGCCGCCGAACTTCAAAAACCCGCTTGAAATCCACGTTCTTCCCAGGCTTTTCATGAGCCACGCACGCCGCCGAGATCACCACACCGCCACCATCGTCACCGCGCCGCCACCTCGCCGCCGTCTGCAGCCGGGGAGAGGGTCGCCGCATCGTCGAATGGAAGAGGGGGAGAGAGGGGGTGCCAGTCACAAATGCACGGGAGGAAGAAGAAGAAAGGCGGAAGAAGAAGAGAAAAAGAAAAATAGGGGGGTATTTATAGAAAATTTCGATTTTTCAAAAAATACGAAAAAATAGAAAAATATACCCCCACGATCCTCGGAACACGCCGGTCACACCGGTACCACCCTTGAGTAGGTGAACGACTCGGTTCACCCGCTACGGGGTTCCGTAGGTTTGCTGGAGAAAAGCACGCGAAACTACGGAACACGTTCCGGGACCTCCAAAACTGATCCGAAACGCACGGATCCGAACCCGAAAGATGTCCGAAAAATAATTTCGGGCATAATGAGAATAAATTCTCCGAGAAAATAAATCTGGGACCTGAGAAGAAGAATCCGAAGGGTCCGGAATATTACAGCCCTCCCCCCTTAAATAAATTGCATCCTCTAAATTTAAAATAAAGCACATAGGAAATAAAAAGGTGGCTTACTCGAACAAATAAGGGAACTGCTGACGCATCTCATCCTCGCGCTCCCAAGACGCCTCTCCGCCAGAGTGCCGCTGCCACACCACTTTAACCAGAGGGATAACCTTGTTCCGTAGGTGCTGCTCCCGTCGATCCTCAATACGGAGAGGGAACTCTGGTAGAGACAGATCGGGAGTCACCTCGGGCCAAACCGAATCCTCCAACACATGAGAAACATCGGGCATATACTTCCTCAACATCGAGACATGGAACACGTCATGCACCGCTGTAAACTCAAGAGGTAGCTGTAACCGATAAGCAACCTCGCCAATGCACTCCACGATGAGGAAAGGACCAACATAGCGGGGACTCAACTTCCCACGCTGTCCAAAATACATCACTCCCTTCATGGGAGAAACCCTCAAGAATACAAGGTCACCGACCAGAAAACGGAGGGACTGCCTGTCCCGATCGGCATAGCTCTTCTGCCAACTCTGTGCCGCCAACATATTTCGATGGACCAGATGCACCACATCAACACACTGTAGCACCATCTCTGGTCCCGTCATAACACGCTCACCAACCTTAAACCAATCAAGTGGAGTCTGGCATGGTCGCCCATACAACGCCTCATAAGGAGCCATCCAAATGCTCGAATGATAGCTGTTGTTGTAGGCAAACTCCACCAATGGTAGATGGTGAATCCAACTCCCTTGCCATTCCAGGAAACACTATCTCAACATGTCCTCTAGCGTCTGAATGGTCCTCTTCAACTAACCATCTAACTGAGGATGATATGCTGAGCTAAAAGCTAACTCCGTGCCAAGAGCTCGCTGGAAACTCCTCCAGAATCCAGAAGTGAAACACAGATCTCGATCTGACACAATGGAATGGGAATCCCATGCAAAGGTACGATCCGCTCCACATAGAGATGAGCAAACTTGGGCACACTCCAGCTGACTTTGACTAGTAATAATCGAGCCGTCTTCGTCAGCCTATCCACCAGCAACCAAATACTATCCTGTCCACTCGGAGTCCTCGACAATCCTACCACGAAATCAGTGGCCACGTGGTCCCATTTCCACGCGAGAACCTCCAAGGGCTGAAGCATACCTCCTGGTTGATGATGCTCCGCCTTCACCTGCTGACAGGTCAGGCACCTAGCCACAAACTCGGCAATATCTCTCTTCATGCCAGGCCACCAGAACTGTCTCTTCAAGTTCTGATACATCTCCGTCGCTCTTGGGTGTATAGTGTACCGACTTCCATGAGCCTCAAGTAACATCGCACGCCTCACCTGCTCTTCGGCTGGGACGTATAGCCTACCACAGAATCTCACAGCTCCATCCTCACCGAACTCCACATCAGTCAAAGCCAAAATCTGAGGCAACTCAGGGTCCGCACGCTGAGCATCTGTCACCTGACGACGAATGGCGGGCGTGACAGTCAAGATAACAAGAACAGCTGACCCCGGCTCTTGGGGAACCTTAAGCCTAAATGTCACGGCTGGCACTTGTTCCTAGAGCCTTCACTTCCACATCATCATCGCGCTGACCACGACCTTCCTGCTCAAGGTATCGGCAACGACATTCATCCTGCCCGACTGATAAGACAGGGTGAAGTCATAATCCTTCATATACTCCATCCATCGCCTCTGCCTGAGGTTAAGGTCCTTCTGAGTGAACACATACCTCAAACTCTGATGGTCAGTGAACACCTCGAACTTCTCACCGTACAGATAATACCTCCAAATCTTCAATGCAAAGATTACAGCTGCCAACTCAAGGTCATGGGTAGGGTAGTTCTCCTCATGTGGCTTTAATTGCTGCGTTGCATATGCCACAAGTTTACCGTGCTGCATCAGCACAGCTCCCAACCCAACCTCGGAAGCATCTGTACATACCACAAACTCCCGATCTAGAAGGCAACACCAACACCGGTGCCGGGTGAGCAACCTCTTTAGCTCCATAAAACTCTGCTCACACTATTCACTTTAGATAAACGGCACATCCTTCCGCGTAAGCCTGGTCATCGGGACTGTAATACGAGCGAAATCATGAATGAATCTCTGTAATAACCTACAAGCCCCAAGAAACTCTGAATCTCCGTCACGGACCTTGGCCTCAGCCACTGCATCACTGTCTCGACCTTGGCTGGATCCACGGAAATACCATCACCAGAAATCACGTGCCCTAAAAAGTGCACCTCGTGAAGCCAAAACTCACACTTGCTGAGCTTAGCATACAACTGGTGATCTCACAAAGTCTGCAACACAACCCTCAAATGATAAGCATGCTGCTCTACAGACTGCGAATATACAAGGATGTCATCCACAAACACGACCACGAACTGATCCAAGTAAGGACGAAACACCCTCTGCATCAAATCCATGAATGCCGCGGGGGCATTGGTGAGCCCAAACGGCATCACCAAGAACTCATAATGCCCATACCTCATGCTGAACACAGACTTCTCCACATCAGACTCACGAATCCGCAACTGATAATAACCTGATCACAAATCAATCCGCGAGAACACTCGAGCAGACTGAAGCTGGTCGAACAAGTCATCGATCCGCGGTAACAGATACTTGTTCTTAATGGTCACCTCATTCAGCTGCCGGTAGTCAATAGACAACCTCAGACTACCATCCTTCTTCTTCACAAACAATACCGACGCACCCCAAGGGCAAAAGCTAGGACAAATGTACCCCTTGGCGAGCAACTCCTGCAACTGCACCCTCAACTCAGCGGGAGCCATGTGTAGACACGCTAAAATTGATACTATGTTGATCAAATCTTATGTCACTATGTTAATGCCCCAAAGTGAACTTCAATATTTCTATAATATAAAGTTTTTCTATTTTTGTGTAGGTTTTTATGATTTTTCTTGCATTTTTGTAATTAACGACTCGAAGAGGGGCGTGTTTTAAATAGCGACCTGAGCTAAGGCGTTGTTCAAAGAAAGGACGACTGGAGCAAGAGGCGTCAGTTTCTGATATTTGACGTATCCTACCCTAATTGAAATCAAAAGTTAACGTCCTCCCTGGGTCGTGTTTTGAATTAACGTCTCTCCTACAGGCGTCTTTTTATAGTTTTCAAATAAGGAAGGTTTTTCTTACTAAAATTAAATCCAAGAATTGACGCCTTTGTCCCAGTCGTGATTTCAATTAACGCCTCAAGACAGGTCGTCAATTTCATTTAACGCCTTGATGTGAGTCGTCTCTTTTCCTTCCGTGTCCTGCTTGAACTGCCCTTTCCTGGAGAGTCCCCTGCTCTGTTTGGTCATCTTGCTCGATTAGGGAACTAGAGACCTTGCCGTAGAAGGGTCTTGCTAGTTCTTATCCCATTAGATTTGTGTTTTCTACCCTATAAGTAGCCTCCTGGGTCGAGTTCGCGCGAGGGGAGCATAGCAGAAGCTTGATAGGGAGGTTGGCTAAAACAGAAGAGAGGAGAGATTAGCAATAGCAGTCTTTCTATTCTCTTTTTCTTTGCGAATTCGTGCTCCTGCAGTGGTCTTCTTCTTCCTAGTGCATCAGCCGCATCGATTGGTTTTCCCTTTACTGTTGTCAGGAACAGTAGGGAGTTCTTTGCATCAATTTGCTGCTTCATCATTGTTCATCATAGTTAGTTTGCATTAGCTCTGCATCATATCTCTTTCCTTCCCTAATTTTCTTAGGGGTTTTAAAAGAACCAAAAGGTGCACCCTTTATGCTCCACTTTCATCATCATATTACTCTTTTGGATTGATACTACACGCGTTTGGCTAATCCCTCCTCTTTTGATTGTTTGTTCTTTATTTAAGGGTAATTAAGAGGAAAACACCCTTCATCGGCTGGCTGGTAGAAGGAGGAGGAAGGAATCTACACTCATCCCGCATCCTATTTTCACCAGGTATTCGCGATCAATCTCCCTTCTTTTTTTAGGTAACTCCTCTAACGATCACACTCCAATAGCAATCTCTTGCTCCTCTTTATTCCCTTTGTTTCACTATTTATCTTCCCCTTATTTTATTTATTTTTGATGTGAAAAACACGATTCACAAATTGGCGATCACGGTGGGACTTCCACTGTTTTTCTTTTGATTACCCTCTCCTGTTGGCACCCACGTGTGCCCTTTCCCATTGGCACCCACGTGTGCCCTTTCCCTTAGGTACCCACGGTACCCCTCCACTGTGCCTCACGAGCACCCTCCATTGTGCACACTGCACACCCACATCCCTCGGATTAGCCAGTTTGTGTTCTCTATGTTTTTTAATTAATGCCTCACATCAAGGCGTGTTTCTAGAATTAACGCCTTTACTCAAGGCGTCTTTCTTGAATTTAACGCCTTCTGCAAAGGCACCTTTTTATATAGCGTCTCCTGCTTTCTCACTCTCTGAGAATTGACGCCCCCCTCTGTGGGCGTCCTTTGTCTATCCGGCGCCTCTCTCCCAGGCGTCTTTTGCACAATCCGCGCCTCACACCAATGCGTTTCTTGAGCACTGTCCGACAGGACTTCACAGATTAGCGACAGCCACGCTGTCGTGTTTCCTTATTTTAGCGACTTCTGCCAAGTCGCTTTTTACCTGTGTGTTAACAGAAAGTTGCTTGATCTGTTTGTTCATGCTGGATTGATTTGCATATTCATTATCTGATTATACCTGCTTGCTCTGCTTATATTATTCTGCATTTTGCGGCATTTGGTTGAGAGACCTCCTCTCTCTACACTAGGATTCCACACACCCTTCTTGGAATTGGAACAACCCTCCATTGAGCATTACGTCTCTTTGGACCGAAAATTTCTTTTCCAAGACCTCCGTAAGTCCCCGCACCCGTGGATTCCCTCAGGGACGCCGGGCTGGTTGTACCTTGAAGTACCCGGAGTTTAGATAGCCCACCGTTGGTGAGGAGAGAGAAAGAACTTAGTTAACCCGGATATCACAACCAAAACTCACAACTAAGTTCTACATTATAAAGAGAGAGGATTGTGCATCAATTTAATTCACTCTAATCTCAAACTTGAATCTAAAAGCTTGCGTTCATTACAACTTGTTTGCATAACTTGATTGGATTGAGTGATTACTGCAATTATAATTCCTCCAAAATAAGCTTCTTTCTCTGCTTAAATATGCAACTCCGTTCAGGTAAGATCATCAACATGGCAAGCTACGGGTACTCTTATGATGATGTGGAAGAGAATATTTTTGATCAATCCTATGAGGCACCCCTCCAAGATTCCATCTATCATGAGGGAAACCACCCTACGTCTCAGGTTCATTATTCTCAAATTCATGTGGTTGACACCACAACTCACGAGGTTGAACCCTCTTCTCAAACTTTACCATCCAATCAGAACACATCGGGGAACACCTCCCCTTCTTTCAATGTCAATGATTTAATTCATGCACTATCTCAATTGGACGATTCCCAGCGGCAGGCAGTTCAGGTCGCTTTGAAAGGGAAATCTGTTCTCTCTTCATCTTCCAATCCCCATCCGGCCGCGAGTGGCCATCACGTTGTTAATGATCAGGCGGTCTTGCACAAACCCCCCTCTTGTCCACCAACGCCCAGTGCGGCCATGCCGGCCCAACAGGCAAGTTATTCCGCGGCTAGGCCCCAATTCTTTCAACCTCCCCAAATTCTAAGGACGCCTATGCCAAATACCTTTATTCCAAATTCGGCCCCAGTCGAGTCAGACACTAATGCTTTACTCCTTCAGAAATTTGCTAGCCTGGAAGAACAACTCAACAAGGTTACTGCTGCCAAGAATGCTCCAGAGATCTCTCTGCCTACATTGCCAGTTTTTCACTTACCACCTTCTGAGATGCCGAATTTTCGGCGATACAATGAAACTGGCAATCCATTTATTCACTTGAAGGATTTTATGTATGAGACCTCCTTTTGGCAGGGCAACAAAGCCTCACTGGCTTATTTGTTTAGAAGATCTCTAGAGGGGCCAGCCCTCGAGTGGTTCTATTCCTTGGATCCGACAGATGCCAGCAATTTTGATGTGGTTCAAAGGAAATTCCTGCAGAAGTATAGGGACCGGGTTGGACCCTCTCTATCTGTTACGGACTTGGTTGCAGAGAAAATGAAGCCCGAGGAGGACTTCATCATATTTGCTGATAGATGGCGATTAATGGCCGAGAAATTGAAAGATACTTTGTCAGAACCAGAGCAGGTTAAGATGATTATTTCAAATGCAACCCCTCAGTTCCGACATATATTAGCCATGAACAGATTGACCACCATGGAGGAGCTCTATGAAAGAGCTCGATATATTCAAACTCAGATGAAGGATTCGCCCATCATGGGCATGTTCGAACCGAAACCACGGTTGGTCAAGAAAAATATAAATGTCAACAATAGCGGGCCCACGACTGAGGGTACCGTCATCAATGAGCAAGTTGGCGTGGTCGGCAATCCCACACCTTTTCGCCAATCTAACCCACGACCTCCGCCACCTCCACAACAAAACACCCTCTTCCACTCACCCCCACAACACCAATTTGCTCCTCCACAAAACCAAACGCCACATGCAGATCCCTCAGCTCCGTGTTGTGCCCCTGTGGTTATTTGAGTTTTCATATGGTCACTTGGGTCATTCGACATCATTCTATGGTCATATGTGTTCTGTGATATTCTTGGTTTTGATAATGGCTAAACACTATTCGTCATTGTTGTTTTTCACTCTTATATGACTGACATATGTTCTGTTGTGTTTATGACAGATATGCACATGAAAGCTCAATGTTGCGCCCTCGCACGCGGATCGACCTGGCAGTAATAAAACTTCAAGACAATCAAGGTCGATGCCACAGACATGAACAGGCGGCTAACGGACTCAAGCGATGGAGCTGGTGCGGCCAACGGACCAACCTGGGGTGACCCGGGCTCTGCCCAGCTGGCGGTCGACTGCCAGCACAGGGACGGTCGACCGCCCCAGCCACGGATCCCCCGGCTACAGGTCTGCCTGCTGCCGGTCGACCGCCAGCCAGTGGCGGTCGACCGGAATTCCCAGGGGCCATTCGTCTACAGCCTTTTACAGTGGCGGTCGACCGCCAGGAGCTGCCGGTCGACCGCCAGCCCCGAGCCTTCATTTTTGACTTTGTTTCTAACTTCGAAAAGAGCCATTCAACCTTGATTTGTTTAATCCTAAAGTCACCTAATCACCCACAAATTGTGAATCTGGTCTGAGGCTTGTCTATAGACCATTCAAGGGTTATAAAACCAACACTTGAGGGGATGGAAAACCTAATGCTAAAAGGCTTCAAGAGGGTTACAAGGGAGGCTGCTAGAGTGTGTTCAAGGGAGAGGAATTCGGAGCACTGTAGCAGTGAACAGTACTCCGTGAAGAAGGTCTTCATCCTCAAGTGTTCAAGCTCTTCAAGTGGAGATCAAGATCAAGGCCAAGAGAAGAGAAAGCTGCATCCTCCATCCTCTTCATCATCTCAAGGGGATCCATTGAAGCTCACTATCAAGGGAAATCATCTTCATCTATTCAAGTTCTTTCAAGTTCATTCAAGGTGATATTTCAAGCATTCAAACTCCTGGAAGCTAAAGAAGCAATCAAGATTCAAGGTAGCTTCATCATCTCCTTCATTCATTCAAAGAAATTCAAAGAGAAGATCAAGAGAGAAGAATTGAAGGAAGAGGTACTGTTCACGTGAACAGTACTCCGTGAAGAACATTCATCCAATCAAGGGTGAATCAAGAAGATTGAGTTGAAGCCAAGAGGATCCTTGTTGCTGATCAACATTTCATACAAGGGCCAATTCATTTCTACTCATAACTCAATCTCTTGTCTTAGTTCATTCACATTTGTTTTCCTTTCAATATTGTTAAACATTGAAGTTGTGATTCGTCCCTACCGTTGGTTAGTAGGAAGGCAATCGGAGGTGTTTCCGATCTGTGGTGTTGACGTCCCTACCGTTGGTTAGTAGGAAGGTAATCGGTGGTTTCCGATTTGCGGGTTGGTGCGCTGCACAAGTGAAGCCTCACCGGGTTTTGGTGAGGGGTGGACGTAGGGCTGAGAATTCAGTCCGAACCACCTTAAAAATCCTGTCTAGTGTGGTTTGCTTGTGTGATTGATTCGTTCTAGATGCATGCTTAGGATCGAATTATTATATATCTTGCTTATCTTGCTAAGTGAATCATAGCATTCTTGGAAGCTAGTTTCTATTCCGCTGCAATTCATTTTAACTAGCTGTTTAGAGGGCCGCATTGCGAAAAGTGGGGCTGATCTATTCACCCCTCCCCTCTAGATCCGCTGTCCACTACACAACACTCCGCAACAGTACCACCAAGTACCGCCACCCACAAACTATGGCCCGCAACAACAACAGCAAAGGAGACCACTTGGCCCCAAAAGGGCCCATTATTCGCCATTGCCAGCAAGTCTCCCAGATATATTTAATGCCCTGATGGCTGCTAATCTGCTCATGTTACCAAAAGAAAGGACAGCGTGGCCCGCTAATGTTGACACGTCCCGCTATTGTGTTTTCCACCTTTCCCCTGGTCACAATATTGACCATTGCTTTCACTTCAAGGACTACATCTATGATTTAAATGACTAGGGTGGCATAAATTGGGACAAGATGAGACAGTTCATCGCTACTATGAAAGTAAGAAGGCCTCCTCGGCAACAGCAGGCTCAGCAGTCGCAGCAACCAGCTCCACCAGTACAACAGCAAGCTCCAGCACCTCAGCAAGATATGGGGATTGTCCATAACCCATTGCCGGAGCACCAAGTAAATCAGCATGTAAAATCGGTCACGTCTCTCCATGAAGTAGAGAGAGGGTAGGGATGGCACGAAGAAAATGCCTCTGTCGGGGTATTCAATCATAATTCAAATCAACCTCCGCGCCTTTTGCGCACACTTCCTTCTTCTTCTAGCCCTCAATTAAGTCGCCCCCTTTTGCGCCCCGTTAACCCATCTATCCCCACTAATTCCTCATCCTTGCCAACCCGATCTCTCCTTACCCGTCCACCACGACCACAGCCTCCGACGCAGCAAACTCCATCATCCGCCACCAATCCTTCGCCATCACCATCTAGGCCACTCCTCATTCGCCCGTCACCAGCACCGGTTACATCCACTACCATCACTCCTCCGCCGGCAAGGACACCTCCACCATCAGCTCAACCACTATTTATACCCCGAACCCTCCTTGTTCAATCCGCTAGCACTTCCCACACTCGGGCACCCCTTCCTACTCCTACGCCTCCTACGGGGGCTGCCTTGTCGAATTCCTCACCGATTTCTTCTTCAAACACTCCTCCACCAATTCTCAATGCTAACACCCCTTCTTCTTCCAATCCTCCCTCCATCCTTGTCCCGACAGAGGTGCGCCAAACCATAGCACTGCTCCGCAGTGACGGATGTTCCAGCGCATCTTTCCCCAGAGAGAGCAGGAGCCCGCACAGGAGCCAAATGAACAAGAACAGGAGCAAGAGTCCGTGCCAGGTACTCAATATGATTTACTGAAGCATCTTGACCGAACTCCAGCAAGAATCTCTATCCTAGAATTAATTAAGAGGTCAACCACTCATCAATTGGCTTTAAAGGAATATTTACAGAAAGTTATGGTCAATGAGGACATCCCTGCCGAGCAGATAACCACAGTCTTGACGCCCGCTAGCTGTCAGCCGGCAATTACTTTCTATGAACATGAACTGGCACCTCAACCGACAAGAAAGTATGCTTTATGCATCACAGTGGATATCAATAAGGTGGCAGTAAAATAATGTTTGGTGGACATTGGGGCATCCATCAATGTATTGCCGCCCACCACTTTGAAGATGTGGGGCATTCCAGAAAATCAAATTTGTCCATCCACCATAACAGTCACAGCATACGACAATACTAAGAAGCCTCCTCTGGGCATGATAACGTTAAAAGTTAGTCTGGGTCCAGCAACAATCACAGTCGATTTTCACATTTTGGATATGGATCCAACATTCAATGGCATCTTGGGTCGCCCCTATATTCAACAGTTAGATGCAGTGCCCTCTACAAATCATCAATGCCACAAGTTTCCACATAAGGGCCGTATTATCAAAGTGACTAGCATGCCGATCCTGCCTGATGAAGACATACACCTATCAACGTCAGTTCCTTCTATTTGGCCTTCCAACAAACCGTTGCTATCAGTGCTGGATATCCCTCACCCACGGCCGATGCCACCCGAGACAGTTACAACAGTCGCCATGACACCCCTAATTGAAAAGGGGAAGAAGAAGAAGAACACAATGAACACCCCGGGATGGAATATTTTGACGAAGATGGGGCACCAGGTCGGCAAAGGCCTGGGTGTCAATTGTCAGGGCAAAACTAGGCCTGTCAAGTCACAGAAATTGATTGCACGAGGCGGTCTAGGCTACAAAGGGCTGAGCAAAGATGAAAATGAACCATGGGCAGTCATGACATCCACTCTGAAGACGGATCGCCAACCGCTTAGATGGACATTACAGACACATTTTATTAAAGGTGGCGTCCAAAATAATGAGCAGACTACAATAATCACTTCCATGTTAGACTATCAAGATGTTCATGCTAGACAGTTTGCTCGTCATATTGCTCCATTGGCCACATACAAAGCCCTGGAATCTCTAAGGCCTGATAAGAGGAGGAAAATGGACGATCCAGAGTGTGACTGGTATAGATGGTTTGATATGAATGACATTACTATTGCCTTAAGCCGTCTCTTCATGCCGACAGATCCGGAATGGTCGCCACTGATCCACGACCTGATTGAAAAGTCGACGGTGATAACAGACAAGAGGCAGCTGCTGAGTGATTACACAAATATTGGAGAGCCAGACGTACCATATGAAGAAGGATTTACAATAGACAGGTTGTGGGCCGGCCTTTTCTCTCTCACTTCTATGCATCCGTCTCTTCTTGCTTCTCTGCATTCTCAATTGTTTTCTCACGTGCCGAGACCGCCTCCGATCATGATCAGCTTTTCTCCACATTCAATGCAAGCCTCTCTTTCAATTCCTCCCTTGCTCCTCGAGCAATTTTCCAAACTCTCCATCACACCCCCGCGTGGGTCGTTAATAATTCAACCCTTCTCCAATCTTCCAATCTCCACCCCTCCTTCTATTCTCCCTTCACACTGTTTTCTTCTTGAAAAAGAAAATAAAAATGAAGAAAAAAATGAAGAAAAAAAAATGCCAGAATTCCAACTTTTCAATCCTCCATCTCCGTTGAGGAGACCTCTTATCTCCTTTCTGAGTGTGTCCCGACCCAGGGGCCGCTCTTTCAGGATTCATTGATAAACCTCTTTCACCCCTCCTGTGAGGGGTCCTCATCTATATCCCCTCATGTATCTACTTTTTCACCCCCTCCCTTTTCTTCTTCTAATGATCAAGCTAGTTGCTCTTCTTCTTCTAATAATAAAATCTATGGGGTAGTTTCACATAGGAAATCCAAGGGTAAGCAGATTCCCCATAGATTCTTGTTAGAATTGGCTAGAAGATGCCGGGCATGCTCAACCCTTCCCGAATTTCTAGAGAATCCGATTATCCTGCCAGAGATAGAATATGAGGGTACTTGTGCTCCTTATGAGGGTTTTGGTGTCTATGAGATTATGAATGATGAAGACCCTGTTGAAGAGGGGGATGAAAGTTATGAAGAATATGAGGACGAGGCTGATGCCCTTGCTAGTGGCATGAGAAGATTTGACGAACCATCAGCCTCAGTAGAAGAGCCTACCAAAGAAATAAATTTGGGTACGGAAGAAGATCCTAGGATCGTCGTCCTCATCAGCATGGATTTACCGCATGTCGAAGAGGAGGCGATTATTTCGGTACTTCAAGAATACAAGGACACGTTTGCGTGGAGTTATGAAGATATGCCTGGATTAGACCCTGCGCTCGTTGAACATCGGCTTACACTTAAGCCATGGTCTGTCCCGATCAAACAACGGTTGAGACGTTTCCACCCTAACATGGCTTTAAAGATGAAAGAAGAGGTCGACAAGCTTCATAAGGCTAGATTTGTTAGAGTTGTCCTCTATCCGAACTGGGTGGCTAACATCGTCCCGGTCATGAAGAAAGATGGAAAGGCTCACATTTGTATAGACTTTCGGGACCTCAACCGTGCGTGTCCTAAAGATGACTTCCCCCTCCCTCATATTGATGTTTTGATTGATAATACGGCAGGATTTGAGACTCTCTCCTTCATGGATGGTTTTTCGGGTTATAATCAGATTCGCCTGGCTGAAGAAGACCAAGAGAAAACATCGTTCACTACACCACGGGGTACATATTGCTATGTGGTCATGCCTTTTGGACTCAAGAATGCTGGAGCCACCTATCAGAGGGCTATGATGGTAATTTTTCATGATATGATTCATATTTATATTGAGGTGTATGTGGATGACCTGTAGTAAAATCAAGAACAAGGATTGAGCATCCTGGGGTTTTAGCTAAAGTCTTGCAAAGATCACGAGAATATCAGTTGAAAATGAACCCCAAGAAGTGTGTATTTGGTGTTTCATCAGGGAAGTTGCTTGGGTTTATTGTCAGTAAAAGAGGAATTGAAGTTGATCCCAATAAGGCAAAGGCCATCAGAGATATGCCTCCTCCCAAGAATTTGAAGGAAGTTCGAGGATTAATCGGGAGGTTGTAATTTATTCGCCGCTTCGTCTCCCAGCACTCACCAAGATGCAGCCCGTTTTACGAGCTTACTAAGCCGGGGGTCAAGTTTAATTGGGATGACAAGTGTTAGGCAGCTTTTGACGGATTGAAGGATTATCTGGCCAATCCTCTTGTCCTGAGGCCGCCAATTCCGGGCAAACCACGTATCCTCTATGTTTCTATCCTGGATGACTCTGTAGGTGCTGTCCTAGCTCAAGTGGATGAAGAAGGGAAGGAGAGGGTAGCATACTACTTGTCTAAACTTCTCAACCCTTGTGAGCAGAGGTACTCAGCCATGGAGAAGACTTGCGCTACTTTAGTTTGGGTAGTTCAGAAGTTAAAACATTATTTCTTAGCTCACGAGGTTCACCTCATTGCTCGCATGAATCGATTAAATTCCTTCTTGAAAAATCTGTCCTTACCGACCGATTGGCACGCTGGCAAAGTTTTCTCTCCCAATTTGACATCACTTACATTCAACAGAAAGCAATCAAAGGTTATGCCATCGCCGAACATCTTGCTCACCACCCTCTCCCTCGATTTGATCCTATCAATTCAGAGTTTCCAGATGAAGAACTAATGTCCATTAATCAACCCCACGATCCTATATGGACATTACATTTTGATGGAGCTCTAAATTCCCAAGGAAGAGGGATCGGCATGGTTCTTTTAACACCAGAAGGGATCACCATCCCATTTGCTGCTCAGCTCACTTTCCCTATCACAAATAATATAGCTGAGTATGAGGCCCTTTTGGCCGGTCTTCAAACCGCTCATAAATATGGTGTTACCCAATTACGAATCGTGGGTGACAGTCAACTCATTCTACGCCAGGTGCTTGTCAAGTGCCGCACTATCAATCCTAAACTCAAGCCTTACCAGGAACTTGCTTCAGCTTATGCCAAACTCTTCACCAAGTTGATCTTCGTCCATGTCCCTCGAAGCCAGAACATCTTAGTTGACGCTCTTGCCTCTTTGGCATCTGCTTTAGTCTTTCCTCCCCAACGAGATTTTCACGTTCCTCTCATTCATCAGCGTGACACTCCAGCTATTAAGGATCGTGCATTCCTCGATATTAGGGACAAGGTGCTCGAGAAGGTCAGGCGGAGTGAAGCTCTTAAAAGCAAAGAGGTCATGTTGTTGGATTGGGAAGAAGAAATGGCTTATGAAGAGAAACCTTGGTATTATGAGATTGCCAGATATTGCAATGATCAATCCTATCCCGAAGAAGCCACTATGGAAGAAAGGAAAGCAATCAGAAGAGTGGCTCAACGGTATGTTTTGGTTGGAGGTGTGCTCTATAGAAGAGGGCTCACGGGTGTTTTATTAAGATGCCTCGACGATGATGAATCCTGGAAGGTCGTAGAAGAGGCGCATTCAGGAGTGTGTGGTGGTCATGTGAACAGTCAGATGCTAGATAAGAAGATCCTTAGGCTAGGCTTCTATTGGCCAACTCTAGAAGAGGATTGTTCCATCTATGTTCGAAGGTGTGTTAAGTGCCAACTGCACGCCGACAAGATTCATTCTCCTGCTTCTTCACTCCATCCTATGTCCTCCCCATGGCCTTTCTCCATGTGGGCTTTCGATATCATTGGACCTCTTGGTGACTCGAACCTCCTCACGAAGCAAAAATCATTCATCCTCACGGCAACGGAGTACTTCACCAAGTGGGCGGAAGAGAAAGCATTCGTGGAGATCAAAGCATCAACCGTCTGCAAATTCATAATGAAGAATATCATCGCCAGGTTCGGCATCCCGAGTACTATCGTCATCGACAATGGACCTCAATTCATCTCTCAAGAGCTCAAGGATCTCTGCAACAGGTATAACATTGCATTGCATCATTCTTCTCCCTATTATCCACAGGGCAATGGCCAAGCAGAGGCAACTAATAAAACCTTGATTAAAATTATGAAAAAGACGTGTAAGGCCAATAAATTTTCGGATTGGCCAGACAAGCTAGTTGAAGCTCTCTGGGCCTATCACACTTCCATTCGTACCCCTACAGGGCAAACCCCTTTCGCCCTCACTTATGGAATGGAGGCGGTGGTTCCCTACGAGATTCTCATTCCATCTCTGCGAGTACAATTGGGCAAGGAATTCTCTATTGATGAGCGTCGTGATTCACTCCTTGCCCAGTTGGAACTCCTAGACAAGAAGCGTCTGGTCGCCGCTGAGCATGCGCGCGTTTATCAAAATAGGCTTTCACGTTTTTATCAAAAGAAAGTAATTGAGAGAAAATTTAAAGTTGGTGAGATGGTAATCAAGAGAATTTTTGTAAAACCTGGGAGACCCCGTTCGAAACTCCAACCAAACTGGGAAGGACCATTTGTTATAAAAGATGTTTATCCTGGCAATGCTTATAAATTGATTAATGCTGAAGGAGAAGAGCTAGCTCATCCTTGGAACGGGCTGTACCTTAAGAAATACTACCCCTAATCCAAAATTCCAAAAAAATAGAATTTTCCAAAATCAAAATATATAGAATTTTTCAAAACCCAAAAAAATATATAGAATTTTCCAAAATCCAAAAAAAATAGAGAATTTCCAAAATCCCAAACAAAATAGAAATTCTCCAAAATGCCAAAAAAAAATCGTTGCCATGGCGTACAAGGACGCAAGGTCTGAAAGGTCAAATTTCAGTATTCATTCGTCAGTCTTGTTAACTAAAATAGGGTCGACACCCACACACATTACACGCTTAAACCTCGAACTCAAGCGGTGCAAAATCTGATGGAAAGTCAAAAACCTGACTGAAGGTGAAGACAATACCCATTCTTTTCCTCTTCGGCCCATAAGGGAGGAAGGAAGGTCTCGGGGTAGACCCGCTAAGCCTACTCGCCGCCTTAGTAAGTGGAAGTCAGGGCCCAAAAGGGAACAAAATGCCGCGAAAGCCCAAGTACAATTGGTTTTTTTTATCAATACAAATCAGTTCCAAAGTGAAAGTTAAATCGTGAAAAGAAAAGCATGTCAAGAGAGTAAAGTCCCCGCAAGGAAAACCTTGGGCGTATGCATGCAATATAAAAGAGGCAAAAGGTAACAAAATTTCCCTATGCCAAAGACCGAATCCCAACAGGCATAGGGTAGGGGAGGTGCTTTTACCTCGAGCTTTTTAGAATCCCTCATGGGCTTCCTTATATCTTCTTCCATCTCTTTCTTTGTGGTAAGTCATAAACCAGCACGATGGTCGAGACTGACCTAGGAGATGGCACCGTGCGAGATCTTGCGTACAAGTTTAACCACTAGCACGTCGACCCCTTTTTAATTAATCAAGAAAGGTCAATGAATCCTCAATGATGACCATGTATGACCAAGTGCCCTAGTAGCTTGGTCAACCTAATTCTGAAAACAGCAAAATTAACGCCTCTGAGTGAGACGCCTTTTATATAATTAACACCTGAGCCGAAGTCGTCTTTTATCAAATAAACGCCTTTAAATAGGTCGTCTTTTCAACAAAAATCAAAATTAACGACCGTCGCTGAGGGTGTCTTCTATATGAATAACGACCTAGTCTAAGGCGTCTTTTTTTTGGAAAATAAAGAAAAAAAGAGAGGAAAGAAAATGAAAAAAATGGTGGTTTATCTTTCATGATGTGTGATTGCATGGGCATCTTTTGTTATAGATTGCATATGTATGCTTGTGTGATGCATCTCCCTTTATTGGTTATTACATTCACCTTATTTGATTAGAGGCTTGGCCCCTTGACCCGCTATCAAGGTCAAAGTAAAGACATCCCTTGCTCATTGAGCAAGGGGCCAAGTCAAACAGATGAATTAACCTGTTTGTTTAAGTGTGAACTACAGCTGCAGGCATAGGGGAAAATAAAAGCAAAAGCCAAGAACGTGGAAAAGAAGCGAAGTACACAACCACAAGTACACAACTACACAAGTGCTCAGGTAACAAAAATTTCAATCTCATATATATACATCATAAATATCTGAGTACAGGTGTGAGGGTGGAGGAGTACAAGTAAGTCTCTCTCAGCTCTCGCCTCCACCCTCCTCTCTCCTACTCTCTACCTCGTCCTCGCCGTCCCGAGGTGGCGCTGGTGGAGGGGGCATGGGCCCCCGTGAAGAAGCTGGAACTCGAACCTGGCCCCCTACCTCGCTCCTCTCTCGTAGAGAAGAGCCCGCCACAAAGGTGGAGCTGGTGAAGCTGTACCCTGCAGCTCGCGCCCGCTCCCGCCCTCGCTGGAGACGCTCCTCTGACACTCGTAGCCGCTCCTGGGTAACGGCTAGCTGGGTCCTCAATTCTGCCAGCTCACGCTCACGCGCTGTCACCTGCTCCTGGTATCGGGCACGCTCCGACTGCTGTAGCTCGTGGTGACGGGCACGGTCCGCCAGGTGCTCCTCTCGCTCTCGCGCACGCTCTCTCCGCTCCAGCTCAAGAGCGACCCGCAGCTCCGCTATGTCCTGAGGCAGCTCCTCACGCCGCCTCAAAGCCCTCTCCAGCTCCGCGATCCGCTGCTCACGGATCGCCAACTCCGCCCCAGCTAGGGAAGCCCGGGTATGAGCCGCCTGTAACTGTGTAGTCTGCAAACAGGTAAACAAGTCATCCATTCCACATTTAATGCAATAATTCAGCAGTTTATGAAATGAATGCATGGTTAAAAGTAAAACTCACCCGTGTGGCCATCGCCTGCTGGCCCTCCTCGATGCAAGTGAGAGCGGCTCGGAGCTCCTCCGTCTGTAAAATAGTTTTTTCATCAGCACATAATAATAGATAATTAAATGAGGTCTGAGTTTTGAAACTTACCTGTGAGGCGAGGTCACGCTCTGCTGCCTCGGCCCGTGCCACTACCCCCGCCAGCTGCTCCGCTAGTGCAGTCGCCTCTGCACTAGGCCCTCTCGAGCTAGAGGCCTCTCCCATATCTCTCCCTGCTGCTCCCTGCTGGGCACGCTGCATTCATTAAGATTGTCAGTGGCTAATCATCAGTAATTCAAGGACAAATTTTTTTTTCATTTGCATATTCAAATAAATTAAACACTCACCAAGGTCTCAAGGTCTGCCCGTGTGGTGGCCAACTGTGCCTCCAGGCTGTGTAGGTGGGCCTGTGCATCCATCGCTGCTATGTCTCGTGCATCCTGCATCCATTATACATCAGTTGCATGATAGATATACATAAGCATTCGCATTTAATTGAAGAATAAGTGCATTCATACATACCCCTAGGACCCTCATCTGGGGCCTGCCGGCGTAAACCTCCCAGTAGCGCCGGAGGTACTCAGAGCTGTCGGTCGCTCGTGAGGTGACTCGGGTCCCGCCTCGCTGCCAGTTCGCGTACTGGTCCGCGAACCGCACTCTCCAGTCGATCTCCTTGGTGCGACCGCGTGTCTTCTTTCCAATCCCTCGCGGCTCTCCGACCTCTATCCACTCCTGATGGAGGCCGAGCGTCCTCATCACCAGCGTAAGCCGTAGTGGCTCAATCTCGCTCAAGCAATGAACCCAAAACTCATGCTCAAAGCGAGGTCGGCCCGCTACGACCCACGGCTGGCCCTCGTCGGTCATCCCCTCATAGGGTCTCCACCGCACCAGCATTCACAAACATACATTCATCCATCATATCACATTCTATAACATAAAAAAAAAACAAAATTTTTTGCATTATGCATACCAGTGAAGGAGGAAAGTCACGGAACTCCCTCCGTAACACCCACAGCTTGTAAGAGAGTGGGGCCCCAAAAACTACTGGCAGCCAGTGTCGCGCCAGAGGGAAAGATCCCTCACCTCCAGGTCGTAGGTCGACGCGCCCCATGGGCATGTATAGATGGCTCCAAACCTGCATCCATGCATCATATTAGCAAAACATTCATACGCATATACATTCAAACATTCAAACAAAGAAATGCATACCTGAAGAAAAGGTGAGAAGCCACTGACAGTCGTCTCTCGTCCTGTCCCCGTAGACAGGTCGGCCATCATGTGCGCCTGCAGTGCCGCTCCCCAGGCGTATCTGCCGACTCCCTCCAAGTCCTCGAGTATCCCTAGGAATCGGCAATTGATGACGTCGCCCTTTGTGCCAAGCAATAGCCTCCCGAGCATCAAGAATAGAAACCTCCTCAGATCTCTGTCTGCCCTCTCCCTGTCGGCTGGGTCCTGGCAATAGGCTGCCCTAGTCCCGTCCATCAACCTCTGCGAAAACTCCTCTAAAGACTCTCTGGGTCTCTGCCTAGCATCCCCCAATCCCATAGCTGTGGTGAGGTCGGCACAGAAGACGGTCCTGCACTCGCTAGGTGTCTCGTAGACCATCTCTAACCCTAGCAATCTCTGGGTAAGCTCGGTATAGTCAGGGTAGGTGATCCCGCTCACAGCCTCCCCATCTACTCTCCGCCCTGTGATCCTAGCTACATCCTCTAGGGTGGGGATCATGTGACCCCACAACATCAAGAATGCCCGGCTCGTCCTGTCCCCCATCTCTCTCAGAACCTGGATCAGTGCTAGGTCGGGTCTAATGGGCTCTATGCTAAGGAAAGCGCCGAACCCCATGGCATCTACCCTAGCTCTCTGAAACTCGGGGAGGCCGTGGTATGCTGCCCGGACCTGGACCCATGAGATGCGTGTCCTCATCAACCCCTGCATGCATAAAAGAAAGAATTTTTGTTTAAGAGTGTTAATTTTCATGTATAAATTCGTTTAATTGCCTTGGTTGAGATTTCTGCTGTTTCATTCAATTAACAACCAACCTTGGGTCGTGGTTCGTTTGATTAACGCCCCTGAGGGTGGCATTATTTCTAATGGGTTTCGATGAATCTATGTGCCTGTTGAATTAACGGCCCAGCCAGGGTCGTTGTTTATCTAGGAGACGCCCCGGTGGGAGGCGTGGTTTTGAAATGAATTTCTAATTTCACAAAAGGTTTTTTAATTGACGCCCGTCCCTGGGTCGTCATTTGCTTAAGTAACGCCTCTGAATGGGACGTTTTTCTTAAATGAGTTTTTGGGCCTAGAAATATATTCTGGAATTATTTAAATTGACGACCACCCCTATGGTCGTTATCTGTTGAATTGACGCCCCGATGGGGGGCGTTGTTTTCCAGGGTTTTTTGAAAATAAAATAAAAATAGCATACGAGATATAAATCAAGGCATAAATATTAAAGAAATAATTGGAAAAACTGAGAAGCATGAAAATAATAGCATGGTGATTAAAACATGGTAAATCAAATTAGCGACATGCTGAAGGGCGTGTTCTCATGGAGATCAGTTGTTTTTCAGAAAATAAAATGAATTGACGACCCAGGGTTGGGCGTCTTCTTCTTAAATCGCGACACCCATGGGGGCATCTTCTTTCTGAGTCCGTGGTTTTCTTCTCCCCGAGAGCTATGGAAAAGAAAATAGAATGGAAGAAATGAAATAAAAAATGGAAATGAGGGTTAGGGGCCCACCTTGTGTCATTTGGGTCCCGATAGCTCTCCCCGGAGTTGGAGTCTTGGTTGCCGTGGCCGCCGGAGTTGGCCGGGGCGAGGGACAACGGCCGCCGCCGGTTGTTCTTCTTCAATTTCTTCCCCTTCTTTTTCTTCTTCTTCTTCTCCTTCTTCTTCCTCGTCTTCTCCATCTTCATCATCATCCTCACCTCCCTCATCCACTGCTCTTTCGTCTTCTTCTTCATCTCCTTCGGCCTCATCACCGTCGGGTTCCTCGTTTTCGACGTGCTCCTCCGCCGCCGGAGCTTCCTCGACCGCCGCGGGAGGAAGTCCCTCCTCCACGGCATGTTCCTCCCCGTCCCAATCCACGACGTCAGGGGCAGACACCCTCTGCTGCTTGAGTGCGCCACCACCGGCCATGGCTAGGAGATGAGAGAATGAGGGTTTGAGAGATAGAGAGTGAGAAAGAAAGAAGGGGAGTTTTGGTTCGGTTAGGGTTGCAGAAGAGGGAAAGAAAGAAGCAAAACGAAGGAAGAAGAAGAAAGGAGGGAAAGCAAGTTGAACGGTCGAAAAGAATTAACGACCCCGTCAAAGTCGTGTCTTGTAAAAAAGACGACTGGACCAGAGGGCGTCTCTTCCATTGTTAACGACGTGCTTTGAGGCATTTTTTCGTTTCGCATGGGGAATGACAACCGTCGTCAGAGACATTTAATGGGGATTGATTGACATGATGGGAATAATGATTACTATTTTGATTAACGACGTGTCTGAAGACGTGGTTTACATGAGACGTGGCTCACCCTAAGGCGTTACTTTTGGATCTTTAACGAGTAATTTTTGGAATTTGAATCGAATTAACGCCTTGTCTTAAGTCGTGATTCAGTTAACGCCTATTGCTGAAGGCGTCAATTTTGAGAGCCGATTAATGAGAAATGACATATACTGAGGCGTCACTTTGGGAATTGACGGCATTAACTAAGTCATTATTCAGAGCAGAATCACATATTATTGGAAGAATTGATCAGAAATATTGTAATTGGCTCAATCAGAATGTTATTATTGATTTATTGATGAAAGAAATTACATTGCACTTAATGAGCCATTCTTGGGCCTCAGGTTTCTTAAAACTATTACATATGATTTCCACTGATCTCTGTCTTCTTCCAAGTTCTCCACAGGGTGATGAGTCTTGCAGATTTTCCACAGAGCTTGGATTGTGGTGCATTTTTCTCCATCTTCATTGCTACCGATGTCTCTGGTTTTGATAGGAGGAAGATGAGATGGGTCCTCAAATAGTCGCCGTGGAAGCCCAAGTTGAGGAAGGCATCGGTGAGAGTTGTATAGCACAAATTCCGTGGCACCTACGAGCCGAAGATCCGTGCCGGGAGAGAATTGTGCACGGAGTTCCTGCATTTTGAGTAGTCCCGGGACGCATGTAAAGAGGTTCTTTGGCATTACCTTGAGATGCTCCCTCCATTCCGCTCTCTTCTTAATTTGAGGTATCCGGTTTATCACTCTATTGCTCAACCCCAATGAGCCGGTCATATAGGAAAGTGGGCTTTTAGAGAATATTCTTGAGGGTTTTTGGGCCTCCTCACATGGATCGAACTTAAAGTGGGGATCTACCCAACTTGATAGTGCAAGCATGCATCCATAGATTGGTCTCCCCATTGCCGCCGAAGTGAGCCCACTATATAGGAAGGCTAAGATCGCCGGTCCCACTCTCTCTCCTTCCCATAGACTAATTATTGCGCTTAATTGGGATTCATCCAAGAAGTCTTCCGTGGAGGGGAATAAGATTGCTCCCGCCAAGCACACCACGAAAGCCTTTGCTACTCGCTCCACTTCTCCATCTTCTTTAGCTTGGTCGGATCGTTTGTAGACCCATGAGGCAAGTTTTAGGAGGTTGATTCCTTTGGTGGCTTTGATTTGGTTCACTAGGTTTGGGCTAGGAATCAAGCTTGTTGACAATTCATGTGAGGAGATTTGCCTTGGCATGATGGCCATCATCTCCTCGTCTCCTTGCTTCATCTTCTTCAAGCCTAAGATCATCTCTAACTCTTCCAATAGGATGGTAGCTTCAAAGGTGGAGAATAGGAAGGTGTGAGTAGAGAGGTGCCATATCTCCACTAGAGCTCCTATAGCTGCCCAATCCAAGTGGATTTGGTCATAATGTTTGGCATGGGTAACTAGGCCTAGGAGGTGCCATCTAGATATAAAAACTCTCATGTCAAAGCTGAATTTGGAGAGTAAAAGGGGGAGCCACTTGTTCTTAATATATCTCTGGCTCCTGGAATATTTGGATAATCCTATGAGAAAAGAAAAGAAGAGAAGAGTACAGAGGGTAAGAAGGTTGGGAGTGGTGAAGATAAAGGGGAAAGAACAGCAGAATGATTCAAACTCACATACCTAGTTCGATGCAATTCTGCTACTAAGGTGTCTGTTGATTTCTGAGAGCCTAGGAGTAGAAATCTTTGGCCGCTTGATAGCTCTCTCCATCTTCTGAGGTTATTTCAGTAACTGTCTGCAGAAAGAAGCCGAAGCAGGTGTAGCAACACCTGTGAAATCAGAATCAGAAGTAGCAGAACAAAGGATTTGGTTGATTTGCTGAGGAAAATTCCTTCTTCTTATAGAAGTTCGAAGGATCTTATGCCCGTTCAAAGCTGCAGAGACGATTACAAGTAGTACTGGGTTTTGCTTTCTGTTTCCTAGTCGGAAGCGTGGTGTTCGGAATTCACAGTTAATTAACGCCGGTGTCCGGGGCGTCATTTGTTGAAATGACGACTTGTCTAAAGTCGTGTTTTATTTAATGCCTGCGTTCGGGTCGTCACATTCTTGAGATCCCAAAAGAATTAACGCCTTGATGGTAGACGTCTTTTATATTTTAAACGCCCTCATGTCGGTCGTCTTTTATTCTTTTGACGCCATGAACTCCAGTCGTTATTTTATGGGTTTACATGTTTAGTTCCTCCCTATGTTTTAATGAACTTAAGTGCTATATTTTGATTGGATTACTTATGATTATGCACTTATGATCATATCATGCTTTGAATTAAGAGAACTAATGAACTTTTCAAGTGCAGAAGAGTGCAGGTTTCGAGATGCATGGGAGTAACATCATCCCACTCTTGTATTTCCTTCCGGTGAGCATTGTTACTATATGGTATTTTACGTTATTATAGCATATCAAGGACCTTGTGGTTTTGATGAACCTGGAATTTGAGTTCCCCTTCATTAAAAATAGTGATAATTCCAGGTAAGTCTTGATCGCACGGATAGGCCGTTGAGTCATTAAAGGTCTGGGACGATGGTTCCACTTTCTGGGTTGATGCGCGGATAAATGGGCTTTGGCTTAGTGTCAGCTCAGAGATCTGGATTCTTGACCAAATCTAGGTGGCTTAACAATATTATCCTTGATTATTTTCTATCTTTAGTTTATTTTAATATTTCTTTTAGCCCAGCATGCATCATATAGGACTTTGAGCTTCATGCTGAAAATCTTAATATTATGGCAATAATGAAGGTCACTCGCTCTTGATTGAGTTGACATGAGATATTCCACTCCAAATTGAGTATTTTATTCTCTCTGAAGCCGCTCAGGCTAGTTCCTTAAAAATGCCTCTTTGCTGGGTCTTCATCTCAATTCATTTTATTTTATTTTATTTTATTTTTGCAAATTCACTTTGGTTGTAGCACGTCCACGTTGGCTGGTAAACGCTCTCCAATGGTGCCTCCCTGTCGTGCCCACGTGCACATTTTACTTGTTTAGTTTAGTCTCCTTTACCCAGCAAATCGATGTTTCTTTGGAATCACCTGAAGTTGTTTCACTCAGAATCTTGGAAATATTTCTAATGCTTAGTGTCAAAGGCGTGTCACATCACACCTTGGCATCTACTTATCAGTTCGTTCCACTTCATTACACTTTCACTTTCATTACGTCTCACTCCCTTGCAAAGTAGACGCCAAGGCGGGGCAGCTGTAGACACGCTAAAATTGATACTATGTTGATCAAATCTCATATCACTATGTTAATGCCCCAAAGTGAACTTCAATATTTCTATAATATAAAGTTTTTCTATTTTTGTGTGGGTTTTTATGATTTTTCTTGCATTTTTGTAATTAACGACTCGAAGAGGGGCGTGTTTTAAATAGCGACCTGAGCTAAGGCGTTGTTCAAAGAAAGGACGACTGGAGCAAGAGGCGTCAGTTTCTGATATTTGACGTATCCTAACCTAATTGAAATCAAAAATTAACGTCCCTCCCTGGGTTGTGTTTTGAATTAACGTCTCTCCTATAGGTGTCTTTTTATAGTTTTCAAATAAGGAAGGTTTTTCTTACTAAAATTAAATCCAAGAATTGACGCCTTTGTCCCAGTCGTGATTTCAATTAACGCCTCAAGATAGGTCGTCAATTTCATTTAACGCCTTGATGTGAGTCGTCTCTTTTCCTTCCGTGTCCTGCTTGAACTGCCCTTTCCTGGAGAGTCCCCTGCTCTGTTTGGTCATCTTGCTCGATTAGGGAACTAGAGACCTTGCCGTAGAAGGGTCTTGCTAGTTCTTATCCCATTAGATTTGTGTTTTCTACCCTATAAGTAGCCTCCTGGGTCGAGTTCGTGCGAGGGGAGCATAGCAGAAGCTTGATAGGGAGGTTGGCTAAAACAGAAGAGAGGAGAGATTAGCAATAGCAGTCTTTCTATTCTCTTTTTCTTTGCGAATTCGTGCTCCTACACTGGTCTTCTTCTTCCTAGTGCATCAGCCGCATCGATTGGTTTTCCCTTTACTGTTGTCAGGAACAGCAGGGAGTTCTTTGCATCAATTTGCTGCTTCATCATTGTTCATCATAGTTAGTTTGCATTAGCTCTGCATCATATCTCTTTCCTTCCCTAATTTTCTTAGGGGTTTTAAAAGAACCAAAAGGTGCACCCTTTATGCTCCACTTTCATCATCATATTACTCTTTTGGATTGATACTACACGCGTTTGGCTAATCCCTCCTCTTTTGATTGTTTGTTCTTTGTTTAAGGGTAATTAAGAGGAAAACCCCCTTCATCGGCCGGCCGGTAGAAGGAGGAGGAAGGAATCTACACTCATCCCGCATCCTATTTTCACCAGGTATTCGCGATCAATCTCCCTTCTTTTGAGGTAACTCCTCTGGCAATCACACTCCAATAGCAATCTCTTGCTCCCCTTTATTCCCTTTGTTTCACTATTTATCTTCCCCTTATTTTATTTATTTTTGATGTGAAAAACACGATTCACACCATGCGGTAAGGAGCCTTCGACAAAGGTCCCGTACCAGGCACAACCTCGATCACAAAATCAATCTCCCGCTGGGGAGGTAAACCAGGCAAATCCTCGAGAAAAATATCGGGAAACTCGCACACCACCGGAATGTCCTCCACATCCGGTTCCAACTGGTCCATCACAACCACAGAAGCGAGGAAACCCTGACAACCCGCATCAAGCAATCGACTAGCCCTAAGAGCCGAAATAAGAAAATGAGAAGAGGAAGACCTGATACCTTAGAAATAGAAGGTAGGTCCATGAAGCCGCTGGAAACAAACCTTCTTCGAGCCACAATCCACCAAGGCATGATGTGCCTCGAGCCAATCCATGCCCAAAATCACATCAAAGTCCTGAAGCGGAAACGCATAAAGCCTGGCCGGTAAACTCTGCCCTTCCACCCACACAGGAACCTCGTCGAAATAATACGGAGTGATCATAAAATCACCAGAAGGAAACTCCATTGTCAAATCACAAGACAACTGAGTCTCCAGCTCCTCGATACTCAGCGTGAAATCCTCCCAAATAAATGAATGTGATGCGCCAGAATCAAATAAAACTCAAGCCGCACAACCCAAAATCATAACGGTATCTTCCACAAGCTGCGATGTCTCTGCCTCTGCCCTAGTCATATGTGTAATCTGGCCTCGGGACCTCTACCTGCCCCCTACACTCGCTGACCGGGGTAGTAGCGGAAACTACCCCTGCTGCTACTGCGGATGCTGAGGGTACTGCTGTTGTCACGGCTGGGAACACTGCTGTGGTGGCCGAGGCGGCCTCTAAGGACAGTCACGCGCCATGTGCCCTGGCTGGTCAAACCGGAAACAAACCACGGGCGCCGTGTACTGTCGGCCTGGATGCGACTCGCCACATCGGGGACACAATCCCCGCGATCCACCAACTGATCCCTGACACTGATAGGGAATCGGCTACTGCACACTGCCTGAAGACACCTGCCTCTGATCCTTATGCTTCTTATAGAAACCCTTCTTAAGAAACTTCTTGACCTTGGAGCCAAAAGACGCAGATCCCGTCATTGACGCCGCCGGTGCCGATGCTCCCGTACTACCCGAAGAGTGCTTAAAGGTGCTCTGCTGTTGGGTAGCCGTCTGCTGGCTACGGCCTGACTAGGACTGCCCCTGGCCTCCATGTCCTCTGATCTTCTGCAGATCCAGCTCCAAAGATACCGCCACATGAGATGTTGTCTCCAAATCAGTAGCAGCGTTCGCCATTAGAAAGTGCCTCAGCTCCTACCTCAAACCCTGAACAAACTGCTCGGACTTCAACCTCTCATGGTCCATGATGTGGGGCGCATAACCGCCTAACTCAACAAATCGAACCTTGTACTGCAACACGGACATATCGCCCTGCACCAGCTCTAGAAACGGACGCATCTTCTGCGTACCGACATAGGATGGGCAGTAAGTATGCTCGACGACCGCAACAAAGTCCTTCCACAGGATCAGCTGGAGGGAACGTGACTAAAAGGATGTCTTTCATTCTGAAGACCACCAATCTCGAGTAGAACCCTGCAACTGGTTGCAAGCCAACATCACCTTGTCCTCCTCGACGCAGTTCATTGAACTGAACACTCTTTCCATCTCATCAAGCCATCTCCTGGCCACATTGGGATCTGGCTGGCCATCGTAATAGGGCGGGTGGAACTGCAAAAAGTCCCTCACAGCACAGCTAGGCCCACCCCTAGACGACGAGCCCTCACCAGCATCTCCACCAAACTGTTGAGACAAACTGAAACATGCTCCGAAAGAAATCCTCTACCCCCGGAACTCTCGCTGCATCCCCTGCCTCAGTGGAAGGTGGTGGCACTCTACTCTGCTCCTACTCCTCATGCTCCTCTGTCGACCGTCCCTGCTGAGAGCGAGTTCTCCGCCTCGGTGCCATACTCGCCCACTGCAATAGACAGAAGACACGGAAAACGGGAAACAATAAAACACACGATGCCCTAAGCCAGTGCCAACTGTACATCATCATTATGGACTAGTGGACCACTGTAATTATTTATGATTCTTATATATATCCACAATCGCTGCTCTAATACCAGCTGTAACGACCCGAGATCTGAATTGTAACGACCCGAGATCCGAACACCGGGAAGGCCCGATAACCCGAATCTTGAACCGTCACCCATGAGCCCGAAGACTCGGAAGGGTTGAAAGGATGGTATGGAGATACACAAGAATCTAAATAATTACAGAATTACACAGTTTATATGGATAAGCAGGAAATAAATAATGACATTAATTAAATTACATGGTCAACAATAATAATAGCAGTCTGAAATATAACAGTAGTCCACAACTAGTACAGTCTAAAGAGAAAGGTACAACTACGCGGGACATACCCCGGAACTGGCAATTGGCAACTAACTCTGGGCACCAGAACAACGTGGAGCCTCTGAAGCGCTCCCCTGAAGTCGTGTCTCATCTGAAACACGGAAAACACGCATGGAATGAGCCTCAAAACACAAGGCTCAGCAAGGATCCTCCGGTCCCCACCACGTAAACCGAGAAATAGCATGAAAAGTAACTACAAGCTACTGCTGCGACTAGTACCGAACGCACGGCATGACAATCGAGACAACTCGTCGAAAACCCAAAGAAAACCCAAGAGTCACTACCAGACAAGACAGGAGTACCAACCCACTAGAAGCAAGGCCGGATGCGTCCACTGACGGCTGAAACCGCGCCTCGGGTGTCTCCCTCCGGCCTAGCGGGAACTGAGACACCGTACAAGTAATCACAGAACAAGTGACTAGCTGGGGTCACGCTCGTCAGCGCGGGTCCACTGCCCCCAACCACGTGTGCACACACAGACTATACGTCCTAGGTCTGGCCCTCTGACTGGTTTTGCCCTCAGTCTGACCCTGGTGTCAAACGTGGGGCCCTACGGAAACCAGTCTAAAAATCGTCTCTCGGGATAGTCTTGCCACTACTCCCTGGTGGAACCACTCGCGTGTCGGAAGGCTACGACTAGTGGAGGGTCACTGAAAGAGTAGACTCTCTAGTTAGCAAAAAATAACGTCTAAACCGGACAAAGTACAAGGGTCGCTCCTCATACCAACATCGACTCATGGTGACATAAGCCAAGAATACCACCTCCTGGGATCCCACGGCGCCCTACATGTGGCCCCCACATGATGCCCAGCATCAGTCAGACCACGGGTCAGCATGCGGATCCAGATCCACTCACCCGAGACTCGAATCGGCAAAGCATAATTCCGGTTGGACATGAACCACCGGCGGTCCAACTTTGGGCTGCCACAGAGGCTGTAGCGGTCCAACTATAGGCCGCCACACTATGGGTTGCGAAGGAACTAGCGGTCCTACTCAGGTCCGCCACAGGGATGAGGCGGGCGTACCTTCGGCCGCCAGACCCCAAAAATTCCCAACGGTCAAAAATCAACGGTCAAAAATCAAATGTCAACTCGCTCTCTGGCGGTCTGACCCTCAGCCGCCACACCTTCTGGCGATTTATCGTGCAGCCGCCAGATGACATAGGGACCTACCGACAAAATAGTGCCCTGTGGCGCACCCACCTTGGGCCGCCACAGGCTCTGGCACACCTACCCTGGGCCGCCAAAGGCTCTGGCGGTCTCTGGAAGGACCGCCACACCAACCCAAGAACGGGCCGGCGAGAAGAAATCCAAAGACTTGTATTACGCCCCGATCATCCACGGATGAGGGGGAAAACAAGGGGGAAGCTCCCCTATAACCCCTAGCATGCATCTACGCCCTCGAATCGGTCCGAAACGCGACGAAAGGGTAGATCGGCACACAACTCCCAAAACATGTATTTTGCCCTACCCGGCTCAAAAATGCCCCCCTCGACCTCTCCTCGGCCTACAAATCGCGGGGGACGACGGGATGAGCATGTGGATTCTTCTCCCTACCTTGGATTCATCCAAAATGCGATGAATCGCCGCCGATCCTCAAAATTCGTTTGAAACCCTCGTTCTTCTCGAGCTTCCCACGAACCACGCACGCCGCCACGATCACCACGCCGCCACCGCCATCGCCGCGCCGTCACCTCGCCGCCGTCTGCAGTCGGGGAGAGGGTCACCGCCGTGTACACGGGAGAGGGGGGAAGGACGGGGCCGGTCACTCACGGGAGGAAGAAGGAGGAAGAAGAAGATAGAGAAAGGGGAAAAACAAAAAGAAATGGGTGTTTTATAGAAAATCCGGATTTTTCAAAAAATATGAAAAAATAGAAAAATATACCACCACGATCGTTGGAACACGCTGATCGCCGTGGACCATCCCTGAGTAGGTGAAGGAGGTTCCGTAGGTCCTGTCAGGGAAAAATACGGGATACCACGGAACACGTTCCGGGACCTCCGAAACTGATCCGAAACGCACGGATCCGAACCCGAAAGATGTCTGAAAGATAACTCTGGGCAAAATGAGAACAAATTCTCCGAGAAAATAGATCTGGGACCCAAGAAGAAGGATTCGAAGGGTCCGGGATGTTACAACCCTCCCCCCTTAAACAAATTTCATCCTCGAAATTTAAAATGAAGCACCAGGGAAAAAGGAAAACTCACTCGAACAGGTAAGGGAACTGCTGACGCATCTCGTCCTCACGCACCCAAGAAGCTTCACCACCAGAGTGCTGCTGCCACACCACTTTAACCAGAGGGATAACCTTGTTCCGTAGGTGCTGCTCCCGTCGATCCTCAATACGGAGAGGGAACTCTGGTAGAGAGAGATCGGGAGTCACCTCGGGCCAAATAGAATCCTCCAACACATGAGAAACATCGGGCATATACTTCCTCAACATTGAGACATGGAACACGTCATGCACCGCTGTAAACTCAAGAGGTAGCTGTAATCGATAAGCAACCTCGCCAATGCGCTCCACGATGAGGAAAGGACCAACATAGCGGGGACTCAACTTCCCACGCTGTCCAAATCGCATTATGCCCTTCATGGGAGAAATCCTCAAGAATACTCGGTCACCGACCGTAAAACTGAGTGGCTACCTTCTCCGATCGGCATAGCTCTTATGCCGACTCTGCGCCGCCAACATGTTCTGACGGACCAGATGCACCACATCAATGCACTGCTGCACCAGCTCCGGCCCCGTCACAACACGCTCACCAACCTCAGACGGATCGAGTGGAGTCCGACATGGTCGCCCATACAATGCCTCATAAGGAGCCATCCCAATGCTCGAATGATAGACGTTCTTGTATGCAAACGCTACCAATGGTAGATGGTGAATCCACCTCCCTTGCCATTCCAGGCAACAGGATCTCAACATATCCTCTAACATCTGAATGGTCCTTTCCAAATGACCATCTGACTGAGGATGATACGTTGAGCTAAACGCTAACTCCGTGCCAAGAGCTCGCTAGAAACTCCTCCAGAATCCAGAAGTGAAGCGCGGATCACGATCTGACACAATGGAAATGGGAATTTCATGCAAAGGTACGATCCGCTCCACATAAAGACGAGCCAACTTGGGCACACTCCAGCTGACTTTAATCGGTAACAACCGAGCCACCTTCGTCAGCCTATCCACCAGCAACCAAATACTATCCTGCCCACTCGGAGTCCTCGACAAACCCACCACAAAATTCGTGGTCACTGTGAGCGATGTCGCGCGGAATGCGGCGGCGAGCGGAGTGCGCAGGCTCGTTTTGCTGCGACACAGAAAAAAAAGAGAGAGAGAAGCAGAGAAACCACCACGGGAGATTGCTCTGGCGGGGTGTGCAGAATAGATACATCATAACAAGATATGGGGATTAAACGGCCATAGCGGGAAATGACTCTCCGCGACCTCGGGGGATGGGAAAAGTGCAGAATTTAAATGATAGTAATTTAAACATCCATTGATGGAAGCGACTCGCCGCGGCCTCGAAAATATGAGAAGATATGAGAATAATACAGGATATAAATGACAGAAATTTAAACGGCTATTGCGGGAAGTGATTCGCCGCGGCCTCGAGAATATGAGCAGATACGAGGATAACACAAGATATAAATGACAAAAATTTAAACGACCATTGCGGGAAGTGACTCGCCGCGGCCTCGAGAATATAGAGGGTATGAGAATATAACATGATATAAATGACAGAAATTTAAACGGCCATTGTGGGAAGTGACTCGTCGCGGCCTCGAGAATATAGAAGATATAAGGATAACATAGGATATAAATAGCAGAAATTTAAACGGCCATTGCGGGAACTGACTCGCCTCGGCCTCGAGGATATGATGTGATCGCCAGGGGCCGGAGACCCCAAAATAAGAAGAGTGATCGCGCTTACCTCAAAAGCGGGAAATGGCTGGTTACTTCTTCCTCTCCCTTCGGCCGGCCGATGGAGATGGCTCTCCTTGGTTACCCTTGCAAAAGAGGAAATAGACAGATAACAAGTGAATTAGAAAAATGGCAGTGTAGTATTAGTCCCTTGTGATGAAAAATGATAAAATTATGGCGAGACACACACCTGGTTGGTGTTATTTTTTAAACTCCTCTCGGACACGAGTAGGAGGAAAATGCTATGATGGATGGAAGATCATGCAAACGTGCATAAACAGATCTCTCTTATGAAGCGAGATGACAGATGACAGGATGATGCATGCAACAGAAACGACAAAAGAGAGTGGGAGAGAATGGCTTATTGAAGATGCCGATGGCGGGATCCGGCGGAGCTTCGGCAGCGTAGGGATGACGTGGAAGCATGATGGACGGAGTTAGCCTTCCTCTCGCGAGCGCGGGCACCCGGGAATCCGGTAGAACCTCCCCCTGTAAAAACCCACGGGTTAGAAAAGGAATCCGACAGAGTCTCTCCTTCCTTTGTCTGATCTGAAACTCTCTCCTTTCGAGGGAGGGGGTATTCTATTTATAGGAGAAAGTTTCATTGAGGCGTCTGGGGTCCTGGATGCCTCTATGTTGAGGCGTCTAGGGTCCTGGACGCCTCTATTATTTTTTTTATAATTTCAATTCATTGAGGCATCTAACCATCTTGACGCCTTAATACTCAGGCGTCCAGCTCCCCAAATGCGCCCCTTCTGCCCACCGAAACGATGCCGGAAACCGCCGGTGATTTCGACGTGCTCGTGACTCCTAAATCACGTCTAGGAACAAAGACGCCTTCATGTTTGGATTTATTCGAAACGTCAAACTAAACGGCCGGAGCGGCGTCGCGTGTGCGCTGCACGAGGCTCTAAAGAAGGCGTCTAGGCTCCTAGACGCCTCTAAAAGAGACGTCCTATTACCCTACCACTTTCGAAAAGGAGAAAAAAGTATTTAAAAAATAATAAAAAAATATTTTTATGAAGGCATCTAGGAACCTTGACACGTCAAAGTGAGGCGTCTAGGGACCTTGCCACTTTCAAAAAAGAGAAAAAAATATTTAAAAAATAATAAAAAATAATAAAACAATATTTTTATGAAGGCGTCTAAGAACCTTGACATGTCAAAGTGAGGCGTCTAGGGATCCTGTCACTTTTAAAAATGAGAAAAAAATATTTAAAAATAATACTAAAATAATTTTATGAAGGCGTCTAGGAACCTTGACATGTCAAAGTGAGGCGTCTAGGGTCCTTGACACGTCAAAGACTTTTCACGAAAAAAATTCAAAAAATGTAAAAAAATCAGAAAAATAGAAAATCACCAAAGCAATTAAAAATGTGAAGACAACCTTAGGGTATCATGGTGTAATATGAGATTTACTCATGGTAATGTCAAAAACGGCGTGTCTACAGCTGTCCCGCCTTGGCGTCTGCTTTGCAAGGCAGTGGCACGTAATGGAGTGGCAAAGGAGTGAAATGAAATGGAGTGGGAGCAAACTGAAAAGTAGATGTCAAGATGTGATGAGACACGCTTTCAACATTATGGTTAGGAATGTTTTCAGAGTTTCAATGAGGCAACCTTGAAGAAGGTCTTCCGAATTCAACAATTGCTTGAACGGAAATCAAACAAGGAAGGGGAAAATGTGCGCTCAGGCACAAGTAGAAAAAGGGACCAACTTCTTTGTGTGGAAGTACTTGGGTCGTAAACCTATAGGTTTCACCTTTGGGAGCGGTTACCAACCAATGTGGAAGGGATGCGGCCAAGGTGGGTCAAATGGAGTAAAAGTAAAGGAATATTGGAGGATCAGTCCAAACAAGGGTCTCTTTCGGAAGAACAACCCAGGGCTATCTCAAGGAAACTCAGTATTTCATTCGGAATGGAATATCTCATATTATAAGACTTAAGGACGGCGGCCTTCACAATCGAATTACTTTGAATGATTTTCCGCAATGGAATCAAAGTCCTACATAAATGCATGCTGGGTTTAAAGGAAAACTTAAAACAAACTAAAACAGATAATATCCAAGGATAATATTGTCACGTTGTTAAGAGTGGGTCAGGGTACTGATCCGGTGAGCTGATACTGAGCCGGGGCCTATTTATCTATGCACCAACTCACTAAATGGAACCTTCATCCCCTCACTTTCACAACTTAACGGCCTATCCGTGCAACCCAAATTCCTTTAAAATCATCACTGTTTTTGTTGAAGGGGAACTCAAACTCCAGAGTCATTCAGGTCGCAAGGTCCTTGACGTGCTCTAGTATCGTAACTATCATATGATATAATGCAAGACCGGTCACTGAATGATAACGGTACAAGATGGGACAGCGGTGTCCATTAGTGAAACCCACACTGATCAACATCATTAGAAGTAGCAGAATTGCACCACAGCGCAAGGGAGGTTAAGACAAAATACTTTTTGCTAAAGTCAACAACGATGACTCATCATTGCTGTGACGCGTTTTGGCTTTTACACCCTTTCCTTCCTATAAGTACCCCCCTTGCGTAGTTCAGCCAAATACACCAAGGAGTGAATTGAGAGCCTTGAAACTTAAAAGGAGGAGGAGAAGAATCTTGGGTTTTTCAAGATGGAAGGCGAGTCTTCTCGCCCTATGAAGAGGAGCAGGCCTAGCAGCGAATTCAGGCGGCTCTCCGACCTCGAAGAACATCTGAGTGAGATGATCCAGTCGCGTATGGTGAGTTGATTCATTTCAAATTTCATGTACGACCTCTCTTTCACCTTTTTCCTCCCTTGTTTTTCTTCTTCCTTTCCAACCGTACCCTCTCTTCCCAGGCCCGAGGAAATTCTCCAAACTGCCGTGACTTTCAAAGCTAACTTTGAACATCTCCATCGGTATGAGGGCCATAATCACAAGGTGGCATCTTCAGGGGCTCCTTGTTCACGCCAAGCATTACAAAAAGATTCGCATGGATTGGGCGGCTATGGGTGCACTAGTGGAGATCTGGCATCCTCAGACTCACACTTTCATTTTCTCTACTTTCGAGGCAACCACCTTTCTTGAGGAGGTGGAACTCCTGCTTGAGTTGAAAAGATTCAAAAGGGATGGTAAGATAAAGATCATGTCGATGCTAAAGAGGGTGACTTTCGAGGACGTCTTTGGAAGCTTCATGCCGTCTGGTGCCGTTAGAAATGTCCAGACTCAGAAGGGAATTAATCTACAAAAGCTCGCAGAATGGGTTATGGATGCCCTGAGAGGATTACCACACAATGGTCGTTTGGAAGAAATCATGAAGGGATTTACAATCTGTTTGGCGGGTGCTCTCTTATTCCCTTATACCGACAACATAGTGGAGGAAGATCAGCTAAGCGCCATCTGCAGAATTTGGAATGACAAAAGGGTGGGACCTACCGTCCTTGCTTACCTTTACAGTGGCCTTACTACTTCCAGCATGGGTAAGCCTCCTTTTGGTTGCGCACTTCTTCTGAATTGTTGGATTGATTTACATTTCAAATTTGATCACCGTGAGAGAGTGCCAACTTCCTCGAAGATCTTTCAACAAAGCCCCCTTTACCACATAGTCGATGTGTTAGGCTTTGGTGGTAATATAGTGAACCGTGTTCCGTGGCAGAGGAAACGTGAAGACTGGAGGTCTCACTTCAGAACTATGATGCAAAGCTTCTTCACTTGTGCACCGGCATGTCTACTCTTGCGCGAACACCTCACGAGGTCACTGAGTTTGTTCTTTACAATGCGCATCGGTGTTGCATTCAAATTGGCCTTCCCCGCCATTTGTTCCCAACGTTATCTGGCGTTGCTCCTCTAAGGAAGAGAGAATTGAGCATGGAAGATGATGCAAAGGAAGTGAAGGCCATCAAGGTGTCGTGGAAGACGAGCATCCGGGGAAGGCATTAGGGTATGTAGAGGAAGAACGCGAGCTATGGAGGGCTTATGTAACCGAACTGGGGAAGTTAAGGCCCGAAATGTCTAAACCCCTGATGTAGCACACTCTGTTATTTTAATGAAATAAATGTGAAATTATCATGTGCAAAGATTTTTTGTATCATTGGCCCCCACTTTTTTTATTTATTTTATTTTTTCATTTTGATTTTGTTTTGTTGTTTTTTTTTGGGACGTCTAGGCGCGAAGACGCGTTCTAAGCTTTTGAATTCAAATTTAAACCACCGAGAACCGTAGGGCGGCCTTTCTCCTTCCTCACTTCGCTTACAAACAACTCCTCCTCTCGTCGAGATTTGCTCGCCTAGCTTCGTCTTCTTCCACGCTTGATCTATGGAATACGGTGGGCCAAATCGTGGTGAAGGGAGAGGGGGACGAGGAACCCCTCGCCAGAGGAGGGTCGTGCAAGAGCACGGAGAGGAAGCCACGGAAGAGGAAGAGCCTCTTCTGGCACTCGAGGGACCCAAGGGGCCCGAAGACATGGAGGGAGGCGAGCATGGCCCGGTAAGTTCCTTGATCTCCACCTCTTTAATTTCTTTAGTTTTGTAGCGAACAAGTAGAGAGGGAGAAGAGGGTTCGGTGAGTGTTGCTCTTGAATGATGAACGCGTCTTCGATAGGAGACGCCTTTTTTTTTTTTGATGTGGCCCTTCCTTTTTGATGCGCGGGGTATGACAAGGATCCTGGACTTGGCTAATGAATGGGCGAGTGCGGATGAACCGAGCTGCGTCGGGGGAGAGAGGCGCGGCAATGTGAAACTTGAAGACTGTCGCATATGTCTCCCGGCTCAGTTCCCAGACGGGCAGCAAGGTGACGTGCCTGTGCAGGAGAGTGCCGACCACCTGCGACAGTGCAGGGAGAGTCATGTGGGGCCTATTCAACTCGGGAGATGGACCGAGGTGAAAGAAGGGCCATATTTATTTATTTATTATTTTTTTTTGAAATCTCGGGGCTTAGCTGATGACTGTTGTTTGTCTGTTCCAATGTGCCCAGTAGACAACGATGGCAACGATGGCCAGTGGATCGTCTTCCAGCTCTCAGGCTCTTTTTCTTGAGATCGCCTCCCTCCGAGAGCAACTTGCCAGTGCAGTGGTTCGCGCGACCCGGGCTGAAGAGTAGCATGATGCCTGGGCAGCAACCATAGCAGAGCTGCGGCATCGTGATGAAGAGAGGCCGGCTCCAGACATCTTGTAGTTAAGGGTCTTTCTCCAGCTGGCAAGGAGAGAGGCAGAGAGGGAGAGAGCGGAGAGGGAGAAGGAGAGGGCGGAAAGAAGGGCAGAGCGACAGTAGGATTGGGATGAGAGGAAGGCCTTGGAGGCTCAGGTGAGGGAGCTCCAGCTCAGCCTCTGAGTTATGGAGCAGAGGCTAGGGCACATGGAGGCGCCTTATGAGAGAGCACGAGATTTCGGTGCGCGACTCCGCCAGTCTGACCACCTTCCTGTAGGTGGCTTCTTCGCCAGGCCAAGGGAGCAGTAGTGACTCACCGCTGCTGAGCAGGCATTGGGGGGTGAGGCGACTGTTGCTTCACGGAGCTCCAGGAGGCCCCTGAGGGACCCTCTGCCTTGGGGGAGAGGAGAGGAGGACACCTAGAGGGATGAGTGTGAATGTGATGGCGAGAGGTGGCGGGCCAGCATACCTGTCTCCTCTCTTGCGATGTTCATGACTGTGATGTTCATGATAGTTTATGTAGATTTATGAATGGAGTGATTTGGTTCCCTGTTGCTCTTGTGTTCTCTTGCGCGTTCCTTTTTCCCTATGCTTCTTCTCCTTTACACTGTTCCCATGTGATGTGCTTGCCAAGACCCCGCCTCAAAACGGTGAATCATATCTTGCCCCGACCGTCTTTCGCACGGAAATCTGCCACCAAAGTCAACAATGATGGCTTTTAGCCCTTTTTGGGGATGACCTTTTGACCTCCCCGGATGACTTTTACAGCATGACAGGCCATCCCTAGACTACATAGGGAGCGAATCATCACATCACACCAATCAATTACCCTGCGCGAGCAGTGAAGTGACACATGGGACCGCAAGGAAGGCGTCCTATCATGAGGGTTATCGTTAACAGTGATGGAGGCAGTCTTGGCTCGCACTTCTCCCATTTCTATAAATACCTCCCTCGTTCGTTCTCCCAGGGACATCGAGAGCCAGCTCGAAGAGTGCAAGTTTGCAGGGAGGAGGAACTAAGAGTTCTAAGGTTGGAATGGAGGGTGAATCTTCCCACTTCTTGAAGAGAAGCAGGTCTAGAGGTAGCAGTTCCAGGAGACTCCCGGACCTCAAAGGGCATTTCAGTGAAAGGACCCAATCGCAACTCGTAAGATGAGCTTTCTTGCCCCTTCTCTCGTTCTTCCTTCCTTTCTCTCTTTTGACAAAACACCTCTCCATTCCTTGTGTATGCACAGAGTGTGATGAAATCACATATTTCATGGGAGTTAGTAGTGGCAGCATACAGAGGTCTCCCGGATTTTCAGAAGGCCATGCTAGATGTGATGGGACTTGGAGCCTTTCTCCGGATCGAGCCAATCAAGCTCGACCTCGCCCTTGTCCAGGCATTGCGTGAAAGGTGGGATCCAATGAGCCGTGCCTTCTTGATGCCTTGGGGGCACATGGTGCCCAGCTTGGAAGATGTGGTCTGAATTACGGGCCTGAAAGTGGATGGCGAGGCGCTGACTAGCATCACGTACTCCGACTACAGAGAGGCTGCCCAGAAGTTACTAGGAGTGGACCTTGATGATCGTAAGAACAGGTCCGTTGCCAAGACGCCTATCATGGAGACGTTGGGGCTTACTGACGTTCGTCCACGTGATGATGAGTCCTGGGAAGAGTTCATGGAGAGGACTGAAAGAGGGTGCCACGCCATCTACTGTGTAGATGTGAGCAATTGGGAGAGAGCCAACATGAATTTGAGGAGATTCCTCTTTTTCCTGTTGGGGAAATTGTTGCTGAGCTCGAAAGGAGATAGTATTCATTGTCGCTTCTTAGAATTCCTGGTAGATCCTGAGAAAGTGGGGTGATACGCCTGGGGAGCAGCCATGCTGGCGCATCTATATGCGGGTCTATCTGAAAGAGCAGACCGAGAGATAACAGTGAGTGGTTTCACGCCGTTCATCCAGGTATCCCCTCTTTTATTTTTATTTATTATTATTATTATTATTATTAGTATTATTATTATATATATATATATTTATTATGTTAATGACACATGATGGTGCAGTTGTAGAGCTATTATTAACTCCCAATGGGAAAAGCACGTCATTGGCGTCCAATGGCGGTGCCGCTGGCGAGGCGGTGGCAACCCATCACGAGTCCTGCCCCTCTATCCTACCAGCTGATGGTGTTAAGACATGAGTTGCAAGAGTTCCCCGCAGCCATGATGATTATTATTCTATCATATTTTTCTTTCTTTCTTTCTCCTTCTTTTGTTTTATTCTCCCTTTCTTGTGATTAAGAAGATGTGTGTGACCTGACCTAGGTGGTCTGGAGGCCTTATGCGGGCATGACCGACGCCGATCAGCCATGGGTCATAACTAGTCGTGCTCGGTTTAGACGTGACCTCTGGATCCACTGTCTGAACGAAATCGAGCCACTTCGGCTACGATTGGCCATGAGGACCCTAGGGCTCACCCAGGAATGGGTGGACATGACTACAAAACCACGTGTCGGGAGGAAGATGCGTGGGCCGGCAACCTCCGTTGATTGGAGAGTGCGGTTCCCGGAGCAATATAAGGACTGGCAACGGGGTGGCACTCCCGTGGAGTCACATGCTCAAGATAGCGAGGATTATCTACGCCTCTATAAGGCGATGTATGCAGAGCGACTCCATCCCAAGGGGACTGTGGAGGTAAACATATTTGTTTTCTTTTTTTTCTTTCTTTTTTTTGTTTTTGTACGTTAACCTATGCCCTGGCCATAGGATGTTCGCGACACTATGATAGCGAACCTGCAAGCTCACCTGATAGGCACGGACCGGCAGTTACATAATACTCGCGCAGCCTTGAGTTCTTCGATAAGCCAACATACACACGATCATAAACTAAAATTCCTGGTGCTAAGTCCTCAGTGTCACCTTATGTGTGTTGTAGCGTGCCCAGCTTGACGCGGCTTCCTCAGCAATGGGGGCGGATGGTGTCTCTTCCAACTTATGGATCCCCACTTCCAAACTCGAGTTACTTCACGAGCAGCTTGCTCATACTACGCAGCGAGCCGCGGAGGCAGAAGGAATGCTCACATACAGGTGAGAGTCTCTCCATTGAATTTCACGTATTCGCGCCTCCACATATCTGAGATGATGGTTATGGCAGACGAAAGAGGTGCAAGATGCACTTGCCCGCACTACGCAGGGGGAAGCCAGAATAGCGGAACTGGAGGAAGAGTTGCGGCATCGTCTAGACGGTGACTCTTCTCGGGATGCCGTGGAGCTGAGGATTACCCTTCAGATGGAAAGGGAGGACAGAGAGAGAGAACGCGCAGAAAGGGAAAGAGACACCAAAAGAGAGAGAGCCGACAGATTGGCTGAGAGGGAGGAGCAGAGGGCCATGGAGGCCCAACTGTTTGAACTCCGAACCAACCTCGGTCTTGCTGAACAGTGGCTATGAGATGGTGAAGAGCGCTACCGAAGAGCACGAGAGCGTGGCTTTCGTGTTAGTAGCTTCTTTACCACCCCTGTCGATCGACGGGGAGCAGAGACGGGAAGGGGGGTACAGAGCAGTAGAGGCTCTGTCTTGCATGGTTTAGCAACACCCTCCAGGGTTCCTCACCTGGAGAGTGGAGAAAGGGGTAACACTGAGAGAGAGGATGAAACTTAATGTACAATTTCTAAAAGGAAATAAAGGAAGGAATGTTCAGTTTCCTATCTCCTGCCTTCGTTCCTGCTTTTCAATCTTGTATACATTGCTCAATGAAACAAGTCAATTTTTCCATTCTGACTTGGCCCCTTGCTCAACAAGCAAATGTTTGTTTCGACTGTCCTTGATGATGGGTCAAGGGGCCAAGCCTTTATCAATTAAGACAAGAGTAAAGATGATGAATGCAACACACGGGCACACAAATGGGAACAGAATGTAAAAATGTAGCACACAAATGAGATCACACGGATGCAAAATTTTGTGTTGTTTGTTTATGTGTTTTTTTTTGAATTTTCTCTATTTTTTTTTTGAAAGACACTTGTTATTACAACCGGCATGGTTCTTGGACCAGGGGTGTTTAATTTGTTCTTAAGCTGCTCAAAACAAGGTTAACGTGCTCCAAGAGAATTCCCACTTGGGGACTCACCTAACGGCGTCTTCCGAGGGTCACTTCAATTTTTTTTAATGAGATAACTAATGCCTAGCGACCATTCTTATGGCACCTGATTCTTATGGAGACATGGTTCCTTACTAACCTCCCAGGTATCATGTGTGCACATCTAGATTGATTTAGGCCCCTAGACTCCTCAAGTGATAATCCTGCCCGTTAAGACTTAACCTGATGACAAAACGGTCATGCCGTGCTTAGGCTCCCAGTCGCTTCCGACCGCAAGGATACACCGAAAGAGTGTTCGAGGTAAAAGATTTACCCGACCCGGGTCTATTTCCTCACAACTCTAAATGGTATAGGATGAAACACCCTGGAACCCTAATGGCCAACCGCTCGACGCTGACCCGGAATCAGACGCCATCGCACCTATTGGTGACGCGCTTGCATTGACCTAAGCCCGAGGTTGAAGTAAGAAGCCATAAAGGCGGTAGATAGAGGTCTTGACCGGCCAGAAACATCGAGACTCCTTCGCGGTGATGGCTTTCACTTTTCAAAGTAGATAACTATGTATGTGTTTTGCTAAACGAGGTCGCTTGCCTTAGCGGGACGCGCCTCTTGGGATTTCCATTGAGTTTTCATATTTGAGAGGAGAAAGAAGAGTACGGTGGGGTAAACCTTCCGAGAGGACCAACAAAACCGTTAACCTGACGAGCTAATCGGGACCTACTCGACCTTTCTCTTTTGGGTGATTTTGGACCAAGCCTCGAATAGAATTACGTTGTCCCTTTATGGAATTTAGCTTTCGTTTGGAGGGGTTTCGCTTGTTGAAATCAGGCACGGCCACGACCAGGCTTTCATTTGACTTTGATTTATCTCTTCTCTTCTTTTTTCTCTTTTTTTTTAGGGAGACATGATAATTTGATATGTAGGAGTCCCTCTTGTATGCCTAAGCCCTCTTCTCGTGCTCTGACTCGAGTTCAAGGAGATGAATCCTACTCTCACCTTCAGGGTATGGTATTTTGGATTCCTTATGCTCAGCGTTTTAAGGGCGCCGGCTGTCTCATTGGGTCGAGAAAGAAGAGAACAAAGATTGCGACTTTCCTGGAGACCTTCGAGTACAGCCCCACAATAAGTAATACTACCAACTTTTTTGGCTAAAACAGCTGCATGTGTGTGTGCTGCCTTCTTTTAGTGGGCGTAAGCCGACATGACAGGACTGGAATCTTCGCGATTCTGGCGAGCCAAGACCCGAGACTTACCGAGTCTTAATGGGTCCTATCCTATATGAAGGACAGATGTAAAGACTTGACTGTATGATGAACACTAGGCGTTCCTTTTTTGTTTGTTTTTATTTTTTTCTCTTTTTTTTATTTTTTTTTTCTCTCCTTTTTTAGGGCCTCACTCGAATTCCGCTTCATTTGATCCCGAAAGCGAGGTGTGGGAGTGTGCGCAGGTTAATCCTGAGTTAGACTACAAAGACCAAAGAATGAATTTCTAGCTCCTATGGTCCTCGTACCATGCCGATTGTTACACTTATCTAAGGGTAGTATTTCTTAAGATAAAGCATTTTCCAAGGGTGGGATAACTCGGTCCCTTCGGCATTGACTAGCTTGTAGGCGTTACTGGGGTACGCAGCTTGAACCACATATGGTCCTTCCCAATTGGGTTGAAGTTTAGAATGCGGCCCTCCAGGTTTGACAAAAATTCTTTTTACGACCATCTCGCCAACTTTAAATTTTCTCTCAATGACTTTCTTTTGGTAAAAACGAGCGAGTCTATTTTGATAAACACGTGCATGCTCGGCAGTGGCCAGCCGTTTCTCATCTAAGAGTTCCAACTAGGCAAGGAGTGAGTTATGACGTTCGTCGAGGGGAAATTCCTTATCCAATTGTACCCTGAGAGAAGGAATCAGAGTCTCGTACGGGACTACCACTTCCATCCCATAAGTAAGGACAAACGGAGTCTGCCCAGTGGGGGTACAGATTGAAGTGCGATAGGCCCATAGAGCTTCGATAAACTTTTCTAGCCAGTCTGAAAACTTACTAGACTCACAGGTTTTCTTTATGATTTTGATCCATGTCTTGTTGGTGGCCTCCGCCTGGCCATTACCATGTGGGTAATAAGGTGATTAATGATGCAATGCGATTGCGTACCTTTTGCAGAGGTCTTGAAGGTCCAGAGAAATGAACTGTGGCCCATTGTCGGTGACGATTGTGCTTGGGATGCCGAACCTAGTGAGGATGTTCTTCATGATGAACTTGCAGACTGTTGACGCCTTGATTTTCGCGTAAGCTTCTGCTTCGACCCATTTGGTGAAGTACTCCGTCACAGTGAGGATGAAGGATTTCTATTTGATGAGGGAGTTGGGATCACCTAGGGGACCAATGATGTCAAACGCCCACATGGAGAAAGGCCATGGGGAGGATATTGGATGACGTGAGGAAGATGATGAATGAGTCTTATCGGCGTGAAGTTGACACTTGACACACCTACGGACATAAATAGCACAATCCTCTTCCATAGTGGGCCAGTAAAAGCCTTGCCTAATGATCTTCTTAGCGAGCATTTGCCTATTTACGTGGGTACCGCACACACCTGAGTGTGCTTCCTATACACATTTCCAGACCTCATCGTCATCAAGACATCTTAATAGAACACCAATAAGGCTTCTCCTATTAAGTAGACCTCCAACCAATGTGTATTTCTGGGCCACTCTTGTTATGACTTTCTTATCCTCTGTGGTGGCTCCTTCAGGGTAAGACTGATCTTTACAATATTTAACAATTTCATATAATCAAGGTTTCTCCTCATTAGCTAGTTCTTCTTCAAAATCTGCCAACATGATTTCCCTTTTCTCAAGAATTTCCCCTTCCTAAATCTTCCGTAGGACTCTTTCTTTGATTCTTAAAAGGTAAGGGTCCTGAACAGAAGATTTATAGATGGTGATGGATTTAGACCATACACCTAAAGGGAACTTAAAAGATGACGCCAAGGAGGCGAGGGTATCGGGCAGAATGTTCTATTCGCGAGGAACATGGACAAAGATCAACTTGGTGAACAATTTGGCATAAGCGGATACCAGCTCCTGATAGGGCTTGAGCTTGGGATCGAGGGTGCGATATTTGGTGAGCACCTGGCGGAGAACAAGTTGACTATCACCCATGACTCGCAATTCAGTGATATAGAAAGAATGGGCTAGTTCCAGACTAGTTAGAAGAGCCTCATATTCAGCAATATTGTTGGTGACTGGAAATGCGAGATGAAATGACTCTAGAATGGTAACACCTTCGGGCGTCAGAAGGACAATGCCAATACCCTTCCCTTGGGAATTCAGAGCTCCATCAAAATATAATGTCCACATTAGCTTGTCGGATTGGGTGATGGACATTAGATCCTCATCTGGAAACTCTGATTGGACATGATCGAACTTGGGGAGAGGATGATGAGCGAGATGCTGGGCTATAGCATAGCCTTTAATCACCTTTTACTGAATGTAGATGATGTCAAACTGAGATAGGAAACTCTGCCAGCGTGCTAGCCTATCAGTAAGGATAGATTTCTCCAGGAGGAACTTGATGGGGTTCATGCGAGCAATCAAATGGACCTCATGAGCCAGGAAGTAGTGCTTCAATTTCTGCACTACCCAAACGAGGGCAGTACAGGTTTTCTCCTTAGCTGTGTACTTCTGCTCACAGGGATTGAGGAGTTTGTACAAGTAATAGGTCGCTTGTTCCTTACCTTCTTCATCGGCTTGTGCGAGGACGGCTCCTACGGAGTCATCCAAGACTGAGATATAGAGGATCAGAGGTATTCCTGGCTTAGGCGGAATGAGAACGGGTGGATTAGCCTGGTATTCCTTTAACCCTTCAAAAGCTTTTTGACATTTAGAATCCCAATGGAATTCTACTCCTGGTTTGGTCAACTCATAGAAAGGTATACACCTTTGTGAGTGCTGAGACACAAACCGACGAATGAATTACAACCTCCCAATTAAACCTCGAACTTCCCTCAAATTTTTGGGAGGCGGCATATCCCTGATGGCCTTAGTTTTGTTGGGATCTATCTTTTTTTTTTAATGCAACACCGACCACTCAGGAAGGACAAGGTCGAGTGCACCCACCCCTCAAAGAGGGGGAGTGGTCCCACTCCTCCTAGCACTCCCTGTGGTCCTGAATTTTATTGAAAAAATTATCATCATCATCATCATCATCAGAGCCTTATCCCAATTAATTGGGGTCGGCTACATGAATCCTGTTCCGCCAAAGATTTCTATCAAGTGCAATATTCATATTTAAACTCAAGGAACTAATGTCCTTCCTAATAACATCGCACCATCTCATTTTAGGCCTTCCTCGAGCTCTTTTGCTAGCATCCACTAAGATTTGATCACATCTTTTAACCGGCGCTGAGTTAGGGCGACGAAACACATGTCCAAACCACCTGAGTCTATTTTCTCTCATTTTACTATCAATTGGAGCTATCCCTAAGTCCTTACGGATGCGCTCATTCCTAATCTTGTCTTTCTTAGTCTTGTCACACATCCATCTCAACATCCTCATCTCCGCTACACACATTTTGTGGATGTGTTCCTTTCGTACTGCCCAACACTCGGTACCATATAACAGAGCAGGTCTCACAGCCGTTCTATAAAACCTCCCTTTGAGTTTCACAGGCATACGACGATCACAAAGGACACCTGATGCACTTCTCCATCTTAACCAGCCTGCCTTAATCCTATGTGTAACGTCATCATAAATCTCCCCATTCTCTTATATGATAGACCCTAAGTATCGAAAGCTACTACTCTTCGGAATGTTATGTCCGTCAATTAGAACCATGTCTTCCTGAACCACACTCCCATTACTAAAATTACAGTGCATAAATTCTGACTTGCTCCTACTAATTTTAAAACCTTTAGACTCCAAGGCAAGTCTCCAACGCTCTAACTTAGCATTTAGAGCATCAATACTCTCATCAATTAAAACAATATCGTCTGCAAATAGCATACACCAAGGGATATCATCATGCAATTGTTTAGTTACTTCATCCATAACTAAGGCAAAGAGATACGGACTTAGTGCAGAACCTTGATGCAAACCTATAGAAACGGGAAATTCACCAGTCTCCCCAGCAATAGTTCGAACACTAGTAATAGCACCGTCGTACATATCCTTAATCAAATCAACGTATCCTTGAGAGATTCCTTTCTTTCTTAATGTCCACCAAATCAATTCTCTCGGTACTCGATCGTACGCCTTCTCTAAATCAAGAAAAACTATATACAAATCTTTTCTCATCTCTCTATACTTCTCCATTAGCTGCCGTAGCAAGAAAATAGCTTCTGTAGTAGATCTATTTGGCATAAAACCAAACTGATTTTCCGACACAGTAGTCATACCACGGAGGCGTTTATCAATTACTCTTTCCCAAAGTTTCATAGTATGACTCATAAGCTTAATTCCACGATAATTATTACAACTTTGAATATCTCCTTTATTTTTATAGAAAGGAACTACAACACTTTTTCTCCAAACTTCTGGCATTCTTCGTTCCTTTAAAATTTTATTAAAAAATTTAGTTAGCCACTGAATACCAATATCTCCTAGGCCTTTCCATACTTCAATAGGTAAGCCATCTAGTCCTAAGGCCTTGCCCACTTTCATTTTCCTTAAAGCATCCTCCACTTCTGACATCTTAATACACCTGAAATATTGATATTTATCAAATATTGTGGACTCTTGGGTACCTTCTAAAGATAAATCCTTGACGGAATCTCCATTAAGTAACTTCTGAAAATAGCTATGCCACCTCCCTTTAATCTCAAGATCCTTAGTTAAAACCCTTTGATCTTCACCTTTAATGCACCGAACATGATCTAAATCTCTAGTTTTCCTTTCTCTTAATTTCGCTAGTTTAAATATGTCCTTTTCACCCTCTCGGGTTCCTAATTTATTATATAAATCTTCAAATGCCTTTGATTTGGCTTCGCTGACTATTTTCTTAGCTCTCTTTTTAGCGATTTTATAAGCTTCTAGGGTTTGAGCATTTTTGTTAGCTTGCCAAACTTTAAAGCATTCCTTTTTTATTTTAATGGTATTTTGAATTTCCTCACTCCACCACCAAGTCTCTTTTTCTAAATTCTTTTTACCTTTAGATTCGCCTAAGAGTTGTTTTGCCACCCTCGTTATACAATTTGTAACATTATTCCACATTACATTAGTTTCTTGTTCTAAATTCCAAATATTTTCCTTTAATAGATGATTTTTAAATGTTTCTAAACTTTTACCTTTTAAATTCCACCATTTAATCTTGGAATAATTATTTATAATGATCTTTCTTTTGAATTTAGGGATAGTGACATCCATTACTAACAATCTATGTTGAGGGGCTAGACTCTCACCAGGAATAACTTTGCAATCTTTACATAAAACTCTATCGACCTTCCTAATGAGAAAATAGTCAATTTGACTTATATGTGTTCCACTCTTGTATGTTATTAAGTGTTCGTCCTGCTTCTTAAAGAAGGTATTAATAATTGCTAAATTCCACTCTTTATTGAAAAAATTATAACAGCTGAAAAGTCCAAAAGGGGAAGACCCCTAAGTACATCAGCGGCCAAACAAATTGGCCCAAACTATAAAAAACAAAGTAGATAACAACTAAATCAAAGTGTAGATTCTGCTAATGAGGAATCCGGAAAGAGGGCAAGCCCACTTTATCCACCCGGAGTGATCCTCTAGCTTGCCATGGGAGCTCCTTTGCACTGAAGAAGAAAGAGCTTGTGTTGGACCTGCAGGCATATGAAGCTAATGAATCTGCTACCTGATTCCCCTCTCTAAAAACATGATGAAGATCAGCCATGCTATCACAAAGACATTGGATGGTTTCCTTCCACCACGGGTGTAGAGTCCAAGTAGGAGATATGCCACTTCGACAAGCCTTAGTTAACAAGGAGCAATTTGAACAGACAAGATTTAACCTTATGCCAGCATTCCTAGCAATCGCCAGCCCATCATGCAAAGCCCTACACTCAGCCATTAGACTTGTGCCAATTCCATAATAAAATGCAAAACCGACGATTAATTCTCCAGCTTGTTGGGATCTATCTCAATCCCCCTTTTACTCACAATAAAATCCAGTAATTTGCCCGATGATACGCCACACACACACTTCTTCGGGTTCATTTTCAATTGGAACTCCCTTGATCTGTGCAACACCTTAGCCAAGACTCTCGGATGTTCCACCCTTGTTCTTGACTTCACCAATAAATCATCCACATACACCTCCAGATATATATATGCATCATGTCATGAAATATGGCCATCATAGCTCTTTGGTAAGTAGCTCCAGCATTCTTTAACCCAAATGGCATGACAACATAACAATATGTTCCCCAAGGTGTAGTGAATGACGTCTTCTCCTTATCGTCTTCTGCCAAACGAATTTGATTGTATCCTGGAAATCCATCTATAAATGAGAGGGTCTTATAGCCTGCCGTGTTATCGATTAACACATCAATATGAGGCAGGAAAAAATCATCCTTTGGACACGCGCGGTTAAGGTCCCGGAAGTCGATGCAAATCCTGACTTTTCCATCCTTCTTCATGACCGGGATAATATTTGCCACCCATTGAGGATAAAGGACGACTCTAACAAACCTGAATTTGTGGAGCTTGTCAACCTCATCTTTCATTTTCAAAGCCATCTGAGGGTGGAAACACCTTAACCATTATTTTACCAAGACGGACCCTGATTTTAGAGTTAAGCGATGTTCGACCAAGGTGGAATCCAGACCCGGCATATCCTCGTAGCTCCATGCAAACGTGTTCTTATACTCTTTGAGAACTTTAACTAATGCCTCTTCTTCAGAGGGTGGTAAATTATCACTTATGAGGATGATTCTAGGGTCTTCCTCAGTTCCCAAGTTGACTTCTTTGGTGGACTCTTCTACGGTGGCTGACGGCTCATCGAATCTCCTCATTCCACTAGCATATGTGCCGGTCGCGTCCGCATATTCTTCATCCCCTTCTTCAATAGGGCATTCTTCATCTGTGATCTCGTAGACTCCATACCCATCATCAATTGTGCAATTCTCCTCACAATCTATCTCTGGCAGGTGGATGGGATTTTCTAGCAATTGAGGAATGGATAGGCACGCTCAACACCTACTAGCTAGATCTAGAAGGAATCGACGAGGGATCTGTGATGCGGGACGGACACGGGGACCGACTCTACGTGGTATGGACCTCAGACTCTAGATGCGGACACGACCAGCAACACATGATGGGAGAGACATTAGGCCCGACACGGAGAGCTCCTATGGGCTATACGTCGCTAACAGAAACGCATGCTCACTCGTCGACCCAAGTGAGGGAAACGCGGATCGTGCGCGGTTGAAGAACCGGCAGAGTTCACGGGTAGTCGACTCACTTCCGGACTCGGATCGAGTCGCGGGACGGGTCACTCTCACGCTCACAGTGGTGACATGAACACACGGGCTAGTACATATCGCTCTCGGCAGCGGCAAAAGGCCATATACTAGCTAAGCAAATGAACGCCAAGAGGTTCGGACCATTACCTCCAAGCACCCGGCGTGGCGAAGACAACCCCGGCCGAATTACGGACTCCCGGTTAACAATGATTACAGCAATACACTAAGTCGACCCACTCCACGCAGGGAGGTAAAAGGTCACATGTGGGGTCCGGGAATCACGCAACTCGGGTTGACGGGTAGCATCTTGATGTCGCCCCACGGTGCCGAACTCCGCGTTTTCGTGCTTTCCGAATGGCGGCTTCTACGGGCCCGCGGGACCCACGGACGGCGCTGTCCTCCGGATCTACGGGGGTGGGACCCACTGTGATGGGGACCCCTGGTGGCGCGCCTCCACGGACGGCGGTTGGCCGGGAACACCGATCGGGGGTCGATCGGCCCCGATTCCCAACTCTTGAACTAATAACCCACGGATTTTGGTTGCTGTCTTCTGGCGCGCGCTCCGGCGAAAACGGCCGCTGCGGTCAATCCCGACGTCGGATCGGGACGCATGAGCTATCGTTGGAAAGTTCTCTTCAAATACTTTAATCTAGACCCAGAGAGATCTGTTGGATCTGGTCGGATCATAACTTTATTGAATTTACAAGTCCCTGTTGTACAGTAACTGAAATCTCATATCTGTAGGGCACTTGTCTGAGAACCACCATTGACTGCCTAGTAAACCTCCGATTCAGCTCTTGAGCGCTTCTTAGAAGTTGTAGGGAATCAAACCACAGAACTTGGAATATTTTTAGAATTTGATTTGGAGGGGGCTACGATTTGTGATGATTTTTGGGGTGACTGGTGGTCGGATCTGGGAACAGGTGGACAGAACTGTAGATGGGTCTGAGAACAAATTTTAGAAAATATGAGATGGGCGAATCAAAAATTGAGAAAAATTGTGGATTAAGAGGTGGATGGATGGAACCCTCAGTAAAATTGGGCGAACTAACAGAAATCAAAAAGTGGATCTAAGATATGAAACTCAGGACGGAGGTGAACCTGGACAGAACTCTGGCAGAACCGAAATGGAAGAGTGGACGAAAATCAAAATATAGGAAACGTGATCTGAATGCTGGCCTGATTTTTGTGGGTGGAGAGGAACATCCTAAGAACAACTCCTCCAAATTTGGTAGGCAAAAAAGCTCAGGGAAGACCTGTGAATTTCGAACAAGCTGCTATGGTACTGTGCATGCAGAACTCCGTTGATGGCGTTGGCGGTGCGGTAGCGGCTCGTGGCGGCGGCGGCGATCGTCGGAACCGATACACGAGGAGTCACACCTCAGAATGGAAGCCTTCACAGCATCCAAGGGGGAGAGGGAGAGGAGAAGGGGGCGCACCAAGCTGGAGCTCCAAGAATTACTTTGATTCAAATGGCATTAATTCTTCCAAAATGGAAAATACAAGTATTTATGTGTTACATCTCACATCCATCCACAACCGTAGGATCTAGGGGAGGGGAATAGATGGCTGGGATTGAGTGTGATCAACACACAAAATTTACAATAAAAAAACAAGGGGAGGGGCGCACCATTGACTAGAGGGAACAAGCTTGACATGGTAGGTGAGGTGGGTGGCCAAAATGTGGACTTTCCAAGTCACTTGTCCCCCACTTGGCCCACCCTTCTAGAAGCCTCCATGTGGAAGGTTGACTGACCCCACATGGGACCCTAGGCTGAGGTGGCTTAATGGGATGGGGTCTAAGGGGCCCGTGGGGCCCATGGGGTCCAAATTGTACATAAGCCCCTCTTACAATCAAAATAGCAAACCGAATACAATGAAATAAACACAAATTACACACAAATAAAGTTTAACTAAATATGATAAATGGGGAGGCTCAAGGTGGAGTCTCCAGGCTGTCTCCGAGCCAGATGGACCCTGAGGTGGCTCGAGTCGTGCTCCATGTGCAGTACCGGTGGCTCGGCGTGTCGCGCCGCTCAACTGCTCGGGTGTCCGCACCAATTCTCCCCGGGTGGGAGAAACTCGACCCTGTCGAGTAAGGGTCTGCATCGCTCCTGTATCGCTCCAGAAGGTCCGGATCGATCCGCTGCAACTCGCCATGTGTGATTCATGTGTCCTCAGTAGCGGGCTGTCCTCTCCATCGCACTAGGTAGCACGGGTAAGATCCACTCCTGGTAACTGTCACTTGCTCGTCCAGTATACGATCTATATGCTCACGCTGCCGTGAAAAAGGGGCTGGAGGTGGAGATGGACACTCAGGTGTGGGATCACTCTCAAGGGGAGGATATGGCTCAAAAGGCTCACTAGGGATCACCGCTGGGTCCCTATATGCAACAAGATCCGATACATTGAAGGTAGAGCTTATACCATATTCCTCGGGCAAGTCCACAACATACGCATTGGATCCAATGCGTTTCAACACTCTAAAGGGACCGGCTCCGCGAGCTTGCAACTTCTTAACGGTTCTAGAGGGAAATCGTTCAGGTCTTACCCTGATCATGACGTATTCGCCCTCGTGGAACCCTCGGTGGTGTCGGTGGGCATCGGCTAACTCCTTGTACTGTGCATTGCTGGCCTCAATGTGACGACGGATGTCGTCATGCAAACTCCTAACATGCCTAGCAAACGACTCGGCCGACTCCGACACTCTAGCATGGATAGGCATGGGGACAAGGTCAACGGGTTTCCTAGGCCTACGACCTGTGACAATCTCAAATGGACTCATGCCGGTAGACCTATTCACCGAATCATTGTATGCAAACTCAGCCATGGGTAAAATGAGATCCCAATCCCCAATGCGGTCCTTAACTAGACACCTCAAAAGATCTCCCAGACTCCTATTGACCACCTCGGTCTGACCGTCTGTCTGGGGATGATATGTAGTGAAAAACTTGAGGTGAGTACCCATCATATACCATAGTGTCTTCCAAAAGTAGGAAGTGAATCTAACATCAAGGTCAGACACTATAGTGCGAGGTAACCCAAACTTGCACACCAGATGAGTAAGGAATAGGCGGGCTACCCTAGAAGCATCCGAAGTCTTCGAGCAAGGGATAAAGAGGGCCATCTTCGAGAAACGGTCAACCACCACATAGACCGAATCATGCTTCCTGGAGGTACGTGGCAGTCCCAAAACAAAGTCCATGCTAACATCCTGCCACGGGACATCAGGCACGGGAAGAGGAGTATAAAGGCCCGAGCTTTGCTTCTTCATCTTGGCCGTAGCACATGTACGGCACTGAGCCACGATGTTAGCAACATCGCGCTTCAAGCTCGGCCAATAAAATCGATGCTCCACTGCCTCAATAGTCTTGTTCCGACCAAAGTGGCTGGCTAGACCTCCCGCATGTAGTTCCCACACTAAGAAATCTCGAACCGAAGTTCGGGGAACACATAGCCTGCTACCTCGAAAGAGGTAACCCTCCTGAAGCACATACTCATCAAGGTCTCTCGAGGGTCCGGCCTGGAGAGTGGTAAAAATCTGACCGAGGTCAGGATAATCAACATAGGCCTCCTTCATCTTCTCTAACCCTATGACCTCAGCACTCATGGTGGTAAGCAAACATGCTCATCGGCTCAAGGCATCAGCCACCTTATTCTCCACTCCAGCCTTATGTTTCAGCACAAAGGTGAACTACTGGAGATACTCGACCCAAAGACTATGACGCGAGTTAAGCTTCTTTTGCGAATGGAGATACCTCAATGCCTCGTGATCGGAGTATAGGACAAACTCTTGATGTAAAAGATAGTGCCTCCAATGTCTAAGAGCATGAACAACTGCGTAGAATTCTTTATCATATGTGGAATATCGCAGCTTCGCGTCATTCATCTTCTCGCTGAAATATGCGATCGGGTGGGACTCCGGACTCAAAACTCCTCCAATTCCCACGCCCGACGCATCACAAGAGACCTCAAACACCTTCGAGAAATCAGGTAGTCGAAGGATAGGTGTCTGGGTCATGCGCTCCTTGATGTCCTTGAAGGTGGCAGATGCGGCCTTCGTCCATACAAATGTGCCCTTCCGGATGCAATCCGTGATCGGGGCGGTGACGGAGCTAAATCCGTGGATGAAGCGACGGTAGAACGTTGCAAGGCCATGAAAGCTGCGGACATCATGAACCGTATGGGGTTCCGGCCACTCAACAATGGCCCGGACCTTCTCCGGATCGGCAGAGACCCCAGTACTAGACACAATAAAACCCAAGAAGGTAAGCTGAGGTGTCATGAAAGCACACTTCTGTGGATTCGTAAACAACTGCTCTCGCCGAAGAAGTAGACAGACCTACCGAAGGTGGTCTAAGTGGTCCCCTGTGGTGCGGCTATAGATAAGGATGTCATCAAAATACACCACTACAAAGACTCCAATGAAAGGTCGAAGGACCTGAGTCATGAGCCGCATGAAAGTGCTAGGGGCATTGGTCAACCCAAAAGGCATGACCAACCACTCATATAGACCATCCTTGGTCTTAAAGACAGTCTTCCACTCATCACCTGGCCTAATCCTCACCTGATGGTAGCCACTATTAAGATCGATCTTCGAAAAGATAGTGGCACCTGCCATCATGTCTAGCATGTCATCAAGGCGGGGAATAGGGAACCTGTACTTCACGATGATTTTGTTGATGGCACGACTATCAATGCACATTCTCCACATGCCATCCTTCTTCGGGGCGAGTAATGGGGTACAGCACATGGACTCATGCTGTCCCGAACAGACCCTCTCTGCACTAACTCATCGACCTGCCGTTTAAGCTCGGCATGCTCCGTGGGACTCATGCGATAATGAGGAAGGTTGGGCAAAGAAGAGCCCGGAACAAGGTCGATGGCGTACTGAATATCCCGCATGGGTGGGAGTCTCTCGGGAAGCTCATCGGGGAATACATCAGCATACTCCTGTAGAATGGGAACAACCTCGGGTGGGAGCTCACCCTCGGAGTCCCGCTCCACCTCTCGGACCGTAATGGCAAACACCGGACAACCCTGGCTAAGCTCCTGCTCCATCTCCCGGGAGCTAATCATCATCAATCTCCTCGTCGAGGGCTCTCCTGGGCCAGAGGTAACGGTCATAGCCCTAGCTGGGGATGGGGTACTAGGCCCGGGAACGGAAGACTTCGGAGTACTAGGGCAGTAGGACCCCTGACTGATGGGCTCCTGGGCCGAACGGGTTGGAGGGTGACCCGCTGGCCAGCGTGGTCGAAGGTACACGTGTTCGACCGGCCATGGAGCGTGGCATCCCGGTCGAATAACCACGGCCTACCAAGAATGATACTGCCCACTTCCATGGGGAGAACATCACACCAGATCTCATCATGGTAGGAGTGGAGCTGCAGTGGGACCAAGCACCGCAGCCTGACCGAAATGGAAGTGGTATCCACCCATGATACCTGATAGGGGCAAGGTGGTCTACGGGTGTGAGACCAAGACGAGTGACAGCGTTCGTGGAGATTGCATTGATACAACTCCCGCTATCGATGACCACCTTGCAAATTTGCTTTCCCAGCCTACAGAATACATGAAGGATAGTAGTCCGTCACCAGTCATCACTGACCTGTGGCTAGGTGAGGATACATCTGACGACCCCCACGTGGGTATCGTCCGAATGCTGGGCATCCTGGGCCTCACCTCCCATCTCATAGTACTCGTCAGCTAGCTCTTCATCGGCCTCATAGCTGACTAACTCGAGGCCCGTAGAGGTGGTATCCTCGGCATGTGTGTCCCCAATGTGAGGAGATGGGCGGGTGGGACACTGGTTGGCGAAATGGCCAAACCCATTGCAGCGATAACACTGCTGCCGTGATCCACTAGGCTCCCCAATCATAGGTCCTTTACCTTTATCCTCCCGACGGATAGGAGGCATAGGAAACAAAGGACGTGCAGGAGGTGTGGGTGCCGGTGGACGGGCTATGGGTAGGGCTGTAAGATGCTGGGGACGAGGAAGGTCCCTCAGGGGTGGAGGACGAGGCCTAGGAGCAAACGGCTCGGGACGAGCAGGCTCCTGAGCTCGAGCCATGGGGGCCCTCGGATACGTGCCAGATGAGCCACGGGGCTCGACACTACGAAGGGGAAAAGAGCCCAACCGATGGGGTGACTCGAACTCGGCCTCGAATTGCTCCAATTCGAGAGCTATCTGATATGCCTGCTCCAAAGTGGTTGCATTGCGATGAAAGAGTTCATATTGATAATTGGGCTGCAAACCTCTTCGAAAGCGGGATATAGTCATAGTGCTCTCTTCCGTGACCCCACACCGTAAGTAATACTCATCGAACTCGGCGGTGTACTCGGTCACGGATCGGTTCCCTTGGGAGATGCTTTGCCTCTTGTCTATGAGACGTTGGCGATATGAGGCGGGAAGGTACTTCTCCCTCAACTTGGTTTTCATATCATCCCAAGTACCGATCTGGGTTTGACGTCGCTGGTTGAGCAGGCTCTCCACATTGATCAAATAAGTTTGAGCCTGCCCTTGCAGCTTCATCTTCGCGTATCGGACTCTTCGGTGGTCCGTCATCTCAAACCACTCGAAGTACCGGTCCATGCCGGCCTCCCAATCTAAATACACCCTAGGGTCCAAGGACCCGCTAAAAGTGGGAGGGTCCACACGCACACCCCTAAGAATGCGGTCGTCATCCTCGTCATCACGATTCCGTCGTTGATGACGACGACCGTTACCCCCCTGATCATTGTCGGAAGCATAATCATCCACTATAGGCGCCTGTTGCCTCCCGACATCCTCTAGCTGAGCCCTTGGCACAGCGGGTTGCTGCACCGGCTCTTGTTGGCCGTTCGTTGGCACGGGTTGCGCCGCTATTGGGCCTCTCTCTAGGACGGCAATTCTCCCAACTAGACCCTGGATGGACTGATCTGAAGACTCGGCCCGATCCTCGAGGGCTTTCATCCGCCCTTCTAGACGCGTTCCTATGCCATCCATACACGTACTAAGACCATCCATACGCGTGTCAAGACGTTCCATAATGGCTCAGAACATCTCGGCCGTCGAGGACTCATCGGAGCTACGGGCTCGGGAGTCCGCCATAGGTGGTGGTGGCGAGTATTGGGTACCTCGACGGGTGGGCATGCAAAGACACACGACCTAGAAGACACCGACTAATGCAAACACACACCAAAGCAAAATGATGCACTTAGACCTAGCCAATATCCGGTACGTGGCGGAGATAAGCGATCCGAAGATCACTCACGCAAGTACGCTACCTTCCCGATAGGCATAACCTAATGTTCGGGCAACGCCTTTTAATATACCGGGCTATTGGGTGAAATGCAATTTGAAAACACTTTTTTTTTGTTGTTTTGAAAATAAGGATGATCCTAGACTCGACTTAGACCATGATGCATGACTTATGCAACGACTACCCTAGACTCGACTCGCTCTGATACCAAACTGATGCGGGACGGACATGGGGACCGACTCTACGTGGTATGGACCTTGGACTCTAGATGCGGACACGACCAACAACACATGATGGGAGAGACATTAGGCCCGACACGGAGAGCTCCTATGGGCTATACGTCGCTAACAGAAACGCAAGCTCACTCGTCGTCCCAAGTGAGGGAAACGCGGATCGTGCGCGGTTGAAGAACCGGCAGAGTTCACGGGTAGTCGACTCACTTCCGGACTCGGATCGAGTCGCGGGACGGGTCACTCTCACACTCACAGCGGTGACACGAACACACGGGCTAGTACCTATCACTCTCGGCAGCGGCAAAAGACCATATACTAGCTAAGCAAATGAACGCCAAGAGGTTCGGACCATTACCTCCACGCACCCGGCGTGGCGAAGACAACCCCGGCCGAATTACGGACTCCCGGTTAATAATGATTACAGCAATACACTAAGTCGACCCACTCCACGCAGGGAGGTAAAAGGTCACATGTGGGGTCCGGGAATCACGCAACTCGGGTTGACGGGCAGCATCTTGATGTCGCCCGGCGGTGCCGAACTCCTTGTTTTCGTGCTTTCCGAATGGCGACTTCTACGGGCCCGCGGGGCCCACGGACGGCGCTATCCTCCGGATCTGCGGGGGTGGGACCCACTGTGATGGGGACCCCTGGCCGGGAACACCGATCGGGGGTCGATCGGCCCTGATTCCCAACTCTTGAACTAATAACCCACGGATTTTGGTTACTGTCTTCTGGCGCGCGCTCCGGTAAAAATGGCCTCTGCGGTCAATCCCGACGTCGGATCGGGACGCATGAGCTATCGTTGGAAAGCTCTCTTCAAATGCTTCAATCTAGACCCATATAGATCTATTGGATCAGGTCAGATTGGAACTTTATTGAATTTACAAGTCCCTATTGTACAGTAACTGAAATCTCAGATCTACTGGACACTTGACTGAGAACCACCGTTGACCGCCTAGTAAACCTCTGATTCAGCTCTTGAGCTCTTCTTAGAAGTTGTAGGGAATCAAACCACGGAACTGGGACTATTTTTAGAATTTGATTTGGAGGGGGCTATAATTTGTTTTGATGTTTGGGGTGACTGGTGGTCGGATCTGGGAACAGGTGGACAGAACTGTAGATGGGTCTGAGAATGAATTTTAGAAAATATGAGATGGGCGAATCAAAAATTGAGAAAAATTGTGGATTAATAGGTGGATGGATGAAACCCCCAGTAAAATTGGGCAAACTAACAGAAATCAAAAAGTTGATCTAAGACATGAAACTCAGGACGGAGGTGAACCTGGACAGAACTCTGGCAGAACCGAAATGGAAGGGTGGACGAAAATCAAAATATAGGAAACGTGACCTGAATGCTGCCCTGATTTTTGTGGGTGGAGAGGAACATCCCAGGAACAACTCCTCCAAATTTGGTAGCCAAAAGAGCTCGGGGAAGACCTGTGAATTTCGAACAAGCTGTTGTGGTACTGCGTAGGCAGAACTCCGTTGATGGCGTTGGCGGTGCGGTAGAGGCTCGTGGCGGCGGCAGCGATCGTCGGAACCGATACACGAGGAGTAACACCTCAGAATGGAAGCCTTCACAGCTTCCAAGGGGGAGAGGGAGAGGAGAAGGGGGCGCACCAAGCTGGAGCTCCAAGAATTACTTTGATTCAAATGGCATTAATTCTTCCAAAATGGAAAATCACATCCATCCACAACCGTAGGATCTAGGGGAGGGGAATAGATGGCTGGGATTGAGTGTGATCAACACACAAAATTTACAATAAAAAAACAAGGGGAGGGGCGCACCATTGACTAGAGGGAACAAGCTTGACATGGTAGGTGGGGTGGGTGGCCAAAATGTGGACTTTCCAAGTCACTTATCCCCCACTTGGCCCACCCTTCTAGAAGCCTCCATGTGGAAGGTTGACTGACCCCACATGGGACCCTAGGCTAAGGTGGCTCAATGGGATGGGGCCTGAGGGGCCCGTGGGACCCACGAGGTCCAAATTGTACATAAGCCCCTCTTACAATCAAAATAGCAAACCGAATATAATGAAATAAACACAAATTACACACAAATAAAGTTTAACTAAATATGATAAATGGGGAGGCTCAAGGCGGAGTCTCCAGGCTGTCTCCGAGCCAGATGGACGTTGAGGTGGCTCGAGTCGTGCTCCGTGTGCGGTACCGGTGGCTCGGCGTGTCGCACCGCTCAACTGCTCGGGTGTCCGCACCCATCTGCTTACCCTTGGATTTGCTTTTGGGTACTACCCTTGACCCATTATTTCTAGGTTGACTGAGCTGTCCTACGGACGAAGAAGAAGCTAAAGAAGATGTTGAAGAATGTACAAGGAAGGACCCCTCAGAGGAGGGGTAGAAAATGTCGCTCATAGGACCCTGGACGAGTGGCCCATAGGTCGGGACGCACTCGTGGGAGAGGTAAGAGATTTCCTCAACGAAGATGTGTTGTTGAGGGGTTTGAAAATCGACGTTTTTTTTTCATTTTCATTTTTTATGACAAAGCAATGAAAAGAAACCAGAGGAGGGGGAAACGTGATTATGGCTAAAGGATTGGGAGGCTCATAGAGCAGATCATGATTGAAAATCTGGCGCGGGTTGAGAAACCCGCGTAGGTATGTAAGTAGAGAAGGGGACCTGGGAAGGTCATCAGACAATTGTCTGGCCTAGGAAGAAGACATCAGCGAAGGTTGAGGTGAGTGAATGGAGAAGACGACGGCTAACGAGCCATCGATGGTAATGTTGATGACGGATGAAGATCTGTCGGTGACAGAGTCCTCTTGGCGAGGATGGTTTGGAATTCTGGCAACAATAGTGGTATTCCCTGGCATTTCAGAGATCAATGGCAGCCCTTCTAGCTGCGAGGGCTAGAACATTCTCTCTATTGCAATGGAAATATCTTGTATGTCGAACCATTTGCTCCATTCACATTCCGAATCCTTGATCTTGCCTCTCTTAGCGACTGTTTGCGATGGGAATCTCCGCTCATGCTTGTTTGTGTTTATTTGGTTTATTTCACGTGTCGATCGACCAATTAACTAACTGGTAATTAACTGACTGATTGACTGCGCGGGCGTGCCAGTCACGTACGTGACAAGTTTATTGTGCGCTCATTCTGACCCGTGTCGGGCGAGAGCAAGATTCGGTCGGGACCAGCAGCCTGCCGTACCATAAAGGCTATGGCGTTAATTACATCCCCCACGAGGAGGGAAGACCTTTGATTAATTGTCGAGATAATGGGCTGTCGAGGCCGGAATAAAGGATGCAGAGGATGCGAATGATCATGCAAGATGTTATGATCTACCATGCACGGTTCATTAGAGCGGACCCTCAGTACGTAGCGGAGGACCTAGGCCCGAAGACCACCATCACACGTGGCAAAAGCTTTTCGTCGGACGTTGCCCAGCTTTGTGCTAATGCCATTTGATATACCAAGGGTTCGCGCACTCAAGCATGCATTGATGCGACATGAATGCTTAGACTAAAGCATGACGAAGGCATGAAATTAATTAATTCAGGCTTAGACAAACCAATTTATTCAATTCATTGATTAACAAGTTTATTCAATTATGTTATTAACATTAGAAATCACCCCAGAGGCGAGGAAGGAAACGAGACGGCACAATGACACGATTCAGAACGAGACCGGCACGGTACGCATAGGAAAAGGGCTTAAAACGCTTGAAACGGCGCCACAAAGCGTAGGTAAAGGGTTTAAAATGGCGTCATAAAGCGTAGGTAAAGGGTCGGCCTGAAAACGGCGCGCCCTTCTTCCTGGAGCGCCGGGATAAGGCGCGCCAAGCATCGACGGCGTCGGTTTAGCCCTATTTTGTGGAAACCGAGGTTTTATTAGTTATTTTTGGGTTTATTAAAATATTTTGGGAGATTTTGGAAGTTTATTAAGTCAGTTATTCAAAGGATCGGCCTCGGGTCATTCGGAAGCTGAGTCACAGGCTCGCGCGAGGTTCATACTCGAGCGTGGCGATTGTTCCGAGTTAAGCTCGTTCGAGCCGAAATTCCGACAACATCTCCCCATCCCGGAGGATTGTTGGGGAGAAGTGGGGAATACTCACGTAGCGGAGCAACCCCTGAAAGTCGGGTGGCACAACGGCGGCCGACAAACCCAGACGGATAGGAGAACCCCGAGGGCTAGCCTACTAGGGGCACCGAGTCCGTGGGTAGAAAGTAGACAGATGGCGCGACTCGCAGTGGGAGCGAAGACCCCGAGGGCTAGCCTACGAGGGGCACGTGACCCGAGTCGATACCGTGTCCAAATCGGGACGATCGATAGAGAGGAAAAACCCCGAGGTCCAGCCTACGAGGGGCACCCATCTCACGGCCACCACGAAGTCCCTTGAGGACTGTGGATTTCAATATGTTGGGACCAATCCCACTTACTATTCACTCATTAATCCCTAGGAGATTCGTCACTGTTGGACGGTCCCCTGTGGACAGAATGTTGTCATAATGGAATCGTGGGGGATGTTCCCCTCTCCCCGGTCACCTAGTCTCCTTGAAGAGATGGCAATACGGTGCGGTTACAAAACACATTCAGTCGGCAAGCTGATTGCGATAGCTACAAGTATGCATATACGCGTATATATATTAACGGGCTAACAGAATGACTATCACAATGACGTCCAGGAGACAATGAAGCAGAGTATAGGGATGGACTCATCTCCCCTTGCTCATGATTAAGAATAGAGGGGGTTAGAAGGATGAACCCAGAATTTGCCAGAGAGAGACGCATTTATGTGCATATCTCTGGTGACGAGACCTTCGACACTCGAGAGGAAGAGAACCCCAGGGAGAGGGGGGATTAATGTAGCCCGTAGCATAGCAGGGCATACCGACGTTGGAGAAGATGAACAACAGAAACCGTTCACGCAGTGAAATGCACAAATAGAAAAGACAGATTAATAGAAGGAGATAAAAAAAAGGGGACGTCGCGCTTAAACGCATTTCGTTTACCCTTTTGGGCACAATGGATGGGGCCTGTATACATGCCACACACCCCGGCGCCGACACTATTGCACGGCGCTGCCTTACCAGCCCATAGGGGAAAGACAAAAAGGGGGGAAAGGGAGGAGCGATGCAGAGGGAGAATAAGGACATTGACCCAGACCCATTGATATATTATCCATTCATTCCATGAACGAAAGAAGCGCAAATACACATATTATCATTCCGGTACCGGCATTGTCGCGCGGCCACCGTTTTCATTAATAAAGAGGAAAGAAATTATAGAGGGCGAGATGGAGAATCGTAGAGATGGTGAGAAGGAGGGAGGAAGCAAGGCTCGTATCATCGCCTTCCCCCCTTTTCTCACTTACATTGTCCCGAAGAAGAAATCCGAACAAAGAGGGATCGACGGGGAAATCACAACGACCCACCTAAATAGGCAAAGAAGCAGACGCTCTTCTTCTCCGGCACCGGGAGGTTCGGGCAGAGCAGGGCGGCGGCCATGGAGATGCTCGGACGGGAGACTTTTCCAATAAGAAAAAACCCTCAGGCTCTCTATCTGGATAATTCCTCTCCCCAAGCATTTTCTTCCCAGGATCCCTCTCTTTTTACTTGGTCGAACGAGGGCCGCTTTATAGCGACCAGCTAACTCGGCGCCGCGGAGGGTGCGCCGGATTTAGAGGCGCCGGGGAAGTGCTCCCCAATTGCTTTTTGGCGCGCCGGACTTGGTGGCGCCGGCTTAAGGGGCGTCGGGGACCTCTTGTGCGCCGATTTAACTTGTTCGCTCGACGGGGTTAGCCGAAGGGTCCGAGGATGATTCCGGAGGCTCCCGTCGACTGTGCCTCTCCCCTTGGCCCTTTGGAAAACCTTGGTGGGGGTTGACAAAGCTCTCGGCACTATGAATGGCCTTAATCGGAACTTCGTGTGTGTTCGGCTCGAGCACGCGGGTTTTCCGCTTGTACGGCCTTCGGCACTATGATTTGTGCTTTCGGCTCAGCTTAACTCGTGCTTGGAGCTTCTTTGTGGGATGATATGGCATTCGAGACAATTCCGCCTTGACTGGCGATCATTCGACCCCTAACGGACCCAATACAACGAGAAGCCGAACCCGTGGCAGGTGATCAGGACTTTCTACTGACAGAGCCTTCGGTTCCCTGTTATGACGGACCGATGGCATTCTTCCTCCTCAGGAGAGTCTTCATCCAGGTGGTGAGCCACCGGGTAGACCGTCGTCCTTGGTCAGGTGATGGGTGCTGAGTAGCAGCATGACGGAGTCGATGCCGGATCATTAAGCAGGCTTGGTCGCACTGCCGGTTGGTTGTGGATTCATCTCGACTTTCCTGAAGTGAAGTCCCCGGTGTTCATTCCAGGTGACTCGGGGCTCTGGCAGCTTGAGAAGTCTTCAGTTAGTTGATCTTTATCGGCTTTTGTGCTTCAGTGGGCCGTGTCATTCATCTTTGCGGCTTGGTTGCCAATGATCATATTTTGAGTGCCAACAAATGCCCCCCAGATGTGGGTGATGCAAGCGAGGCAGGAGTGCAGCGGGACCGACAGATGAGCCTCGTCCGGGTTGATCTTCTCTGATGACGGATGCTCAGAACGGCACTGAATCCTGACATTGGATGCTGATTCGACGCGGTTGGAGGTTTGAACGGCGCCGTTGGAAGCTTGAACGGCGTCGCGTTTAACGGCGCACCTTCTTGCTTCGGAGGTTAAAACGACGCCGAGTTAACCGGCGCGCCAAACGGTTGAAATGGCGCGCCCCGGGGCACGCCGTTTTAATAGGGGCGGAGCCCCCCCTATATAAAGGCCTTTTCCTTCATTTCTCTTCTTCACTTCTCATTTGCAAATTTTCTTTCTCTCTCCTCTCTTTCTCCTCCTCCAGCGGTGCCGAGTGAGCTGAGGGTGTGGGAGAGCTTGCTCTTCGAGCGGGTGAGTCGAGTTGTTGTTATATTTGGGTTTTAAACCCGTTCTTCGGGCCCCGGGAGGCTCCTCGTAGGACTTGTCCTCGGAGCTAGATCCCTCGGGTGTCCCATTTGGCCTTGGCTTAGCGCCTATGGCTACTTTTGGGGGCTGCTCCCTTAGTGGACGGCTTCCACTTCTCTTTTGGCAAACCCCCGAGCTGGGGAGACTCTGCCAAAATTTTGTCAGAAGTCTTGCTTCGATCAACTGATTTTTGACTTTGCTTGTTCTCTTCTGGACGCTGCCTTGCAGATAACATGGCATCCGGTCCTTCTTCCTCTGCATCCCGAGTTGCCGTGACATAGGGGAATGTACACTCCCTTGATCGGGGGTCCATGAAAATAGCCGTGGTAACTGAGTCTTCGGACTCGGAGACTGATACCGTCAACACCGGCCACCTGTTGATTCTCGACGGTAATCATTTCAAGTATGAGCGAGGGGATGGCGTCAGACTGGACCACCTCAAGGACAAACACTTGATGTCATTCCTCGGACGCTTCAACCTTCGCGGGAAGCGCGATATAATTCTTGTCCGTCGAGCTGAGGGAGCTTTACTGGCGGACAGAGATAGTCTGACTGCGTCGGTCATTCATGGCATGCCCATATATCTTCCGGGTGAGCTCAGAAAATGGGGAGCCATTCTTGGCGTGCAGGAGTTATCTCTAGAGGCCGGGCTGCTGACAAGAGCACCACAGTTCATGCCAGCCCGCTGCACTGGGGATATCAAGATGAGCCCTTTCTCTTGGATTGCTTAGCAGTCCGTTTTAAGCATCAAATCTCAGTGGGGTGGTTTGGGGAGCTCAAAGCCACCGATGCCCATGCCTTCAGATCGGGAGCTGTTGAATTTACAGATTATGTGCTGCGACAATACGCCCTAATCCCAGTGCATGCCGGGGTCTATCAGAGCGTATATGCCTCCCGGTATCGGTATCCAATCTCCCGAGGTCTGTGCTACGGGATGATCGAAGTCTTCTGCCCGGAATACAACACTTTCTATACTGCAGAGGGAGAGACTTCGCTAGATCTCCGGAGTCTGTCCCAGTTGAGCGGCTTGCTGATAGATGGGGAGCCGTATGAAGAAGTTTGTTTCCCGGACTGGCTAAAGGACCAGATGGACGGGGAAGGCAAATACTTTACAGGGTTTGCCTATCGCTATTTAATGAAGGCGTACCGCACCCTGTCGCGTTTAACGCTTGACTCCCGGGAAGCGCGGAAGCCTGGTGAGAAGAGACGCGTGCGGATGGGCACGTGGCTTCAGTATTTCTTTGGTAGGGAGCAGCAATATGAAGACTTCCCCACAGTAGCTCTGACAGCAGTGAAGCCAAAGAAGAGGGCCTATCACTAGACAACCTATCCTGCCGCTTCAGGGAGAGGGCGACAAGGGGCCCGAACCCTATAGGAGTTGACCCAGTCACCCACTGTGCCGCGTATCTAACATATTGGCTTTGCTCGTTCGCTCTGCCTCAGGGGGACGAGACAGTAATCAGACCGGAGGCCATTTACCTCGCATGTCTGATGGCCTGGGGGGCGAAGCTGTCCCTGTGCCCAGTGCCTTTATGTCTCATATATAAGATGTTGGGGGACTTTCACAAATTGCGCATCCCCAGAAATTCACGGATAGTTGGCCCGATTCACTTTTTCAACGCCTGGGTCTGCACTTTGTTTCCTGAAGTAGCTCCTCGATCGATGCAGTCAGATCATCCTGTGCCGAGGATGATCGAGTTTGCCAGTGCTGAGCCGTCTTCATTGGCGGATCAGCTTTTTGCTATTCGGGGGAAGTTGACCACGGTCCCGATAGATTCCCCAGGAGTTTTGCATTTTTGGAGCTTGGCAGCTAGCTCCGGCCCCCTCGTCAATAAGATGCGGCAATGCCGCTTGTTCGAGACAAAGGAGTTTATCCATTCGCTTGCCGGCACCAAAAGTACAAGGCCAATTCTGGAGCCGGAAGTAGTTGATTGGGCACTGGCCATCCGCCCCAGTGTCCTTGTCTTTAGAAAGAGCGGCTTGCTACGGCTGGAGCCGTACTATCCCTTCCGCTTTGGCCGGAACTTTGGGTACGACCAACAGATTCCTTCTTCTTCAGCCCGATTTAATCTTCCGAACAGGCATCGGGCCGGTCAGACAGCCACGGATGAAGCTCGCACGTGGTGGGATTATTTCCACCACCGGGAGGACGTGTCCTTCAGGGTGCCATCCCCCGCTCGCTTGCCCAGAGTGACTCCAGACTTTATCAAGTGATGGAATGCACGAACGGGCTTCTATCAGAACTTCTGAAAAGACTGTTGGCATGTTGCTGAGCGTCGTTTCCTAGATTTTCAGCGGGAGCCTGCTTTGGATGTCGATCCGTCTTATCTGAAGAAACTGAAGTCATGGTCCAATACCGAGGTGATGGCATATTTGGAAGCCAGGAAAGTCGTGAAGAGTCGGTCGTCCAAGGCCGACCCGAAGATGCCAGACATTCAGAAGGACGACTACATCAAGGCACTCTGGGGGCTGTGCCGGGTTAGCAGTGAACGGATAGTTCTTCAGACGATTCCCATCCCAGCAGAGGAGCCCCTTCCTGTAGTGGTAGGCTGGCGCCCAGAAGTTGACCATCTTCATCCATACAGGACTTTCATCAGGAGGGAGGATAGGCGGGAAGACATGTATTCCAATACCCCTTGGATATTCGCCCTGCTCTATTCTCAAGGGCTTTCAATTTCCGGCCCGTTGGAGGCCATTTTGGACCACCAGCTCTTAATATCTTTTAAGTATGCCGACGGCTGGGGGTTGGACCACTTGGGCCTATATTATCACTTATCTTCTTGCGGCCATGAAGATTTGGCAGAGCTGGTTGAAAAGAGTGAGAAAATAGGTGATGTGTGCTGACTTGTTCGCGAGGCGGCTTCCCGAGACAAGGCGCCCGCATTATTTTACTGGTCGCTCCCTCCCCGATATACAGGGCCGCCAGGTATGCTTGTCTTTCCTTTCAGCCTTGAAGATGTTTCTTTCATAGTCAGTATGCATCTTTCTCACCTATGCGCTTTTGCAGCTCACCTCTCTGTGGAGGTGACTCGGCATTACATGGAGTTGATTTTTAAGGCGCAGAAGCCTTTATATTTTGACATACCAGAGCCGACCACGACGCCACTGCCTCCTGGTGATTCGCGGAAGCGAACCCAATCCCAGGTCAAGGAGGCCATCAGCAGGGCTAAGAAGGCCAAGCAGGCGGACACCCGTGCTGCACGAGCGCGCCGAAGGAGGGCCGCTGAAGAGGAACCAGTTGTTGCGCCTCCCCGGATCCCCTCATTTGCTGAGTTTGAGGCCGCTCGGACACAAGGGCCCGAGGATGAAGGTAACTTCTTATTCCTGTATGGATTGTTTGCTTATTTCTGCCGCCTTGGCTGATCATCTTTTTGTAGCTGCTGGCACTGTTTCTGCCGTTGTCGGGCTGGAGGCGGTGACGGGTGTCACGGCCAGAGAGAGAGATCTACCTTCACCGACACCCCCTCAGGAGATGGAAGGTAACTTGCAGCTTGCCTGTAGAGCTCGGTGGTCCACTGTGCCTTTAGTCGGGTCTTGACTGTTTATTGTCTTTTATTTCTAGTCGATGTTCGACCAATGATGCTCCCCGAAGTTGAGACCGTGGGAGAAGTTGCTGCTGGAGAGCGGGCGACTTCCGGAGAAGAATCCCAAGATGTTCAGCCAGCTGATGTCCCCGAGATAGAAACTGCTGAGGAGGTTCCAGCTAAGGGGGCCCCTCCTAGTAGCATGGTACCCGCTCAAGTGCTGGAGATTCGAGAACAGGCAGAAGAGTCTTCCTCCCCTGAGCGAGTTGATTATGGTGGCGGCTCAAGTGACGACGAGGGGTTCCCACTGGTTGACACCGAGGCTGAGGATGCCGGGGCCTCTTCAGCTTATGAAAGTGACTTTTTGACATTTAGCCCTCCGAGACTACTAGGAGTCGAGCACGGGCCATCATACCCGACTGTAGGAGGAGGGTCGGAACCATCAGAGGCCACTCTTGGAGGCCTAAATATAGTGCCGGTCAAAATAGGAAGTGTTCTGACACCCGCTCGCAGCACCTCTTTTTATTTCCAAGCCAGCTGGCTGACATACATATATGTGATGCAGGCTGAGGTGGTACCGCCAACTGTGATGGTTCGCATACCCCTTCCTGACTTAGGCATGAGCCAATCAACCTTTCCACCAGTTGTGCAGCCCATCGCCCTACGGCTTCCACATACTTATGCCGTAGCAGCGGCCTCAGAGGAGCCCAGAGCCGTTGTGGAAATTGGCGGCCCAGTCGAGGTCGCGGAACCTCAAGCCCCAGTTACCGGCAAGGAATTGCTGTTGGAGCAGAGTAGCCTCCCGAAGATAGAAGCGGGAGAGATTATAGAAGAAGAGGCCAATGCTTCTAAGGCCTTGGCCGTCATTGAGAAATCCTCTTTTGTAGAAACTGGTGAGACTGTGCACGAGGAGCGAGCATCCTCGGCTGCCGAGATGGCTACTACGGCTTCACCTTGAAGAGTGGGCAAGGAAGTTGCTATGGTGGAGACTCCCCCAACTGCATCAGCCACCGTTGTCGAGTCTGGCGTTGGTGCCATGCAAACAATGCCGTCGACGTCTACCAGGGCGGACGACGATATTTGGGTTGAGGTGGACAGCAGGGTGGACTTTCAGCTCCCCAAGACTTCGCCACTAGGTCTACAATTTTCTAGTGACATGGTGTGGCAGTCTCTAGACAATCTTCAGCGAGCCATATCAGCTTCTCCGGGCTTGACTTATGTGCAGCTGAGGAGTCTGACAGAACACCTCTCCCGCTCGTTATTGGCCTTCGGATGCCCAATGGATGATTGGACCCCGCGGGTTACCATGTTGTTGAAGCATGCCAACAGGCGGGAGTACCTCAGCTGGGAGGTATTCGATCAGCTGGCGGCTGTGAAATTGGAGAAGGTTGATTGTCGAACTTCTGCCACTTCATTGAGAGGGACTATGGGGCAACAGAGAGATACCGCGCGCACTACTTCAGAATGTCGGGCCTTCCTCACAGCGCGTATAGTGGAGCTGCGTGCAGAACTTGCCAGTGCTAAAGCCGAACTGCAGGAGACTGAGTGCCTGGAGGTTCAGACCGTAGAAGAAGCCAACCTAGCTGAAGGACAACTCGCCTCTCTGGATGAAAAATTATCGCAGCTGACAGCTACCGAATCTCAGTTGCAAGAGTTGACCCAGTATCCCTCCTTGGGTCTTTTGGCATTGGAAGACATCTTCCGGCTCCCTCTGTAATAATTTCATCGTATTTCCCCTTTTTTCTCAGTTTCGCTCCTTTTTGTCTTCGGGGCTCATGTATCTTGGGGGGGCGCCCCGAATATAGATGTGTTGTGCCCCTATGGTTTTGATGATTGGTTTTGATGTGAGTTAAGCACTGTGAGTCACCATGTGATATTCAGTCATTTTAGTCATTTTGATGTTCAGTCAGTTTATTAGAGCATAAACCATTGCACTGCTGTTCAGTCAGTTTATCAGATCTAAAGCATTGCATTTGATATTCAGTCATGTTATCTGCTGCATAAAGCATTCATATACATATACATCAGTTGCTTTACTCTGCTTGTGGAAGTCAGTACAGGCTAAACATCCATGCATCATTACACTCAGCATAGTCTGGACAGAAGTGGGTCTATACACTGCATGCATTTACATAGTCTACACATTAGCATCACGCAGCAAGTATGTACATCACCTTGTGTAGGCATGACAAGTCCACACACTGCATTGCATGCGAGACTTCAAAGTCTGCACATTGCACAGCTGCAAGCACTTCAAAGTCTACACACTGCATAGCATGCAGGCATTCGAAGTGTGTACATTGCATAGCATGTAGGCGGTCGAAGTGTGTACATTGCATAGCATGCAAGCGGTCTAAGTCTATACATTGGCCTAGTGTCGCAACACTAAGTTTGTACATCCACCGTCTCAGTTAAGCCATGAAGCCTATACATCCACTATCTCAATTAAGCTTCAAAGTCCATACATAGTTCTGCGTCTTATGCATCGTCTCACTCAAAGTATGTACAGTCTGGCAGCGTCTCATGCATCGTTTAGCAAGTCTGTACATCGCTCACTTGTTTGTTCATCAAGTCTACACATTGCATTATCTCATGTGAAGTCTATACAGCACTCGCCATCATGCTACTGCTAAGTCTGTACATTGGGCAAGTCTACACATCGTCACTCTGCATTCAAGTCTGTACAGTGTCTCACATATGCAAAGTCTATACATCGGCCCTGTAGCTTGCTTAGCTCAAGTCTATACAACCTTTGCATAGCACGCTAAGTCTATACAGCCTTTGCATATGCATAGTCTATACATTGCTCATGCATCTTTACTTAAAGTCTATACATCTGTTTGCTCCTTTAGCTGTACGCATTATAGCAAGTCTAGACATTGTCTGTCATGCACGCAATAAAGTATGTACATTCTTATTGCTGCATACATCAACTCCATACATCATTTTCTCACGTGAACACTAAGTCTATACATGGTATAATGACTGCATATGTGAAGTCTATACATGCATAGCTTCACACTCACAAAGTGTGTACAAGCCACTGCATTGCATACATGAAGTCTGAACATTGCTTCAGCGTTGCCTTCAGCCAAGTCCATACATCGACTGGTAGCCTTCAGCAAAGTCTGAACATTGCATCATTGTGCATGCATTGCTTTCATCAACTCTATACACTTCCTTGTTGCATGTCTATACATTCGATTGCTTCATGTCTCACACACAAGTCTACACATTGCTTGACAGCATGCCATAGCCTTGCATAACAAAGTTTGTACACTGCCTACAGCAATGCTCGCACACACTAAGTCCATACAATCATGCTACATCATGTCTGTACACGCTTTAGTCTTGCATGTATGAAGTCTGTACATGGGTCTAGATCTGCATTCATATAGTCTGTACAGTCAGTGTGTTGCTCGAACCAAGTCTACACATTGTCTCAGCACACACACGCAAAGTCTGTACACTGCATTTGGCCGTCTGCACAGTAACTCTATACAACGTCCCATGGCAGCACTGCAATGTCTATACATTGCGTCCCACAGCCTGCGCAGCATGTCTATACAACGTCCAGTTGCCTGCCGCAAAGTCTGTACATTGCGTCCCACTGCACGCAGCAAGTCTATACATCACTGGCAGCTTGCACGCAAAGTCTGTACATTGCATGCACACTGCATTGTTAAGTCTATACATTGCTGCTTGATTGAACTATGTACAACCTGTGTTGATTCTGCTGATCGACTGAACTCTTCATTAAACCTATAGAGTCTGGGCACGTGATCCGAGACTGGCACCTGGCACGTGATCCAAGATGCTGAGAAGCCGCCACGTGGACTAAAGCTTGGGCAAGAATCATGGAGAGCATTAGCCCTGCACATGCCCTAGCCGCTGCTGCTATAAATGCGAAGCTTCTTCCTCAGAAGAAGACTGATCGAAAAGAGGAGAGTGTGATAGAAGAAGGTGAGAGCAGTAGAGGAGCAGAAGAAGAAGAAGAAGAAGAAGAAGAAGAAGAAGAGTGGCAGAGTGAGAGAAGCATCAGAAGAAAAAGAGAAAGAGATAGAGCTCGTGAGGATTAAGAGAAAAAGAAAGATAGTGAGAGAGAAGAGAAGAGGAAGAAGAGCTTACCTGAAGATCGTTCCTACTAGAAGTTGGATCAGATCCACTCCAGTCAGCTCCTGCGAGAGCCACATTATGATTTCATTTTCCAGCTTTCTGAATGATGTACTTTTCGTTTATTATTTTTCTTTTTAACTGTGATCATTGTTCTTCCGACTCTATGGATTGAGGTCGGGTTCCTCCTGTGGACTCAAGGGAAGGGAGATCTGATCTCCAGTTCGCTGGTGACTGTGTGTCATCAGTGGTTCCCTCCTGGTCTGGAGGAAGAGAGGTATGTGACCTCTGGTTTGCTGGTGACGGGAGTCACTGGTGGGTTCCCTCTTGGTCTGGAGGAAGAGAGACCTAGTCTCTGGTTCCAAGTGGCTGGGAGTCACTTGGGGTGTCCCTCCGGTCTGGAGGAAGAGGGGAGGTTGTTCCCCTGGTCAAGCTGTTTGGCAGCACCTGTTACAGACTTAGTAGGCGATTTCTAGCTTGTGCTAGTGGAAGCCTCACTCCGGTTGGGAGTGAGGGGTGGACGTAGGTCTGTGGACCGAACCACCTAAAAAATTATCTGTGCAGTGGTTTGATTGCCTTGCTATGCTTCCGCTAGATGATTGCTTAGGCGCGCTCCATGCGTTTGTTCGTGAGTTCAATTGAATTAGTTTTATTCTGGGATTGTGTCTAGCATCCAGGTTTTAATTTGGGCATTATTGGTAGAGGGATACATTCACCCCCCTCTGTATCCGGGCCTAGCACCCTATCAAGATGTATTTCGACACTTCATATTAATGAAATATCTTATTTGTCGCTTCAATCACGACTTCTTTCTTTCTTTTCTTTTCTTTCTCCTTCCGACCGATTAGCTCAGTCCAGGGATGTAAGTTACTGGCGCAGGAGAGCGCTCACACCTTCAGCGAAGGGGTGAGGTGTTCGCTCCACCGCGGATTAACTATTCCCGAAATCGAGCTTTGACCAGGGTGGGACATGGGTAGAGTAGGCAGATGCGCCCCACTAATTTCACCGATGGTGACGAAAGCTGAGAGTGCGGTTTATTCATCGACACGGTTCAAATGTCGAGGCAATGGTAGTTTGTCTATTAATGAGGACGGAAGGTCCATTAAAGGATGGTTGACCGGGCTCGCCGATGGTGACGAGGGTCGAAAGGTAGCGACCGACCTCGCCGATGGTGACAAGGGCCAGAAAGGGTAGCGACCGATCTTGCCGATGGTGACAAGGGTCGAAAAAGGGTAGCGACCTATCTTGTCGATGGCGACAAGGGCCGGGAAGGGTAGCGACCGATCTTGCCGATGGTGACAAGGGTCGAACAGGGGTAGCGACCGATCTTGCCGATGGTTATAAGGGCCGAAAGGGGTAGCGACCGATCTTGCCGATAGTGACAAGGGTCGAAAAAGGGTAGCGACCGATCTTGTCGATGGTGACAAGGGCCGAAAAGGGTAGCGACCGATCTTGCCGATGGTGACAAGGGTCGAAAGGGGTAGCGACCGATCTTGCCGATGGTGACAAGGGCCGAAAGGGGTAGCGACCGATCTTGCCGATGGTGACAAGGGCCGAAAGGGGTAGCGATCGATCTTGCCGATGGTGACAAGGGCCGAAAGAGGGTAGCGACCGATCTTGCCGATGGTGACAAGGGCCGAAAGTGGGTAGCGACCGATCTTGCCGATGGTGACAAGGGTCAAAAAATGGTAGCGACCGATCTTGTCGATGGTGACAAGGGCCGAAAGGGGTAGCGACTGATCTTGCCGATGGTGACATGGGTCGAAAGAGGGTAGCGACCGATCTTGCCGATGGTGACAAGGGCCGAAAGAGGGTAGCGACCGATCTTGCCGATGGTGACAAGGGCCGAAAAGGGGTAGCGACCGATCTTGCCGATGGTGACAAGGGTCGAAAGGGGTAGCGACCGATCTTGCAGATGGTGACAAGGGCCGAAAGAGGGTAGCGACCGATCTTACCGATGGTGACAAGGGCCAAAAGGGGTAGCGACCGATCTTGCTGATGGTGATAAGGGTCTAAAGGGTAGCGACTGATCTTGCCGATGGTGACAAGGGCCGAAAGAGGGTAGCGACCTAGCTTGCCGATGGTGACAAGGGCCGAAAGGGGTAGAAGGAAGTGGAATGATGAACGAGGGTAGCCTCGTTACTACATCATCATCATCATTTTTATTTCATCCTTTTTTTTCTTTTTCTTTTTTTTATCACATTACTGACTCAAGCGCCCTTTCGGATTTTCGCCAAAATCGGCCCCCCCCCTTGCTTTTGCCCACGCGCCCTTTCGGGTTTTCACGTGGCGGGGTACCTGATTTTACCTGTAACGCCTTTTCGGGTTTTCGCTACAGCCGGGTTATAGCCATTTTTGCCCCTGCCCTAATATAGGAACAAGGTCGGCGGTGTATCTCTATTTTTAACCCCATCTTTCTTTTTTCTTTTTTTTTTTGTAAGAAGAAGCCGGGACACAGGAGAGCCTGCCCGCTAGCATGCCGATTGGCCTTGTCGATGATGACAAGGGTCGGATCCTAGTTTAGTTCGTCAACATTGGTTAAATGCCGAAGCAATGGGTATAGTTCTTAACAGGGATGGAAGGTCCATGTTAAGGGATAGAGGCTGACCGATCCCGCCGATGATGACGAGGGTCGAACATAGATTTATTCATCGACATGGGTCACATGTCGAAGTAAAGATAGATTCATTAACAGGGACGAAAGGTCCAAGTTAAGGGTAGAGATCGACTGATCTCGCCGATGATGACGAGGGTCGAACATAGGTTTGTTCATCGGCATGGGTCACATGTTGAAGCAAGGATAGATTCATTAACAGGGACGAAAGGTCCAAGTTAAGGGTAGAGCTCGACCGATCTCGCCGATGATGACGAGGGTCGAACATAGGTTTGTTCATCGTCATGGGTCGCATGTCGAAGCAAGGATAGATTCATTAACAGGGACGAAAGGTCCAAGTTAAGGGTAGAGATCGATCGATCTCGTCGATGATGACGAGGGTCGAACATAGGTTTATTCATCGGCATGGGTCGCATGTCGAAGCAAGGATAGATTCATTAACAGGGACGAAAGGTCCAAGTTAAGGGTAGAGATCGACTGATCTCGCCGATGATGACGAGGGTCGAACATAGGTTTGTTAGGAGATCTCCGATGGGACTCTTGATGATTGTCCTTTGGGAGTCTCATTAGGAGGAGAATAAAGAGGAACCTTTTAGATTACCACTTTACTGACCCGAGCGCCCTTTCGAGTTTTCGCCGAAGCCAGCCCCCAATTACTTTTGCCCACGCGCCCTTTCGGATTTTCACATGGCAGGGTACCCGATTTTACCTGCAGCGCCCTTTTGGGTTTTCACCGCAGCCGGGTTATAGCTATTTTTGCCCTTGTCCCAATTTAGGAACAAGACCGGCGGGGTATCTCTATTTTTAACCCCATTTTATCTTTTCTTTTTGCTCATGTAATAGAAGGACGTTGAGAGAGTCGGCTAGGACACGAAGTCTTGCGCCGAGAAAGAGGGTTTACTCGTCAGCACGAAGGCAATGCTAATGCAAGGGATAGATTTGTGCCGATTCGAGTGTAAGGCCCGCAATGGCAACGTTGTATAAAGGTCGGCTAGGACATGAAGTCTTGCGCCAGGAAAGGGGTTTATTCGTAAGCAAGAAGGCAATGCCAACGCAAAGGATAGATTTGAGCCGATTCGGGCGTAAGGCTCGTAATGGCAGATGTTGTATAAGGGTCAGCTAGGACACGAAGTCTTGCGCCATAAAAAGGTTTATTCGTCAGGAAGGAAACAATGCTGACGCAAAGGAGAGATCTGCACCGATTCGGGCATAAGGCCCACAATGGCAGTATTGTATAAGGGTTGGCTAGGACACGAAGTCTTGCGCCAGAAAAAGGTTTATTCGTCAGCAAGGAAACAATGATGATGCAAAGAATAGATTGGTGCCGATTTGGGCGTAGGGCCCGCAATGGCAATGTTGTTGATTTTATGCGAGTTTGGTTAGGGCGGAGTGCCGCTATTCCAAGGTGAAGGTAGCTCGGCCAGGGCGGAGTGCCACTGGACCAAGGTAATGGTAGCCCAGTCAGAGCGGAGTGCCACTAGACTAGGGTAACGGCAGCTCGATCAGGGAGGAGTGCCACCAGACCAAGGTAAAAGGTAGCTCAGTCAGGGCGGAGTGCCACTGGACCAAGATGTGGGTAGCTCGATCAGGGCGGAGTGCCATTAGACCAAGGTTGAGGTAGCTTGATCAGGGCAGAGTGCCTACTAGACCAAGGTGGAGGTAGCTTGGTCAGGGCGGAGTGCCACTAGACCAAGCTGGAGGTAGCTTGGTCAGGGCAGAGTGCCATTAGACCAAGGAAAGATAGTTCGGTCAGGGCGAAGTGCCACTCGACCAAGGTAAAAGGTAGCTCGGTCAGGGCGGAGTGCCTACTAGACCAAGGTGGAGGTAGCTTGGTCAGGGCGGAGTGCCACTAGACCAAGGTGGAGGTAGCTCGATCAGGGCGGAGTGCCACTAGACCAAGGTAAAAGGTAGCTCGGTCAAGGCGGAGTGCCACTAGACCAAGGTGGAGGTAGCTTGATCAGGGCGGAGTGCCACTAGACCAAGGTGGAGGTAGCTCGGTCAGGGCGGAGTGCCACTGGACCGAGGTGGATAGCTTGATCAGGGCGGAGTGCCATTAGACCAAGGTGGAGGTTATTCCGATCATTCAGGGAATGCCAACTGCACCGTGTGATACAGCTTTATATGCTTTCCATTGAGGGGAGAGAACTGGACGACTCCTTTGTGGTCTGCCAGGACATAGGCACCCCCTTCATATACTCGGCGGATGATATACGGTCCGACCCAGTTTTAGACCAACTTCCCTTTGGGGTTAGCGGCCATCACTTCTCTTCTTTTGACCATTACCAGGTCTCCCTTCCTGAACTCTCGCCCTTTAACCAGCTTATCAAAAGCACGGGCCATGTGAGCTTGGTAGAGTTGGATGTTTTGTTGCGCCCGGAGGCGCTTTCCTTCGAGCTCGGCGAGCTCTTCCAATCTTCTTTCTGCATTGGTTTGTTCATCACTGACTAGTCCATGTTGGATGGCGACTCGCAGCGAAGGAACTTCTAATTCAATCGGCACCACAGCCTCCGACCCATACACGAGGGAGAATGGCGAACAGCCGGTTGGGGTTTTATAGACAGTACGATAGGCCCAGAGCGCCTCGTACATCCTTTCTTCCCAGTCCTTTTTATTAGACTTGACAGTCTTTGCCAGCAACGTGTATAGTATCTTGTTGAAGGCTTCTGCAAGTCCATTGGCTTGAGGGTTGTAGGGGGACGATGTCCTCCAGTAAATCTTGTATTTTTTGGCTAGCCGGTAAACCTTCTGGTTTTTGAAATGGCTGCCATTGTCAGAGATAATTCGGCTGGGAATCCCGAACCGGAATATTATGTTCTGTCGGAAGAATCTTGCAACCAGTTCTCCCGTCACATCTCTTAACGTAACTGCTTCTGCCCATCTGGAGAAGTAATCTATAGCTGCTAAGATGTATTTGCACCCTGATGAAGATGCTGGTAGTGGCCCTACCACGTCCGTGCCCCATTGAGCAAACGACCAGATTGGTAAGGTAGGATGTAGCTGCCATAAGGAGGGCCACACCTGAGCGGCTTCCAGGGTTTCATCTTCAGGAAGCTCCGGTTCCAGCGGGCAGTCCCCGGGTACTGGGTGCTCAGCGAAGAAGTCTACAATAGCTTGGCCCTTGACGGCCTTGCGTGGCACATAGGATATGTCAAACTCCATAAGGATTACTGCCCATTTTCCCAAGCGACCTTTGAGTGCCGGCTGGGACATAATACATTTCAGCGGGTCCTCTTTGGATACCAGGCTGATTTCATGCGACAACATGTAGTGTCGAAGCTTCTTAACTGCGAAGACCAGTGCCAGACAGATCTTCTCAATATAAGTATATTTCTCCTCAGTTCTGACCAGTCTCCGATTGAGGTAATAGAGGGCTTGTTCTTTCCCTTCTTCATTATTCTGGGCCAGCATTGCCTCCAGGGAATTGTGTATGGCTGCTATATATAATATCAACGACCGTCCTTTCACCGGTGTGCCCAGCATTGGAGGAGTCTTCAGATAATCTTTCAGCTTGTCAAAGGCTGTCTGGCAATCTTCATCCCAATAAAAGGGAACATCCTTCATCATCAGTTTGTGGAAAGGCTGGCATCGCCCTGACAAATTAGAAATGAACCGCCGGATATAAGCCAAGCGACCCTATAGTGATCTTAGCTCGGAGAGATTTCTTGGTGCAGGTAACTCCTGAATTGCTTTGATCTTCTCGGGGTCTATCTCGATTCCCCGATATCTGACAATGAAACCCAAGAATTTTTCGCTCGACACTCCGAACGCGCATTTCATAGGGTTCATCTTCAATTCGTGCTGCCTCAGCCTCTGAAGAATGACTCGGAGGTCTTGCAGATGGTCTTCTTTTCTTCTGGTCTTGACCACCAGATCATCTATGTAGCACTCGACCTTGTGGTAGAGCAACTCATCAAAGATTCTGGTCATTGCGCGCTGATAAGTTACGCCAGCATTCTTTAGTCCGAACGGCATCCTCTTATAGTGATAGATGCCTTTAGGGGTTCAAAAGGCAGTATGAACTCGGTCATGCTCCGCGATCCAAATCTGGTTGTAGCCGGACGACCCGTCCATGAATGACAGGGCCTCATGACCGGTTGCAGCATCAATCATGACTTCCGTTATTGGCACCGAAAAGTCATCCTTAGGGCAGGCTTTATTCAGATCTCGGAATTCAACACATATCCGGATCTGTCAATTTTTCTTTTTCACGGGGATGATATTCGCCAGCCACGTGGTGTACTAGTTTTCTTCGACAAATCCCACGTCAATAAGCTTGTCGACTTCAGCATAAATTTGAGTGATGAGTTCTGGCCTCATGCGCCGCGGCGGTTGCTTCACCGGCTCGGCTTCAGGGCTGATTGTCAACTCATGCTGTGAAACTGCAGGATTCAGACCTGGCATCTCTTTGTAAGTCCAGGCGAAGCAATCCTGGTATTCTTGCAGCAGCTGGATGTATAGCCCCCGTTCTTCTGGGGACAGTTGGGCACTGAGGAAGGTAGGCCTAGGGTCCTCCAAACTTCCCAAGTTGACTTCTATCGGTTCGTCGACTGTGGCTTGGCCTCTGTCTTCTATCTCCGGAGGTGCCGGTTGGAGGTCAACGAAGTCTGGAATACCATCTTGAGGGTCGAGTACTTCGACTTTCTCATCTGACACCATCAGAGCTTCTCGGAAGTCCTCTGTTTCATTTGATAGTGGCCGCGAGTATTGCTCTTTCAGCAAATCCACTGCCATTGCAGTCTCCCAGGGCAAGAGAGCAGCTTCAGTCCTTGCAGATGGGGTTGTGGTCGTGACCGACTGGTGGCCGCTTGTTGTTGGGCTGGAACAGTGTCCGAGCCTTGTAGCAAAAGGTGAGGAGATCTCGCCTTCTGGGGCAGTTGCATCTTCAATAGGAGTGGCAGTCCTATTGTCGGCAGCACACACCTCCTGGTCGGGGCTGGTCTAGGCTTCCCCGATTGGCACAAGAGGTGCAGAGCTCATTGTTGGTGGGAATCCACAGGAGGAGGAGATCCCTACTTCTTCAACACCTTCGGCTTCGCTGCTGCTAGCCGTATCAAATTCGGCTTGCAGGGTCACCTCTTCGGAATAGACCTGCTCCCAACATCGGCAAGGAGTCACGGTCTCTGCTTCTTGATTTCCGGGCTGGCCCGGGTCAGCATGTTCAGCTTCCGCTGGGTATTCATCAAAGGTTGCCCCCAGTGGGCTATCTTCAGCAGGGTAGAAGGTGGAGAGGGTGTCCACCTCGTATCGCCCACTGTGATAATATTCTTCCAGGGTGAAGCTCAACCCCGGATGCTGAGAAACGCGTCTCATTTCCTTATGCAGATTTACGGGATACCACATTTTCTAGAAAGCTTCCTTGCACCTTTGAGACTGATCGGAGGGGATGTGCTGTTTTTGAAACATCTCGGCCATCCGACTGGTTGTGAATGCCAGACCCTTGACGGGGACCGACGGATTGCTTATGTCTTCGGGGAGGCCGCAGTCTGTGTCTTCCCGAGTAGGGTGCTCTTCAGCTATATAAAACAGGCTGTTGGGTCCATCTTCATGTGTCACCTCCCAAGTTTTGAAAGGCTCGACAATCGGGTTATCAAGGTCGGGAATCGGCTTGGTGAGGCCGTCTGGGATTCCAATATGATTGTGCTGCCGAGCGACCTGCACTTCATTAGCTTCAGGGTATAATGTTAGGGGTGCTATTCTGCCCACGTCCCCGGATGCTGTGATATGGGAGACCACCTTGGGCTTGACATATCCGCGCGGTGGTGGTGGATACCAATTGCCGCCGGATGTGCTTCTCGGTGCCCCCGCAGGGGTCTTAGCTTCAGAGGTCTTCTGGGGAGGCCCTGGATATAGGTTGACGTCCGCCAAATGACATTCAAATACCTCGAACGGGTGGGGGTCTGCAAAGATCCTCTCCTCCTTCCCTTGAAGACTGTATTTGATACATTGGTGGAGCGTAGATGCCACCACCATATTTTCATGCAGCCATGGGCGGCCGAGCAGTGTTTTGTACAAGGTGCGGGAGTCAATGACATGGAACTGCACCGTCGTAGTGAAATCCGCTAGGGTAAGGGTGAATTCTGCCACCCCCATCGACACTTCACATTTTTGATTGAAGCCGGTGATACGAATATCCCCGACTTTCTCGAGATGCACGTTGAAGTGGTGCCTCTCGTATATTCTATAGGGCAGGATGTTGACCGCTACACCGGGATCAACCAGAATCCTGTTCTGCTCCCTTCCATTCAGGTGCCCCTTCATATACATCGGCCTGTTGTGGCTGATGGTAGGCAGCATCATATCTTCTGGAGTGAAGGTCATGCTAGCCTTCGGCATTGCTTCAGCCAAACATGTCTCAAAATGAGCAGGCGTCTGCAGAGCAATAATGATCGCCTGTCGAGTCTCTTCACTCAAAGAAAGGATCTCCCATATTGTAAATCGAGCAGGGAGCTTCTTGAGTAGCTTCATTATCCGACTCCCAGCTCGAACATTGGAGAGCTTCATCTCTTCATCCCACCTAGGCTTTTGAGAGTCCCGAGTTGCGGCCCCTGACGGACCTGCTTCATCTGCTTTGGATTCGGTGCCCTTCTGGCTAGTACCGGATCCTCGGCGCTCTTCATTAGCTGCTGCAGGGCAAGCTCCATCTGTATTTGGATCTTCGGCAGATTGTGCTAGCAGCGGGTGAACATCCTCGGGTGTAGGGTTAGCCTCATGACAAGGCTGCTTCCCCTTAGACATCTTCATGAATTCAAGAAATGAAGGGACCCCCTTGCCCCCACTCTTGTTATATAGGCCTGGCGGAGGAGGGATCTGGACTCCCTTGATCTCTGGCGGAGGTGTTTTGTAGGGCTGCTCTCCCCTGAACATGATGTTGTGGTTGGGTGGCGGCTGGCGCCCCCATTTCCTGCCTGACCGGGTTGCATGTGTAGTAGTTACGGCCTTAGCCCTGCCTCCCCCAAAAAGGGGTGTGAAGCAAATTTCCTCTTCTTCCTCTTCTCCGGGCGGGTTGAAGAGTGCTGATAGAGTATTGCAGGAAACAACCTGCACTTTATCGGCCTTAGCGGCCCTTCTCTTCTTCTTCCTTGCTTCAGTAGGCACCTGCCCTCAGAATAGACGGCCCTCCTTATCGGATGCTGCTTCAGCTTCCTCCTTTCGCTCGAGTGAGAGCTGCTCCAGTTCTTGCGATGGGGCATGGTCCCGCACCAGTAGAGGCTTCAATTCGGGCTGCACATACTCGTCTAGCCCTTCAATGAGGTTTTGTAGTCGGCGGACCCCAGGATTGGTTTCCTTGACCACTGGCAGCAGAGTTTGTCTCCTCCGATTGTGTGTAGGTATCCTGATAGTTGTAGGTGGAGTGATCCACACGGTGCTGCCACCAGCGGAGCAGGTCAGGGCGTAAAACCACAGATATATGCCCCCCACTTTCGGGCAGGGTGCTTTCTTCCTCTTGTGCTTCGTAGGGATCTGCTGCCACCCCCGCTGTTCCTTCGCGGGCTCCAAGAAATGAGTTTCATAAGTGCTCCGCGTACTTGCTTCAGAGATCTCCTCGGGTAGTGCCTGGTATAGGGAGATCATGTTGACTGCTGCCCTCCTCCGAGGGGCTTCATGCTGTTGAGGAGGGTCCACTTTGTACTCTCCCAACTCGATTTCATTCTTCTTCACCATCCCTTCGATGATGTCCTTGAAAACATAGCAGTCTTCGATTGGATGCCCCAACATCTGGTGGTAGGGGCAGAATCTTGGATTGTCTCTTCTCTTTAGGTCTTCCGGCCTCTTTGGCTCTGGCAGGGTGACCATGCCATATTCTGTTACCCAGTCAAACAGAATTCGGGACTTGTCTTTCGAAAATGAATAGGCTTTCTTCATCTTGTCCCGTAGCGATGGACCTTCTTTGCCATCTGGGGCTTCTGCAGGCTGTGGGGTGACTGCCTTCTTGCCTTCATCTTTCTGTTGTTCGAACGCCTTGATGTCAAGAGCGTTCGCTTCTTTAGGCGACGAGCGCCGCTCCACTGCCTTTCCCTTCTGGGTTGTGCTGGCAGCTGATGTAGGGACAGGTCTGGCCAGAAAAGATTATACCTCGGCCACGACATTGTTCAATTGGTCAAACGACCGTATTTCCATTCCGATCATCTTTTCCAGAACCTCCCTCCTGAGGTTCTGTTTGCATATTTGTACAGCGTCTTCATGATGCGGGGGCCACTTGCACCTCATTCCGAGGTTCCTCCACCTCTTGATATAATCGAGGGCTATCTCATTGGCCCTCTGCTTTGTTGAGTAGAGTTAGGCCACTGTTACCTCCCTCTCTGTAACATGGAATCTCTCCCTGATCTTCCTCTGCATATTCGACCAGTCGCTGATCGACCCGGTCGGGAGGCTGGAGTACCATTCAAATGCGAGCCCCGTCAACAAGGACCCGAAAAACTTTAGCAAGTATGACTCGTCGGTGGCCAAATCACCCATGACAGTCATGTAATATGCAACATGTTCCTTCGGGGATCCCTTCCTGTTGAACTTGTCAAACTTGGGCGGCTTGTTGACCCCTGGGGGAAGCCGCTTGGCAGCATGGTGTTGCAGGTAAGGCACCCGATAGGCATCAAATGCGACGTAGTCGCCTTCACTCCTTTCTGCGAGCTTCAGCTCGATCATTCTTTCCACCATCATCCGGTTCATGACCGTGGGGTCAACTGGCTCAGGGTAGAAGTGCGCTGGCTGTAGGTATGGGGTGACCAGAGTGGTCGCCTGTGGAGGACGCAGTAGCGGGGGCGTCTGGTGCACTTGAGGGAGCACCGGTGGCATCAGCGGCTGGGGCTGTGGTGGCCACTGCTGAGTCGTCGCCATGCTCGGCTCTGACGACTGAGGCAAGGTGTAAAGCGGCGGAGGGTCGACATGACGAACCGCTCCCCGGGATGATTCACCCTGGACTTCGGGCGGCTTGGAAGCTGACGACTGTTCAGTCTTCTCCATTAACTGTTTCTTCAACAAGTCTATCTCTTGCCGATATCTTTAGAGTAGCATCAGGACCGTTGGGTCCATAGTTGCCGCGCTGGGAATGGCTTCTGTTGCTTCTCTCGACGTACCCTCGGGCAGGATGTCGAGGAGGACGTCATCTTCTTCTTCCCCCGTTACCACATTGGCGGTTAAGATAGGAGCCTCATCATCCCACTGGTGGTAGACCAAGGGCTGTTCTCCCTTAGTTGCCGCTAGGAGCTCCCTTGCTACTTCTGCTCTGTGAGTATTTGGTCCCGGCCTTGCGGCCAATCAAGCCAACTCGCGGGGGTCTTCGGGAAGCCCCCCTTATCAGCTGAATATGCCAGCCATGTTGCAGGTGAAAATCTGCATCCTTCTTCTCTATCGATAGACCTTTCTCTCAGCCTGATGCGGGAAGGTCAGCCTCTCGAACACAGAAGTCCTTCTTGTTTCTTCCCGCTTGGGGACGGCTTCATCGACTTCGATCTCGAAACCGTCATCAGAGCCATTATCGTCAACCGACGACACCATCATCTTTTCTCCTACATCTTCTTCATCTGCCATTGATGGGTAGTAGTTTTCATTGGCGGCGACTGCTTGCATCAGCCGCTGTTGCCCAAGCGAGGGGTTGCCTAGCCCTCGAAAATAGTTCTTGACCAAGTTGGTCATCTCTTCTCGACCCCGTTCTTGATGCAGCACGGGGGACAGTTGTCGACCTCCCGCAGGAGGGGTATAAGCTAGCCGAGCTCTGTCGGTAGGTTGCTGGAACCTTCGTCCCACAGCAAGGACATTGGCTTGGCGGGCGCAGGCCCGGAAACTTTCGTGGCGCGGAGGGTCCGCAACAACTTCTTCTTCTTTCGGGGCCAGGCCCCTTTCTCTCCTTCCTTCGCTCCGTCGTGAGCAAGGCGGCGGCGGACAGGTGCAACTTGATGAACAGGTTGGACCCTCTTGGGGACCCACACCTGTTTAAATTTCCTTGGCCTGGCGGCCAACTTCTCTTGGCCGTGATGGCCGGCTTCTTCTCTTTTTGCCCTCCTTCCAGCGAGGGCTTGATATGAGTTGCGGACGGGGATGGAAGGGACGACCCGATCCGAGATTATCCGCGCGTCGCGTCAGTTGAGGAAGCCGCGCATGCCACCAACCATCATAGATTTACCAGATTGTGAGAGGGTTCCGGTAACCACAGCAGTACTCCTCCGGATTTGCTTGCGCTGACGTCCTCCGGAGTCCCTGTTGACAGCATCGGGGCAGACCCCACGGACAGCATAGTGCACCAGGCAGCTGGCGACCAAGGTTGGACTCTTGAGCGAGTTGTGGCAGTATCGAGCCTTAAGAGGCTCCATGTTCTTCGTAGCTCCCTCGATAGGCTCCGAGGGTTCCACCTCCAACATGTCTACGAAGGCTAACCCCAAGAAGTTGGGGAAGCCAACGGCGGCAGGGAAGCTACCGAACACCGTGGGCACCACCAGGTACCCTTGCGCATGATGATCAATAATTGAAGGGCCAAAGCCGACGCCAGTCAGCCCAGTTGTCGTCATCGTTCGCCTGCAAAGACAAACAAACCAACGATCAGCGACCTTTGGGAGGGCCTCGAAGCCCAAGTATCTTAGCAAAGAGATGAAAAGTGACACTGGTCCCACCGGGCATGCCAAACTACTTGCGATGGGAATCTCCGCTCATGCTTGTTTGGGTTTATTTTGTTTATTTCACATGTCGATTGACCAATTAACTAACTGGTAATTAACTGACTGATTGACTGCGCGGGCGTGCCAGTCACGTACGTGACAAGTTTATTGTGCGCTCATTCTGACCCGTGTCGGGCGAGAGTAAGATTCGGTCGGGACCAGCAGTCCGCCATACCATAAAGGCTATGGCGTTAATTACATCCCCCACGAGGAGGGAAGACCTTTGATTAATTGCCGAGATAATGGGCTGTCGAGGCCGGAATAAAGGATGCAGAGGATGCGAATGATCATGCAAGATGTTATGATCTACCATGCACGGTTCATTAGAGCGGACCCTCAGTACGTAGCGGAGGACCTAGGCCCGAAGACCACCATCACGCATGGCAAAAGCTTTTCGTCGGACGTTGCCCGGCTTTGTGCTAATGCCATTTGATATACCGAGGGTTCGCACACTCAAGCATGCATTGATGCGACATGAATGCTTAGACTAAAGCATGACGAAGGTATGAAATTAATTAATTCAGGCTTAGACAAACCAATTTATTCAATTCATTGATTAAGAAGTTTATTCAATTCTATTATTAACATTAGAAATCACCCCAGAGGTGAGGAAGGAAACGAGATGGCACAATGACACGATTCGGAACGAGACCGGCGCGGTACGCATAGGAAAAGGGCTTAAAACGCTTGAAACGGCGCCACAAAGCGTTGGTAAAGGGTTTAAAATGGCGCCACAAAGCGTAGGTAAAGGGTCGGCCTGAAAACGGCGCACCCTTCTTCCTGGCGCGCCGGGATAAGGCGCGCCGTTTTAAGGCGAGCCGTATTAAGGCGCGCCGAGCATCGACGGCGTTGGTTTAGCCCTGTTTTGCAGAAATCGAGGTTTTATTAGTTATTTTTGGGTTTATTAAAATATTTTGGGAGATTTTGAAAGTTTATTAAGTCAGTTATTCAAAGGATCAGCCTCAGGCCATTCGGAAGCTGAGTCACAGGCTCGCGCGAGGTTCATACTCGAGCGTGGCGATTATTCCGAGTCAAGCTCGTTCGAGCCAAAATTCTGACAGCATCTCCCCATCCTGGAGGATTGTTGGGGAGAAGCGGGGAATACTCACGTGGCGGAGCAACCCCTGAAAGCCGGGTGGCACAACGGCGGCCGGCAAACCCAGACGGATAGGAGAACCCCGAGGGCTAGCCTACTAGGGGCACCGAGTCCGTGGGTAGAAAGTAGACAGATGGCGCGACTCGCAGTGGGAGCGAAGACCCCGAGGGCTAGCCTACGAGGGGCACGCGACCCGAGTCGATACCGTGTCCAAATCGGGACGATCGATAGAGAGGGAAAACCCCGAGGGCCAGCCTACGAGGGGCACCCATCTCACGGCCACCACGAAGTCCCTTGAGGACTGTGGATTTCAATATGTTGGGACCAATCCCACTTACTATTCACTCATTAATCCCTAGGAGATTCATCATTGTTGGACGGTCCCATGTGGACAGAATGTTGTCATAATGGAATCGTGGGGGATGTTCCCCTCTCCCCGGTCACCTAGTCTCCTTGAAGAGATGGCAATACGGTGCGGTTACGAAACACATTCAGTCGGCAAGCTGATTGCGATAGCTACAAGTATGCATATACGCGTATATATATTAACGGGCTGACAGAATGACTATCACATTGACGTCCAGGAGACAATGAAGCATAGTATAGGGACAGACTCATCTCCCCTTGCTCATGATTAAGAACAGAGGGGGATAGGAGGACGAACCCAGAATTTGCCAGAGAGAGACGCATTTATGTGCATATCTCTAGTGACGAGACCTTCGACACTCGAGAGGAAGAGAACCCCAGGGAGAGGGGGGATTAATGTAGCCCGTAGCATAGCAGGGCATACCGGCGTTGGAGAAGATGAACAACAGAAACCGTTCACGCAGTGAAATGCTCAAATAGAAAAGACAGATTAATAGAAGGAGATAAAAAAAAGGGGACGTCGCGCTCAAACGCATTTCGTTTACCCTATTGGGCACAATGGATGGTGCATGTATACATGCCACACACCCTGGCGCCGACACTGTTGCACGGCGCCGCCTTAGCAGCCTAGAGGGGAAACACGAAAAGGGGGAAAAGGGAGGAGCGATGCAGAGGGAGAATAACGACATTGACCCAGACCCATTGATATATTATCCATTCATTCCATGAACGAAAGAAGCGCAAATACACATATTATCATTCCGGTGCCGGCGTTGTCACGCGGCCACCGTTTTCATTAATAAAGAGGAAAGAAATTATAGAGGGCCAGATGGAGAATCATAGAGATGGTGAGAAGGAGGGAGGAAGCAAGGCTCATATCATCACCTTCCCCCCCTTTTCTCACTTACATTGTCCCGAAGAAGAAATCCGAACAAAGGGGGATCGACGGGGAAATCACAACGACCCACCTAAATAGACAAAGAAGCGGACGCTCTTCTTCTCTGGCACAGGGAGGTTCGGGAAGAGCAGGGCGGCGGCCGTGGAGACGCTCGGACGGGAGACTTTTCCAAGAAGAAAAAACCCTCAGACTCTCTCTCTGGATAATTCCTCTCTCCAAGCGTTCTCTTCCCAGGATCCCTCTCTTTTTACTTGGTCGAACGAGGGCCGTTTTATAGCGACCAGCTAACCCGGTGCTGCGGAGGGTGCGCCGGATTTAGCAGCGCTGGGGAAGTGCTACCCAATTGCTTTTTGGTGCGCCGGACTTGGTGGGGCCGGCTTAAGGGGTGCCGGGGACCTCTTGTGCGCCGATTTAACTTGTTCGCTCGACAGGGGTTAGTCGAAGGGTCCGGGGATGATTCCGGAGGCTCCCGTCAATTGTTCCTCTCACCTCGGCCCTTTGAAAAACCTTGGTGGTGGTTGACAAAGCTCTCGGCACTATGAATGGCCTTATTCGGAACTTCGTGTGTGTTTGGCTCGAGCACGCGGGTTTTACTCTGGTACGGCCTTCGGCACTATGATTTGTGCTTCCCGCTCAGCTTAACTCATGCTTGGAGTTTCTTTGTGGGATGATATGGCATCCGAGAAAATTCCGCCTTGACCGGTGATCATTCGGCCGCTAACGGACCCAATGCAGCGAGAAGCCGAACCCGTGGCGGGTGATCGGGACTTTCTACTGACATAGCCTTCGGTTCCCTGTTATGAAGGGCCGATGGCGTTCTTCCTCCTCAGGAGAGTCTTCATCCAGGTGGTGAGTCACCGGGTAGACTGTCATCCTTGGTCAGGTGACGGGTGCAGAGTAGCGGCATGACGGAGTCGATGCGGGATCATTAGGCAGGCTTGGTCGCACTATCGGTTGGTTGTGGATTCATCTCGACTTTCCTGAAGCGAAGTCCCCGGTGTTCATTCCAGGTGACTCGAGGCTCTGGCAGCTTGAGAAGTCTTAAGTAAGTTGATCTTTATCGGCTTTTGTGCTTCAGTGGGCCGTGTCATTCGTCTTTGCGGCTTGGTCGCCAATGATCATATTTTGAGTGCCAACAGCGACCCTTGAACATTCTTCATCCAAGTATAGAACCTGTGATCCCCGATGTGTTTCTTGTGGGTAATTGCCCATCTGAACAACGGGCCCCTTCTTGAAGTTAGAGGACAGGGTCTACGTGAGGGGTTTCCCATTCACCTCGAGCAGTCCTTTAAAGCCTAGGCCAAACTTATGGCTCAACCTTATTTCCTTTGGCGGTTTCAACCTTCCTTGCAATCGCGCGCCCAAGCCTTTACCTTGTTGATAGCTGATATTCCTCATTATCTCCCATCCTTTAGAATGGGAAGGGAGATGTGACATCGGTACTGAAGGTGGCTTCTTTGGTGTTGGCGGCATGCGGGATGGGTCATACACATCCAGTAGTGACAATATGGGCCGGTGAGACGGCCAAACAGATGGCAGAGAGATGTTAATAGCATCCACTGAATGAAGGACATGTGTACTGATCACTTTAATAACCCTCCCAATGTACGGAAACTTTAGGCATTGGGGGTTGGTGGAGGGTACAACATCCATGACTTCAATATAGGGGCGACCCAGTATAGCCTTGATTGTGGGATCCATGTCGAGGACATGGAATTCTGTAGAGACTGACGCAGGGCCTAATTCTACCTTTAGGACAATCATTCCCTGTAGTGGCCTTTTGCTATTGTCATATGTTGTGACTGTGATTGAGGAAGGTCTTATCTGTTCCTCACTGACCCCACATAACTGAAGGGTGCTCATGGAGATCACATTTATGGATGCGCCCATGTCCACCAAACACGGGTGTATGGACACTCCATTGATTTTTATTGAAACACACAATGTATACTTTCGAGCTTCCTTGGGGGCGAGCTCGTGGTTGTGGAACACAATTGCTGGCTGTGTGTCTGTCGGCGTCAGAGTGACCGAAATCTTCTCCACATGGAGGTCCTCATTCACCATGACCTTTTGAAGATATTCCATTAAGGCTGCCTGATGGGATGTAGATCTCTGAAGCAGCTCAAGGATGGAGATCCGAGCGGGCGTCTTGTCCAGGTGTTTTAACAAATCATACTGTGTTCTAGGGATGGATTTTTCTAGATGTTCTTCATTGTCCTTCTCTGGCTGAGACTGCCTGGGGTCCTAACTGTTCTGAGGAAAAACCCGGTGGAAAATCCTTCCACTCCGGAGCACCATTGCCTGCTGCTTTTGTACCTCTATGGGGGTAGCTGTGGGTTTTAACAGAGGTTTGAGGGGTAGCAGTGGAGGAATTGTTGATGAGGCCGGGGTGACGATGGGAGTGGGGTATCTGATGAGGGGTTTGTTAGGCGGAGGCATGGTAGAGGTAGAGGGGATCTCATATGGGCTATGGAGGGTAAGGGGTTCGGAAGGCAGAGGCGGAGGCAAAGTGGAGGTAGAGGGGATCTCATGTGGACTATGGAGGGTAAGGGGTCTGGAAGGTGGCGGCGGAGACAAAGCGGAAGTGGATAAGGCTTGAGATGGATAATGGTTCTGAGATTGATGGTGGGTGATGAGTGGCTTTGGGGGCGTTTGTGGAGGTACGGTGGAGGTAGGCAGGTTCGCGTATGGTTGACGGGTGATAAGAGGTTTGGAAGGCATAGGTGTAGGGGTGGATGGCAGAATGGAGGGATGAGAGAAGATGAGAGGGTGCGAGGGCATAGTGGAGGGTGTTGGCTGATAGGTCATTGGTGAGTTAGTGGGAGTGGTGCGAATGAGAGGGCATGATGGCAGTAGAAATGGTGAAGGCCGTACTATAGGTTGTGATGGTGGTTGGTGAGAGAGAGGTGCTACTCGGGCAAGGCGAGGGGGGTGCCTGACGATAGGGTTAGCGGTAGCAAGAACGAAGGTACTTTCTGGGTGCCACACCTGCTCTCTCCCAACTTCCGGGGAGGAGGAGATGGGGTTGACCTTGTGATTGGGTTGTTGGTGCTCCGATAATGGATTCTGGATTATGCCCATGTCGGGCTATTGTGGTTGGACCTGGTGAGGCTATTATTATTGTGGTTGTTGCAGCGGCTGCTGTTGTTGTTGTTGGAACTGTGGTCTAGGAGGAGGTCTTCTGACTTTGAGAGTGGCGATGTATCACCTCATTTCATCCCAGTCAATTCCGCCTTCATCATTCATATCATAGATGTAGTCCTTAAAATGGAAACAGTACTCTACTGTGTGTCCTGGCTGCCTGTGGTAGACATAGTATCTGGAGGTATCAACATTCGGGGGCCATGCAATCTTCTCCCTGGGTAGGATGGGTGTATTTGAGGCCATGAGGGCGCTGAAAATATATGCCAAAGTTTCTGACAATGGTGGGTAATGGGCTCTCTTGGGGTCGATCGGTCTCCTTTGTTGCTGTGGGGGGCCGTAATTCCCTAGGGGTGGAACCTGGTGGTACTGAGGTGGTGGTTGCTGTTGCTGGGGTCGGGGTTGTTGTTAGGGTTGAAATGGTTGAGGCATATTATTCTGGGGTGGATTATTTTGGGGCGGAGGACGAGACGGGAAGGGACCTTGCTGGAGGGAAAGTCGGGACATTTGTGGAGGCCTTGGGTTGAGTGCATAGTTGGCGTTGTTGACTGCACTCACCTGCTCATTTGTCACGACCCCTTCTGTCGCTCCACCTGGGACACCAGTGCATGTCTTTCTGACCACCTTGGGCTTCGGCGGCACAAACATGTGCATAATGGGGGAGTCTTTTAACTGGGTCTGGATATATCGGGCCCTCTCATAGAGCTCTTCCATTGTGGTAAGCTTGTTCATGGCTAGGATGTGTCTGAACTGTGGGGTGGCATTGGACACAATCATTTTCACTTGTTCAGGCTCTAAGAGGGTATCTCGTATCCTCTCTGCCAGAGACCTCCATCTATCAGTATAGCGGATAAAATCTTCATCGGGCCTCATTTTCTCAGCCACTAGGTCGGTGATGGAGAGAGAGGGACCAACCCTATCCCAATACTTTTGCAAGAATCTTCTTTGCACTGTATCAAAATTCTCGGCATCGCCGGACTCTAAAGAATAGAACCACTCTAGCGTAGGACCGTCCAATGATCTCCGAAAGAGGTATGCCAGGGATCTCTGGTCATTTTGCCAATAGGAGGATTCATACATGAAGTCCTTGAGGTGAATAAATGGGTTGCCAGTGCCATTGTACCTGCGGTACGTAGGCATTTCGGAGGGAGGAAGATGGATCACCGGAAGGATTGACAAAGCAACCTTCGGGGTGGATTTAACGTCCACCATTTTCTTCAAATTCTGAAACTGTTCGTTCATCCTATTGAACCTGTTGAGGAGCGACTGGGCAAGCTCCTCGGGAGGTGAAGGTGGCCTTGCCACTGGGGAGGGAGATGTCTCCCGGAGAACTGAGGAGGAAACCCCAAATGGGAGGGAGCTGCCGACCCGCCGGCAGTTAGCCCTGGCTGGAGCGGTGTGTGGGGAATAACAGGGGTTTGAGATTGTGAAGGGAACTGGAACGAGGGTGGTTGTTGGCTTGCCTGCCCTTGAAGTGAGGGAGAATGGATGGCTTGTGCCAGTGAAGGAGATGGAATGACCTGCATCGACTCTTGGAGGGGTGTGATGGCCGGAGTTGACTCCTCGGGAGCGGGAGAAATTGATTTCCCTTTTAGAATGGCCTGGAAGGCTCGAAGTTGCTCAGAGGTGAGCTCCGTGTTGGCGAGGACACCCAACAAAGAGGAGATGTCTTGCGGTGGTGATGCATCCCTCGTGGTAACCTGCACCTCGCATGAGGGCTCGCAGGAAGGGCCCGAGTCCGTAGCATGGACACGCGGCTCGACTGACTGACCACGACCAGGGTGATTCACCTCAAAAAACTCATGGGCCATTTTCAAAGTTCTTACGGAACGTAAAAACATGCACCAACAAATAGATAACAGAGATTATCAAACAAGTAGTTGCCTTTTACGCCCTTTTTTGTTTTTGTTTTGATATTTTTTTTATTTTTAACCAAATCTGAAGTTCACACAAAAGGAAGGACCCTGATTAACTTTGTTTCACCACCGTGTCAACTAGGGTCACTCGTCTCACCACGAATGGGTCAACTAACTCTGGGGAACTTCAATGGTACAACCAGCCCAGTGAACGAAGAGGGAATCCTTCGCTGTCGGGGACTTACGGTGGTCATGGTGGAGGAGATCCTAGTCCGTTGAGAGGAATTCCCGAACGGAGAGTCCTTCCTTCACCGAGAAAGGGTGATCCTTAGAAAAAAAAATAGAAAAGGGGTGGATGTATGCAATGAAGTGCTGAACAGATATACAGAACATAACAAAAATAACAGAGATAGCAAAGGTATAATAAACACCCAAGAGAGATAATAATGTAAACCTCAAGGAACCAGAAGGGATTAGGGGTGAAGTGCACGTGATGCACGAGGGATAAGAACTGAAAGTGCTACTGTGAGCACAACTGGAGCGCACGAGGGCGCAAAGGTAGAGAGGCACAGGTGAGTGCCGGGTGGAGGAGCATACGGAGATGCCGAGATTACAAGAGTAACCAAGAGAAAGCGAAAGAGGTCCCACCGTGATCGTCAAGATGTGAGCGACGTCACGCGGAATGCGGTGGCGAGCGGAGCGCGCGGGCTCGTTTTGCTGCGACACAGAAAAAGAGAGAGAGAGAGAGAGAAGCAGAGAAACCACCACAGGAGATTGCTCCAGCGGGGTGTGCAGAATAGATACATCGTAATAAGATATGGGGATTAAATGGCCATAGCGGAAAATGACTCTCTACGACCTTGGGGGATGGGAAAAGTGTAAAATTTAAATGACAACAATTTAAACGGCCATTGCGGGAAGTGACTCGCCGCAGCCTCGAAAATATGAGAAGATATGAGAATAATACAGGATATAAATGACAGAAATTTAAACGGCCATTGCGGGAAGTGACTCGCCGCGGCCTCGAGAATATTAGCAGATATGAGGATAACATAGGATATAAATGACAGAAATTTAAACGGCCATTGCGGGAAGTGACTCGCCGCGGCCTCAAGAATATAGAAGATATAAGGATAACACAGGATATAAATAGCAGAAATTTAAACGGCCATTGCGGGAAGTGACTCGCCGCGGCCTCAAAGATATGATGTGATCGCCAGGGGACGGAGACCCCAAAATAAGAAGAGTGATCGCGCTTACCTCAAAAGCGGAAAATGGCGGGTTGCTTCTTCCTCTCCCTTCGTCCGGCCGATGGAGAGGGCTTTCCTTGGTTACCCTTGTAAAAGAGGAAACAGACAGATAACAAGTGAATCAGAAAAATGGCAGTGTAGTATTACTCTCTTGTGATGAAAAATGATGAAATCATGGCGAGACACACAATTGGTTGGTGTTATTTTTTAAACTCATCTCAGACACGAGTAGGAGGAAAATGCTATGATGGATGGAAGATCATGCAAACGTGTATAAATGGATCTCTCTTATGAAGCGAGATGACAGATGACGGGATGATGCATGCAACAGAAACGACAAAAGAGAGTGGGAGAGAATGGCTTATTGAAGATGCCGATGGCGGGATCCGGCGGAGCTTCGACAGCGTAGGGATGACTTGGAAACACGACGGGCGGAGTTAGCCTTCCTCTCGCGAGCGCGGGCACCCGGGAATCGGACAGATCCCCCCCTGTAAAAACTCACACGTTAGAAACGGGATCCGACAGAGTCTCTCCTTCCTCTATCGGATCTGAAGCTCTCTCCTTTCGAGGGAGGGGGTCTTCTATTTATAAGAGAAAGTTTCATTGATGCGTCTGGGTCCTGGATGCCTCAATGTTGAGGCGTCCAAGGTCCTGGATGCCTCTATTATTTTTTTTATAATTTCAATTCATTGAGGCGTCTAACCATCTTGACGCCTCATCTTGACGCCTCAATGCTTAGGCGTCCAGCTCCCCAGACGCGCCCCTTCTGCCTACCGAAATGATGCCGGAAACCGCCATTGGTTTCGGTGTGCTCGTGACTCCTAAACCGCGTCTAAGAAAAAAGACGCCTTCATGTTTGGATTTATTCAAAACGTCAAACTAAACGGCCGGAGCGGCGCCACGTGTGCGCTGCACGAGGCTCTGAAGAAGGCATCTAGGCTCCTAGACGCCTCTAAAAGAGGCGTCCTGTTACCCTGCCACCTTCAAAAAGGAGAAAAAATATTTAAAAAATAATAAATAATAATAATAATAAATATTTTTATGAAGGCGTCTAGGAACCTTGACACATCAAAGTGAGACGTCTAGGGACCCTGTCACTTTCAAAAAGGAGAAAAAATATTTAAAAAATAATAAAAAATATTTTTATGAAGGCGTCTAGGAACCTTGACACATCAAAGTGAGGCGTCTAGGGACCCTGCCACTTTCAAAAAGTAGAAAAAAAATATTTAAAAATAATAAAAGATAATAAAAAAATATTTTTATGAAGGTGTCTAGGAACCTTGACACGTCAAAGTGAGGCGTCTAGGGTCCTTGACACGTCAAAAACTTTTCACGAAAAAAATTTAAAAAATGTAAAAAAATAGAAAAATAAGAAATCATCAAAGTAATTAAAAATGTGAAGACAACCTTGGGGTACCATAGTGTAATATGAGATTTACTCAAAGTAATGTCAAAAACGGCGTGTCTATAGTCACGTGGTCCCATTTCCACGCGGGAACCTCCAAGGGCTGAAGCGTACCTCATGGTCGCTATTGCTCCGCCTTCACCTCCTGACAGGTCAGACATCTGGCCACATACTCGACAATATCTCTCTTCATGCCTGGCCACTAGAACTGCCTCTTCAAGTTCTGATACATCTTCATCGCACCCGTGTGCACAGTGTACCGACTCCCATGAGCCTCTAGTAACACGGCACGCCTCACCTGCTCCTCGGACGGGATGTATAGCCTATCACGGAATCTCACAGCTCCGTCCTCACCGAACTCCCCATCAGCCAAAGCCAAAATCCGGGGCAACTCAGGGTCTGCATGCTGAGCATCTGTCACCTGACGATGAATCACGGGCGTGACAGTCAAGCTCGCAAGAACAGCTGACCCCGGCTCTTGGGGAACCTTGAGCCTGAATGACACAGATGACACTTGTTCCCAGAGCCTCCACTTCCTCATCATCATAGCGCTGACCACAACCTTCCAACTCAAGGCATCGGCAATGACATTCATCCTGCCCGACTGATAAGATAGGGTGAAGTCATAACCCTTCATATACTCCATCCATCGCCCCTGCCTGAGGTTAAGGTCCTTATGAGTGAACACATACCTCAAACTCTGATGATCTGTGAACACCTCAAACTTCTCATCGTACAGATAATGCCACCAAATTTTCAATGCAAAGATCACAGCCACTAACTTGAGATCATGGGTAGGGTAGTTCTCCTCATGGGGCTTCAGCTGCCGAGATGCAAAAGCCACAACTCTACAGTGTTGCATCAGCATAGCACCTAACCCGACCCCAGAAGCATCTATACACACTACGAAACCTCCCGATCCAGAAGGTAACACCAACACCGGTGCCGAGGTGAGCAACCTCCTAAGCTCCATAAAGCTCTGCTCACACTCACCAGTCCAGACGAATGGCACATCCTTCCGCGCAAGCCTGGTCATCGGGACTGCAACACGAGCAAAATCCTGAATGAATCTCCGGTAATAACCCGCCAGCCCCAAGAAACTCCGAATCTCTGTCACGGACCTTGGCCTCGGCCACTGTATCACTATCTCGACCTTGGCTGGATTCACAGAAGTACCATCACCAGAAATCACGTGTCCCAAAAAGTACACTTCGTGAAGCCAAAACTCACACTTGCTGAGCTTAGCATACCACTGGTGATCTCGCAAGGTCTACAACACAACCCTTAAATGATACACATGCTCATCTGCAGACTGTGAATAAACAATGATGTCTTCCACAAACACGACCACGAACTGGTCCAAGTAGGAATGAAACACCCTCTGCATCAAATCCATGAATGTTGCAGGGGCATTGGTGAGCCAAAATGGCATCACCAAAAACTCATAATGCCCATATCTCGAGCTGAACGTAGTCTTCTCCACGTCAGACTCTCAAATCCGCAACTGATAATAACCGGACGGCAAATCAATCCGCGCGAACACTCGAGCAGACTGAAGCTGGTCGAACAAGTCATCAATCCGTGACAACGGATACTTGTTCTTAACGGTCACCTCATCTAGCTACCGGTAGTCAATGCACAACCTCAGACTACCGTCCTTCTTCTTCACAAACAACACTGGCGCACCCCAAGGGGAAAAGGTAGGACGAATATACCCCTTGGCCAGCAACTCCTGCAATTGTGCCCTCAACTCTCTCAACTCTGCGGGAGCCATACAGTAAGGAGTCTTCGACAAAGGTCCCGTACCAGGCACAATCTCGATCACAAAATCAATCTCCCGCTGGGGAGGTAATCCAGGTAGGTCCTCGAGAAAAATATCAGAAAACTCGCACACCATCGGAATGTTCTCCACATCCGGCTCCGACTGGTCTACCATGACCACAGAAGTGAGAAAACCCTGACAACCCGTATCAAGCAAATGACGAGCCCTAATAGCTGAAATAAGAAAGCGGGAAAAGGAAGACCTAATACCTTTGAAATAGAAGGTTGGTCCACAAAGTCGCCGGAAATAAACCCTCTTCGAGCCACAATCTACCAAAGCATGATGTGCATCGAGCCAATCCATGCCCAAAATCACATCAAAATCCTAAAGTGGCAACGCAGAAAGTCTGGCCGACAAACTCCGCCCTTCAACCTGCACAAGAACCTCATTGAAACAATATGGAGTGATCATAAAATCACCCGAAGACAACTCCACTGCCAAATCACAAGACAACTGGGTCACCGGCTCCTCAATACTCAGCGTGAAATCCTCCAAAATAAACGAATGAGACGCGCCAGAATCAAACAAAACTCGAGCCGCACAACCCAAAATCTGAACGGTACCTTCTATGAGCTATGACACCACTGCATCTGCCCTGGTCATGTGTGTAATCTGGCCTCGGGACCTCTACCTACCCCCTACACTCGTTGACCTGGGTAGCGGCGGATACTGCCCCTGCTGCTGCTGCTGCTGCCTCTGCTGCTGGGGATACTACTGTTGCTGAGGATACTGCTGCTGCTGCGGTCTTTGGGGACAGTCACGCACCATATGCCCAGGCTGGTTACACCTGAAAAAAATCACTGGCGCAGTGCATTGCCTGCCTGGATAGGACTCGCCACATCGGGGACACAGTCCCCGTGATCCACCCACTGATCCCTGACGCTGAAAAGGAATCGACTGCTGTACACTACCCGAAGATGCCTACCTCTGATCCTTGTGCTTCTTATAGAAACCCTTCTTGAGAAACTTCTTGACCTTGGAGCCAAAAGACGCAGATCGTGTCGCTAACGCCGCCGGCACTGATGCTCCCGAACTACCCGTAGTGTGTTGGAAAGTACTCTGCTGCTGGGTAGATGTCTGGTGACTACGTCCTGACTGGGACTGCCCCTGGCCTCCTTGTCCTCGGACCTTCTACATATCCAACTCCAAAGATGCCGCCACACGAGATGATGTCTCCAAATCAGTAGCAGTGTTCACCATCAAAAGGTGCCTCAGCTCCTGCCTCAAACCCTGGACGAACTGCTCCATCTTCACTCCCTCATGTTCCATGATATGGGGAGCATAACGGCCTAACTCCATAAACCGAGCCCTGTACTACAACACTGACATCTCACCCTGAACCAGCTCTAAGAACTGACGCATCTTCTACGTACCAACATAGGATGGGCAGTAAGTACGCTCGAAGACCGTAACGAAGTCCTTCCACACGATCTCCTGGAGCGGACGAGACTGAAAGGATGTCTTCCACTCCGAAGACCACCAATCTCGAGCCGTACTCTGCAACTGGTTACTGGCCAACATCACCATGTCCTCCTCAGCACAGCGCATAGAACTGAACACTCTCTCCATCTCATCAAGCCATCTCCTGGCCACATTAGGATCTGGCTGGCCATCGTAATAGGGCGGGTGGAACTGTAAAAAGTCCCTCACAGCACGGCTAGGCCCACCCTTAGACGACGAGCCCTCACCAGCATCTCCACCGAACTGTTGAGACATAAACTAAAACATGCTCCGAAAGAAATCCTCTGCCCCCGAACTCTCGCTGCATCCCCTACCTCAGTGGCAGGTGGTGGCACTCTGCTCCTCCTACTCCTCTATCGATTGTCCCTGCTAAGAGTGAGTCCTCCGCCTCGATGCCATACTCGCCCACTGCAACAGACAGAAGACACGAAAAATGGGAAATCAATAAAGCACACGATGCCCTAAGCCAGTGCCAACTATACATCATCATTGTGGACTAGTGGACCAGTGTAATCATTTACGATTCTTATATATATCCACAACCGCTGCTCTAATACCAGCTGTAACGACCCGAGATCCGAGCACCGGGAAGGCCCGATAACCCGAATCTCGAACCGCAACCCACGAGCCCGAAGACTCGGAAGGGTTGAAAGGATGGTGTGGAGATACACAAGAATCTAAATAATTACAGAATCACACAGTTTATATGGATAAGCAGGAAATAAATAATGACATTAATTAAATTACATGGCCCACAATAATAACAGCAGTCTAAATATAACAGTAGTCCACAACTAGTACAGTCCAAAGAGAAAGGTACAACTATGCGGGAAATACCTCGGAACTGGCAACTGGCAACTAACCCTGGGCACTAGAACCACGTGGAGCCGTTGAAGCGCTCCCCTGAAGTCGCATCTCACCTGAAACATGGAAAACACGCATGGAATGAGCCTCAAAACACAAGGCTCAGCGGGGATCCTCCGTTCCCCACCTCGCAAATCGAGAAATAGCGTGAAAAGTAACTACAAGCTACTGTTGCGACTAGTACCGAACGCACGGCACGAAAATGACGACAACTCGTCGAAAACTCAAAGAAAACCCAAGAGTCAATACCAGACAAGGCAGGAGTACCAACCCACTAGAAGCAAGGCCGGATGCGTTCACTGACGGCTGAAACAGCGCCTCGAGTGTCTCCCTCCGGTCCAGCAGGAACTGAGACACCGTACAAGTAACCACAGAACAAATGACTAGACGGGGTCGTGCTCGTCAGCGCGTGTCCACTGCCCCCAACCACGTGTGCACACACAGTCCATATGTCCTAGGTCTGGCCCTCTGACTGGTTTTCCCCTCAGTCGGACTCTGGCGTCAAACGTGGGGCCCTACGGAAACTAGTCTAAAAACCGTCTCTCGGGGTAGCCTCGCCACCACTCCCTGGTGGGACCACTCGCGTGTCGGAAGGCTACGACTAGTGGAGGGTCACTAAAAGAGCAGACTCTCTAGTCAGCAAAAAACAACGTCTAAACCGGACAAAATACAAGGGTCACTCCTCGTACCGACACCGACTCATGGTGACATAAGCCGAAAACACCACCTCCCGGGATCCCACAGCGCCCTACATGTGGCCCCCACATGATGCCCAGCATCAGTCAGACCACGGGTCTGCACACGGATCGAGATCCACTCACTCGGGACTCGAATCGGCAAAGCATAATTTCGGTTGGACATGAACCGCTGGCGGTCCAACTTTGGGCCGCCATAGAGGCTGTAGCGGTCCAACTATAGGCCGCCACACTCTAGGTTGCGAAGGAACTAGCAGTCCTACTCAGGTCCGCCACAGGGATGAGGCGGGCGTACCTTCGGCCGCCAGTCCCCAAAAATTCCCAACGGTCAGAAATCAACAGTCAACCCACTCTCTGGCGGTCTGACCCTCGGCCGCCACACCTTCTGGCGGTTTATCGTGCAGTCGCCAGATGACATAGGGACCTGCCGATAAAACAGTGCCCTGTGGAGCACCCACCTTGGGCCGCCACAGGCTCTAGCGCACCTACCCTGGGCCGCCAAAGGCTCTGGCGGTCTCTGGAAGGACCGCCACACCAACCCGAGAACGGGCCAGAGGGAAGAAATCCAAAACCTCGTATCACGCCCCGGTCATCCATGAATGAGGGGGAAAACAAGGGGGAAGCTCCCCTATAACCCCTAGCATGCATCTACGCCCTCGAATCCGTCCGAAACGCGACGAAATGGTAGATCGGCACACAACCCTCAAAACATGGATTTTGCCCTACCCGGCTCAAAAACGCCCCTCTCGACCTCTCCTCGGCCTACAAATCGCGAGGGACAACGGGATGAGCATGGGGATTCGTCTCCCTACCTCAGATTCGTCCGAAATGCGACGGATCGCCGCCGATCCTCAAAACTTGTTTGAAACCCTCATTCTTTCCGAGCTTCCCACGAACCACGAACGTCGCCACGATCACCACGCCGCCACCGCCGTCACCGTGCCGTCACCTCGCCACCATCTGCAGTCGGGGAGAGGGTCGCCGCCGCATCCACGGGAGAGGGGGGAAGGAGGGGGCCGGTCGCTCACGGGAGGAAGAAGGAGGAAGAAGAAGAAAGAGAAAGGAGAAAAGAAAAAGAAATGGGGATTTTATAGAAAATATGGATTTTCTAAAAAATACGAAAAAATAGAAAATATACCGCCGCGATCGTTGGAACACGCTAATCGCCGTGGTACCATCCCTGAGTAGGTGAACGACTCGGTTTACCTGCTACGGGGTTCCGTATGTCCTCTCAGGGAAAAACACGGGAAACCGCAGAACACGTTCCGGGACCTTCGAAACTGATCTGAAATGCACGAATCCAAACCCGAAAGATAACTCCAGGCAAAATGAGAACAAATTCTCCAAGAAAATAGATCCGGGACCCAAGAAGAAGGATCCGAAGGTTCCGGGATGTTACATGAATACCGGGAGAAGCCCAATAACCCGAATCCCGAACCGCCACCCACGAGCCCGAAGACTCGGATGGGTTAAAGGGGATGGTGTGGAGATACAAAAGAATCTGACATAATTACAGAACTACCCAGATAATAATTAAACAGGAATCATAATAAATGATGTTAAGCAAATTACATGGTCCACTATTTAACAATAGGCTAAAAACATAACGGTAGTCCACAACTAGTACAGTACATAAAGAAAAGGTACAATTACACAGGACATATCTCGGCCTGGCAACTGGCAACTAACCCTAGGCACCTGAAGCACGTGGAGCCTCAGAAGCGCTCCACTAAAGCCTCGTCTCACCTGAAACGCGGAAAACACGTAGGGAATGAGCATGAAAATAAAAAGCTCAGTTGGGATCATCTGGTCCCCACCTCGTAAATCAAGAAATCACACGGAAAGTAACTACAATCTATCACTAGCAAGACGTAAAAAGAGAGCTGTAGAAATAAATAAACGGAAAAGCTCTACCACGTCTAGTACCAAACGCACGGCACGAAAATCAAGACGCCTCGACAAAACATCAAGAGTCGCTGCCAAACCAAGATAGGAGTACCGTCCACTAGAAGCAAGGCCGGATGCGTCCACTGACGACTTAGACCGCGCCTCAGGTGTCCCCCTGCGACGCCCCAGGCGGAGACAGAGGCACCATACAAGTAACCACTAAACAAGTGACTAGCTGGGGTCGCGCTCGATAGCAGGGATCCAACTGCCCCCAATCACGTGTGCACACATAGACCATACGTCCTAGGTATGGCCCTCTGACTGGTTTTCCCCTCAGCCAGACTCTGCCGTCAAACGTGGGGCCCTACGAAAACCAGTGTAAAAATCATCTCTCGGGGTAGCCTTGCCACCACTCCCTCGTGGGACCACACGCGTGTCGAAAGACTATGAATAGTGGAGGGTCACTGAAGGAGTAGACTCTCTAGTCAACGGAAAGTAACGTCTAAACCAGACAAGTACAAGGATCGCTCCTCGTACCGACACCGACTCTCGATGACCTCGATCGGATCCACCTCACTCCCTGGGGTTCCCAAGGCACCCACATACGGCCCCCACATGATGCCCAGCATCACTCGAACCGCCGGTCAGTGCGGGGATCGAGGTCCACTCCCCCCGGGGTTAGGATCGGCAAGACAAGACTCCGGTAGAACTAAACACAATAGGCGGTCTATTCTGGACTGCGCCAAGATAAAAGGTCTCCCATGGGACCGCCCAGTCCTGGCTCAACCACGAAATGAAATGGTCTCTCTATGACCGTTCAAATCAATAGCGGTCCATTTCTGGGCCGCCTCAGAGTGCAGACGGTCTCCCCAGGACCGCCTAGCCTCTGGATTACACGAAACGCCACACGGTTGTCCTCGGACTGTTCAGGACATAAATGGTCCAACGATAGGCCGCTTGAGGATTTGGGCGGTCTCCCATGGGACCGCTTATCACCCAACGGTACAAAACGTCAAACGGTCTTCTTGTGACCGCGTGAAACTGGAGCAGTCCCCCCTGGAACCACCCAGAGGGAATAAATGGTCAACTCACGATTGCATAGACCCAACACTGTGCAACAGTCAAATCGCAACGATCAGAAACACCTCGAAGTCCATGCTGGTGTCCAGGGGTAAACGGTCTGCCATGAGGCCGTGCAGTGGTAGGCGGTCTATCGAATGACCGCCTACCCTGCCGATGCTCCAAGGCTGAAAATGATCTATCTGGGGACCGCCCAAAAACAAAAGCAGTCTAGCTAAGCCCACTTACTCGTAAAAACAGTCATTGTTAAACCGTTTACAACCCGTGAAACCAAGAATGGCAGGAATGGCCCCAAAGCTCCATTCCACGCCCCATTCACCCCCGGGTGAAGGGGGGAAAAAAAGGGAAACTTGTTCCCAAGCCCCCAGTGCATCGATTGATGCCCACAAACCATAAAATGGCGGATTAAAACGCTAGATCGGCCACTCAAACCCCAAAATATGCTTTTCCCTTCCCGGCTCAAAATAACCCTCTCTTGGCCTTGCATCGGCCTACAAATCGCGGGGAAGGTAAATGCCGAGCTAAGAATCATCACCCTACCTTGGTTTCACCCGAGATGCACCGGATCACCGCCGAACTTCAAAAACCCGCTTGAAAACCACATTCTTCCTGGGCTTTTCACGAGCCACACACCCCGCCGAGATCACCACACCGCCACCGTCGTCACCGCGCCGTCACCTCGCCGCCGTCTACAGCCGGGGAGAGGCTCATTGCGTCGTCGAACGGAAGAGGGGGAGAGAGGGGGCGCCAGTCGCGAACGCACGGGAGGAAGAAGAAGAAAGGAGGTAGAAGAAGAGAAAAAGAAAAAAGAAAATAGGGGGTATTTATAGAAAATCCAGATTTTTTTGAAAAATACGAAAAAATAGAAAAATCATACCCCCGCGATCTTCGAAACATGCTGGTCACACCGGCACCACCCGCGAGTAGGTGAACGACTTGGTTCACCCACTACGGGGTTCCGTAGGTTTGTCGGAGAAAAAAATGCGAAAATCGCGGAACAAGTTCTGGGACCTCCGAAACTGATCCGAAACGCACGGATCCGAACCCGAAAGATGTCCGAAAAATAATTCTGGGCATAATGAGAATAAATTCTCTGAGAAAATAAATCTGAGACCCGAGAAGAAGGATCCGAAGGGTCCGAAATATTACAGGCTCTAATTGATCCAGGACTCTTATTCCCACTATTATCCAAGAGATTTATCAATCTAGAGCCTTATTTTGGGTGTTCATCTCGGATTTAAATTTCTGGGTTTATGCAAGTCAAACTCTGTCTAATCAAGCTCCGGGCCCTTCTTTCCACACAAATATCTTCCAGATTCTTCCACGGAATTGAGTCCCGCTTATTTTTATCTCTTGTCCTCACTATTATCTCGAGATTGACCCAAAGAACTCGAGTTTTGGTGGACTATATCTCCTGGAATCTTGGTAGAACTTTCTGAATTTCTACACTCCTATATAAAGCACCCAAGTTCGCAGGTCGCGACATGGGGCTCTTTCTCGGTTCAGGGCGAAGCCATGCTGCAACGTCATCCCATCTCTTTGACCCTGGCCTGAAGAGGGAAGTATTGACTTTCTATTCCACGCTCAAGGGCTTGATTTCTTTGTCTCTACTCTTAGTTCTCATCCTCCCAAATCTCAATTTTATCACAATGTTTTGCACTTTCTCTGCACTCTTGCACTTTTCTCTGTTTTGCATGCACTCTCTCCACAGTTATACTACGTGTTTTCTCCTCCTATTTGTTTCTACATCATCACAATACACACACCTATTATTTTCACCCTTCTATAGGGGTTAAAAACCTCCCCCCGGTGCGTTCTCTCCCATTTATTCATGCTATTTTATCACTTTGGGTTTGATGCAACACTTCAGTTTTCTAATGGGTTTTTCTCTTGTGGTTTTGCTTTGTTTTGTAGGAGAGCATGATTGAATGTGAGGCCCTCTTCCTCTAGCCGGCTGGAAGGAGAGGAGGTTGAATCCATGACATTCCCGCACCCCGTTCCTCAACCCCGATCAAGTCTTCTTCTTTTTCTAAGGTACACGGCGTCGTTCCACTCATCTCTTCATCCTTTTGGTGTTGTTTAACCTTGGTGGCGATCACGGTACATTTTCCTATTTATTCATCGCCCTTCGTTCAGTATCTTCCATGCTTGTTCATGCTCATATGATACATGCATAGTTTGGGGTGAGGTGGGGTGATACATAAACTATCAACAACATAATTTTTTGACGATCACGGTGGCATACCTAGTGCCCATCACGTTATTCATGCCTTTTGCAAGTTGGGTGTGTGTATGTGCATGTTTGGATAGAGTTTTCTTCATTTTCATGCTGTTCTGGGTGTTTTCAGGTCTGTCAGGGCCTTGGGGTCGTCTTCAGGACTGCCAGATGAGCCTAGTGGTCATCGTAGGGCCGCCAGGGCCTTTCTGGTAGCCTTGCGGTCACGTGGTAGATTGCAAGGGGTTAAAAAATAGTCATCTAGTAGACCACTTTCTGATTCTGGCAATTCTGGCACAGTGCTCACATGGCCATGTTCGTTGATGCATAACTTGGCCTCCTAGGGTCGGATTATCCTATTCTTGGGCCCGTTCTGTACCCCTTTGTATTATCTTTCCATCCATATATCATATGCATCATTTGGGTCATGTTTACATAGTTTAATCTTATCTTCATTTTTGAGTATTCTTCATAAAGTATGAAGGTAGACCCAGGGATAGGTTCACAGGTACATCTTTTCATGATGATTTGATTACCTTCCCGAGGTCTGATTGCTTTGTTCTTGGTCCCATATTGTTCCCCTTTGTATTATCTTTCCATCCATATCTTATTTTTATTATTTGGGTCACGTTTGCATAGTTAAATTTTGTCTCCATTTTTACATTTTGTGCATAAAATCTGTATGCAGGTCGGGAGGCAGATGCAAAGGTACGTCGCTTATTCATGATTTTTCATATCTTTTAGTGCTTGATTGTGCCTATTTTTGGTCTTGTATTGTTGTCCTTCATATTGTCTTGGATTTCCAACTTTGTTTGCATCCATATCATCATGTTTGTATAATTAAATCTTATCTTGATTTTCTAGATTTAGGCTAGAAATTGCATGCACTCCGGTGCACATAGGATCATGTATTCTTCATATTGTAGTTGCATTCCTCCTTAGTAAGTGATCCTCTCTCCACCATATTCCTTGGAGTCGACAAGGTGAACTTATCCGAGACCTCCATAAGTCCCCGTGAGCCGTGGATTCCCACACAGATGCCAGGCCGATTGTACCTTTCCACCCCTTTGGCTTGTATTTGCATATGTGTGAGGGAGTTAACCTTAGTCAACCAAAAGTCCGGACCTTATTCCCATTGGATTCCTATCTTGAGGGAATTATTCTAAACTCAAATCATTAAAAGGTCTATTAAAACTTCTAAAATATTTCCCATCATATCAACTTGTTTGACTTGGGTGAAAACTCTTACATTGTTTGTGTTATTTGTGCTTGTCCAAGCCCATTTTGTAGTATTGTGTTGCATTCTTTCATCATCTACATTTTCTTTTTTGTTAGGCCCATTCAGTTTAGCCTATTTTGTGTGTCCATTGTCTAGTCCATTGTCCAGTCCCATTCTCTCTTGGTCCTTGCATTAGTGGGTCAGCCCCGGCCTCTTGTCCTCAAGCCCATTAAGCCCTTGCTTCCCCACTTGTATTCTCCTTGATATCCTTGTATTAAGTCTCCATTTACCCTCATGAAACATCATTCCAACCCCTTGTATCATTCTTCTTCTCAATCTTCTTCTTATTTCCACGTGGAATCCCCTTCCCACGTGGGCCCATCTTCCTGTGGTCTTTCGGATCCATCCGAGGAACAGGTTAATCTCATGGCCCACTTATCAAGCCTTGTTCACCAAATGGACCTTTCCCAGGCCCAACGTCTCATTGCATCTCATCTTAATGGGCCTTCTTCTCATAATGGGCCCTCTTCCCTTCATGGGCCTCTTTCTTCTCCTTCACATGCTGCTGGCCTAATTTCTAATGGCCAATTTCACCCTAATGGGCCTGCTCCTTCTGCCCATGTTGTTGCTGGCCCATTCGGCCCATATGCCAACGTCTCTTCCAGGCCCGCATATCCTTACACTCCCGGAATGGGCCCTTCTTCTTCTTAGCACAGACCCTCTCATCTGGCACATTACCTTGCTCCTGGTCCAAAGTCATAATCTCTTACTCAAGCTGGCCTACACCATTCTCGATCTCTCCCTACCCAGGAGATGATTGCTCAAACCCAGTGCCACCTTGATGAACTCTAACGCCGAATTGATCCCAAATCCTCCTTGAGTGTACCATTCGCTTTCCAAAATCTTCGGCTTCCACCACCTTCGCAAATCCCTGTATATCACCATTATGGTGGAGCTGACGACCCCTATGTGCACTTAAATGAGTTTGTTTACAAGTCGGCCCAGTTTCGACATGACCAGCGCTTGATGGCATATCTATTTGGTCTGTCACTAGAAGGCTCGGCTCGGGATTGGTTCTTCTCTCTTTCGCAAGAGCAAGTTGTGAATTTCTAGATTGTCTAAGAAAAATTCATTCAACAATATCAGGGTCAGGCTAGGCCCAAGTATTCCATCGTGGATCAGGCCCACGAGAAGATGAAGCCCAACGAGGAGTTCTCTACCTTTGTCGACCGCTGGCGTCGCCTTGCTGGGCAAGCCCCAGGGCACATTTCGGAGGGAGAGCAAATCAAGATGTTAATATCCAATGCGACGCCCGAGTACCGATTCGTCTTAGCCTTAAATGACGTTACCACCTGGCAACAACTTTACAGTCGAGCTCACTTCGTCTGCCAATAACTCCAAGATTCCCTTGACCCCGAGTCTTCTCCACCTTCCACGCCCACATACACCTTGCCATCCACATATTCGCCCTCCATGAGTCGGCCTTCCACCACATATTCTTCCATGTGTCAACTTTCCGCTCCTGCATCCTTGTACACTCCCACCTATCAACCTTCCATGAGTCCACCTTCCGCGAGTCAGCCTTTCACTCCAGCATATCCACATATGTCTCCACCTTCACCTCCGGTCAAGGGAACACCACACCCAGAGCAAGTGGATGCCGTCCACTACATACCTCCCCATACCACTCCTCATGTGCCTTCGCCTAGTCCATCCGCTAGTCGCCACGCACTATTGCCTACACAACCTCCACAACCTCCTTCATCTCATACCCCTCGACATCTGCCTCGCCCGAAGCGGGCTCCTCATCCTCCATTGTCAGAGTGTTTTACTGACATCTTCAACGCTTTGATGGCCACTCACGCGTTGCAACTCCCTCTGATTGTGCCTTGCCGACCTGCGGTCAGGAATTCACTTCAGTTCTGTGATTTTCATCGCCAGCAGGGGCATTTGGTCGAGGATTTTCCCGAGTTCTAGGAGTTTGTTTACAACCTGGAAGATAAGAAGAGGGTTGATTGGGCCGCCATGCATAAGGTTATTCTACATCTTCGTAGCAAGCAGCAGCAGGCGCCACCCAGGCATCCGTCTCCATCACTACAGGGCCAGGGGCACCCCTATGATTCTTCATCTAGTGTCGCACCCACTCTCTGATCTGCTCCGTCATCTACTCCATCACCCGTTCCCTCACCTAGGCCGTCGCCTACCCTATCGTCTCCACCTATTCCATCACCTACCTCATTACCTTCACCATCTCCAACCCTGTCTTCATCCCCTTCACCTACCCAAGCCCTTGCTCAGGCTAGTGCCTCCCCTTCTTCCGCCACTACCATCGCTTCCCCTCCCAATGCCACCCGGTGCGTCCTGTCGATACGCCGACGGTGGGCGCCATGGCCTTCCCCTTTGCCTTCATCACCGCCTCCATCTCCACCACCAGTGCCTTCATCACCATCTCCACCCTCTCCTCCATCTTCCTCGCCACCCAAGCCTGAGCAAGCCACGCCTTCACCTTTGCCTTTGCCGCCTACACTCGAGCCTATCATTGCCACATTACCTTTATCGCCACTTGACACCACCATTCCCGCTGGAGCCTCCGTGCCTTCCGATCCTTCACCTACGCCTTCCGAGCCCATTCCCTCCACTTCTCCATTCACCTCCACCCCACGGAGCGGTTGTGCATTACCTCTGGTGCCCCTTGGGTCCGATCTCCAGAGAGATGATGAGCCAAGTCGGGATGATTCAGTGCCGACCATGCATTTCAAGCTTCAAGATTTTATCTGTCGCATGACGATCCCCGTCCTGGTCCCTGGCTATTTTGGGGATGATGAGCCTTTACTTCTAATGATAATTGTCAAGTAGGGTTCTCTTGCATTGATGCCAGTTTCTTCAAGAGCGAAACCGATGGCAATCACATTGCTCGCCGGGAAGTTCACCATTGATGCTGTTATTACATCTTGCTCCGTTGCTGTTTAGTTCACTAGTCAAGAAGGGTTCTCCCACCGTATTGTACTAACTCAAATGGCTGCCAAAGGTTTGATGGATTCCATGTTCGAGGGGCAATTGGCCATATTCTCAACATTCTCCAAGGACACTCTGCACATTATATGCAATCTCCCTCAGTTTATCAAGCCGGCCATGTCAATGCCGTGTATTACTCTCCCTCAGCTTCATCCATCTCTTTTATCAAGGGAGTTATACTTCGTGTCTGATTGTCGAGTGGAGTTTCCGAATCTCCATGTCTTTATGCCGAGTGACAAGGCTTCGTGGTCTCATGATGCTCATCCATCTAAGGAGTTCACTGTTCAAGAATGTCCACCTATTGTTAGCACCGGGTGTCTAGGGGCAACCGCCCCAATGAAGCAGCATGTTCATAATCGGGCTAGGCCGTCTGTCAGGTGGGCCCGTTATTTGAGAATATATTTTAAATCAAGAAGCCCAAGGATTCGAGCCCGTGTCAGGTGGGTCCACTACAAGCCAATTTCAGCTAAGAAAAAGCGGTGGCGTAAGTTTAAGGGCCATCAGTTGTGCACTCAGGGGTCCACTTCTCCTTCTTCGTCCTTTCATTCATCATTTCTCCTGCTGAGCTCCCACCCTTGGGTGGTGTATCTTCCTTTCTCTGATCCAATTCCCATGATTTTCTCCTCTCTCCCCGGGTCCGCGAACCCCCATTCTTCTTTCTCTCATCCAGATTCTCTTGATTCTTCTCACACTCACGATTCTAGGCCTTGGCCTATGCCCTCTCATCATCCCGATCCCGGGACATCTTCTGATCCTTCTCCTCCAGTATCTTCGGGTCCTCGTTCTTTTTCCCCGACTCTATCAGGTGGTCCTTATTCTCCTTCCCCGAACCTGTCGGGTGATTCTCGTTCTTCTTCCCTGACCCTGTCGGGTGTCTATGGTTCGTCTTCCCCGACCCTGTCGGGTGATTCTAATTCTCCTTCCCCAACCCCGTCCGGTGATTATCATTCCTTTTCTCCAACTATGTCGGATGATTCTTCTTCTCCTCTTTCTCTTCTTTCCTCTCCACCCTTTCAGGGTTCTTGCCCTTTTTCATGTTGTTTTCGAGACTTTAGTACGCCTTGATCTCAGCTGATCTATGTTTATTCTGTATCTGGTTCTTTATTATCAGGGTCTCTGTGCCTTAATGAGGGAGTTCTAGCCCTCGTCTCTCTTCCTTTTCATCCTTCTTCATCTAGTGTGGTGTCTGTCGCTCCTCCATGTAGAGGAATCTTCAAGTCATTGTTATCCTCTCCATTCTTTGTCCTGTTAAGCGAGGAAAATAAAGCTCGTGCTGCTCAAAGCTTGATGGTCAAGATCACTTCAGGATGCTACTTCCACGCTATAGATTTATAAGGTATCATTATTTTGTGCAAGAATATGTTATCATTATTATAACTCTTATTGTTATTCCTGCGCATGGTTATAATGCTGGTTCGTTAATAACAGTTGAGTGGCTTAGTTAGGCTTTCTTAATTTAGTCAAAAAGAGTTCGCTTCTGCAGCATCCCTAGGCTGGTGTTAGCTCCGCACTGGGAGTCCAAGTTCTTTCCCCGATCGTTGAGGGTGTTCCCTTCAGCGTGGGTTCTTCATATACTTTACGACAAGCTATAGCCGATCTCTCTAAAGCAACATCGTTGCTGCTTTGGCCATACTCATGGGTATGCAGAAAGGTCTTTTCTTTTCTCTGTTCAGCAGAGTGCAGGGGCAAGAGATGGATGGATGAGATGACCAACCTAGGCGCTCCCTAGTACGAGAGAGGTCTCAAATAGGGGCAGTCTTGACCCTGAAAAAATGAACGTTCATGCAATATCTAGCCAATAAGGGCTCTCAAATTCAATAAATCAATGATTTGATAAATACAAAATTATGGAATGAAAGGCATGACAAGAGTGGCAGTACAGTTCCCCACGGGACGTCATGAGCTCGGTCGCATGCATGCCTGTAATATGGGTCTCAAAATCAAAGACACAAAACCCCGGCACAACAGACTCTCTCTTTGAGGGGTAGTGCCTTAGAAGGAATTCAAATCCCGATATCTCCCATCCTGTATTAAGTTTGTCTCCAATTTTTCTTCTATTTCTCCCTCTTAGGCTAGGTTGTATCCCAGGTATGGCCTTAGTAGGGGCACCGTTCTTTAGAGACAGTTGGTTGTCGTAAGCCACCCTCATATGCACGCCTTGCCCAAAAGAAATCTTTAATGAAATGGGGAGGAACGCCGATCCCTGGCCATTAGTTTAAGCCCGTCTTTGAGTGTTGCAGATAGCTTTATCAAATGTGTCAAAAATTCTAAAAAAAATCAGATATTGCAAAATTTAAAAAAAAATCAAATATTTTCAAAAATCTTAAAAACCAAATATGTTAAAAATCTAAAAAAGCAAATATTGACAAAAATAAAAAAATAAATATGTTAAAAATTCAAAAAAATCAAATATTTCAAAAATCTAAAAAAATAAAAAAATTACAAAAATTCAAAAATATGTGTCTTTCTATCATTATTCATCTGTTTATTTGTTTTGAGAATGGATATAATTCATTTGTTAAGTGTGTAGGTTACAGATGTTCAAGCGTTCTTGCTCTTCATCATTTGCTCTGCCTCCTGTCCATATCTTCTTGTCTGTTCTCTCTTCTTCAATCTATTTTCTTGATCTTTCTAAAGCTCATGTCCTTCTCAGCTTTCGCTTTATCTCATCATATCTCCATGAGAGGGCTTTGCCTCACGATTATGAACATGGTGATTCTACTTCTTCTAATCTTGGGTTTAAATTGAGGAGCGTATTTGTTTGTGTCTTTCGTCCCGCCGTGTCCTTGTCACACGTGTTTATATCCCTCAGTGTCATTACGCGTGTCTTTGTCCCACCGTGTCTATCATGTTTTTTTCGTCCCACCGTGTTATCGTCCCACGTGTGTCTTATCCTACCATGCTATGTGTTGTTGTTGTCCCCCGTGGTGTTGTCGTCCCGCATGCCTTTGTCCCACCATATCTTGTCCCACCGTGTGTGCTGTCCCACCGTGTTGTGGTGTTGTATTTCCCCACCATACTCTTTAGTCCCGCTCACGCTTATGGTTTGTTCATGTGATGTCTTGCATATGTTCTTCATGTGATTTCAGCCTTAGTTATGTTATGTTATGTTATCTTTCATCCATATTTGTGATGCTGTGTTATGTTAATGCTTGTTCCTTTGTTGTTTTGGTTGTCTTATATCAAAAATCAAAAAAAAATTGTTTCGCTTGGCTGGTAAATCAGGTATGGCTCTCTATCCTAGCTCATTGTTGTATTACTATATGTTATCTACATTATTATAGCCTCTCAAGGACCGACTGGTTACTCGTGTGTTCTAGGATCTGATGTTCCCCTTTAACAAAAATGATGATGATCTAAGAGCATATGGTTAATCGTTGGATAAGCCGTTAGTTTGAGTCGGGTAGGGGACGATGGACTCTGTCTCGCACGCCGTGGTTGCAAGAAGACTCTTAACCCTGTCTTGCTCAGTCTAGCAATAGTATCCTTGAGTACTTTCTATTTTATCTTTTTTTACATTTGTTTTGATGATTTCTTTATTTTTTTCCATCATATATCATGTCATTTTTAAGCACTCACGTCTCGTGATTCTCTCAAGATTTCTCCTCAGCAATGGTTAATTGCACTTCAATTCTCTTAGATAATAGATCTTCATTCCACTCTGAATTTGAACGATTTCTATGATCTTACCGCTTGGTCTGGTTGGCCAGCGTGATTCCTGTCCAGATTTTATCTCAGTTTTACTTCTCCTTTTCCAGCTTTTCAGCTGTGCTCCTTCCGATCCCCTCACTATTTGTGCATTGTGTCCCCGATGAGGTTGGTTGTGTTTCCTTTTTCCCCTTAGCTTAGTTCTCCAGACATATCTCATTCTTTTCATCCATTCTGGGAGGTTAGTTCGGCATTTTCGGGAGAATTCCTGTCGCTTGTTGGTTATGACGGGTGTCTTTTGCCTTGATGCCTGCTTCTCAGTTCTCTCCGCTTCATCTCTACTTCATCTCTATTTCACATTGCTTTCCCTTTCGCTCCATCTCTATTCAATTTCACCTCCGCGCCACTTTCGCTCGCTCCCTTGCAAAGCGAACATCAAGGAGGGGCATCTGTTGACACCCGTTTTTAGCCCGCAAGTTACGTTATTTCTCTTATTCGTCATTTTGATGTCCCAAATTACTCATTATTTTGGAGCCTTCCTTGGATAGATTTCGAGCTCATTTCATTATTCCCTAGCCTTTGGACTTCAGAGATCATGATTTCTTAGAGCCCTAGGGCTTATTTTATCAACTTTCGACCTTCCAAGTCGACTTGCGGCCCATTTAGGTCGACTTCCATCAAGCATTCGGCCCCTTTCATTACGCAATCCTGAACGCTGTCCTTTTTCATCCCCTTATGTTCCTCTATTCATTAAGGCCGTGTTTGTTAACCGAGCACGGTAACCGCCCTCGGTTAGCCCCTTTTGTGTGAGGGGGAGGGTGAGAGGAGGCGGGGTCCACCGGTTAGCCGATGTCGGCTAACCGGCCGGCCACCCGCTTGCCAAACGCGGCCTAAGTGTCCTTCACCAAAGTAGTTCATTTTTCAAAGCCCTAGATTTTCTTCTTCTACGCCATTAGCCAGTTATCCACCAATTTCAAGTTATTTACATTTTTCTGGCAGGCTACGTTGTTCACCCGCGAACCCAACATTTTTTTCTATGTTCTCGCCCCATTTTCTCTCTCTTCTGCTCGTCTTCTGATCTTCCTCCCTTCATGAAAGTTGTTCAATTTTTTGTTATCTACAAATTCTTCTTCTACGCCTTTTACTAGTTCTGCACCATTTTTGAGTTAATATCTGATTTCCAAAATCTACTACGTTCTGCCCAAAAAAATGTCTTCCATCAGCCTAGCGGTCCTGGGAAGACCGCTAGGTGATGGTGGCTGTAGCACCCCGTATAAAAAAATAATAAATATATATATATAATAATATATTAACTTTTTCCCAAAAATAAAACTTTAGATAACTCTATAAGAAGGTTTAATAGAGGTTAGAATACCCAAAGTCATTATACGTATATTCACCTAATGAAGTGATTTCCTAGTGTAGTTTGTTAAGTAAGGTGTTGTCCAAATGAGTGACCAGAGTTTGATTCTTGCACTTGCCATCTTCTTTTTGGGTCAAATAACTATATATAGGACCCAAAGGATTAACCCCACCAACGTACCAATATATATATATATATATATATATATATATATATATATATATAAATCCACCCACCATAACCACGTGAGGAGGGCACCTCCAGGAGGGCCACCACCCCACTATAAACCTCACAAGCCAGCCATTATATGTTGACAATAGACCCCTCAACCACTAGAACTTGGTGGAGGCAATGTCAGCTTTTTCTGCTGGCAGCGGACCCCTTTTCCCAACAATGGATTCAGTGGATTGAAGCATTATTTGCTTCTTTTTCCCTGGCAATAGACCCTTATGTTTTCCATTTCCTATAACTATCACATACCCCTTTAGAATAGAGTCTTCACAGGAACGTACCTGGGAGGAGACCTTCTTCCTACTGTCGGATCGTTGAAGAGAAGATTAGTTCTTATTGTCCCCTCTACGTGTTCACGTCAAAAGAGGTAGGTGTTCTCATGGCTAAACTAGTAGTTAACGTAGGTTAACATGCATGCTAGTTAAACTTGTCTTAGCTTATGGGGTGTTTGGTTGCATTTTTTCCCCTTCTTTCTCTCTCAAATTTAAAAAAGAGAGAGAACTCAATTAACCGTGTTTTGTAAGTACTCTCTAATTTTCAGAAGATAAACTAACTCCATTCAAATCTCTTTCTAAAATAAAACAACTCTGGAGTAATTTTTTTTTGAAATCTCCCATCTATGTAGCGAGGCCTCCCTCTTCCCTCCCCGACGGATCCCCCCTGCGTGGCCCCCCTCTCCCTCCCACTGTTCTCCCCCCCTCCCGCCCCTCCCTCCCCGGTGGTCGCCCCTCCTGCGTGGCCCCCCCTCCCTCCCGTCGTTCTCCCTCCCCTCCTTCCCTGGCGGGTCCCCCCTGTGTGGCCCCCCTCTCCCTCCCTCCCCAGCGGATCCCCCCCCCTGCGCGGCCCCCTCTCCCTCCCCCTCCCTCCCGCCGTTCTCCCCGGGGGTCCCCCACAGCGCAGCCCCTCGCGGCCCCCCCTCTCCCTCCCGCCGCTCTCCCCCCCTGCACCGCCATTCTCCCCCCCCTCCCTCCTCGGCGGTCCCCCCCTGCGTGGCCCCCCTCCCTCCCACCTTTCTCCCTCCCCCTCCCTCCCGTTGTTCTCCCCGGTGGTCCCCCCCTACGCCGCCGTTCTCCCCCCTCCCTCCCCGGTGGTCCCCCCCTGCGCGGCCCCTCCTCCCCCTCTCGCCGTTCTCCCCCCCCCCCTCCCTCCCCGGCGGTCCCCCCGGCGTGGCCCCCCTCTCCCTCCCTCCCCGGCGGATCCCCCCCGACGGATCCCCCTTCACGGTCCCCCTCTCCCTCCCGCACGTTAACCACCAAACATATCTACATTAATTTTAAAATTTATGACATTAATACCAAACAGAAAGTATCAATTTTTATCTTTTTTAAAATTTAAGTTAAAAATTGACACAACACAATTTTTTAGATAGAAATAGTTTCTTTAAAAAAATTATTCCCAAACACCCTATTAGCTACATTATGTGAGGAGTATATCAAAAGGTTTAGTGGGAAAGTTAGACTACGCCTATCTGGAACACTAACCCTTGTGTTGAGGAGATTCCTCCGTCAAGTACTCCTTTGTATAACATACAGTTTAGCATAATTGTCATTAACCTGTCCTAATTTATTGCATATTGATCATGCTTAAAAATTCAAATCTATCAAATTAAATCTTAAAAAAATATTGTATGAGCTTGATCTTGCAAATCCTGCAAATGGTCCATGCCTAGCCATATCTATACTTCCTAATTCTCTGAACATTTTTTTAAGTCATGAACAGTAAATTACGTAATTAGTGATCACCATGCTTAGAAATTCATATTTATTTAACTGAACCATGAAATTCCAGCATAATCATGATTTTAGAATCCTCAAATTTTACTCTACCATGAAAAATTATCAAATAAATATTTTACCTTAAAAAAATTGAGTGAATAGTAAAAATACTATTCATGACCCACCTTGAAAATTTATATCTCATAAGATAAAAATGATTAGAAAAATCTAATTGTTACCCATTAACCATCTGAATGTACTCTACCATGAAAAATTATCAAATAAATATTTTATCTTAAAAATGAAATTGAGTTAATAGTAAAAATACTATTCATGACCCACTTTAAAAATTAATATCTCACAGGATAAAAATGGTTAGAAAAATATGATTGTTACCCATTAACCACCTCGATTTACTCTACCATGGAAAATCATCAAATAAATTTTTGGCCTTAAAAACAAAACTGAGTGAATAGTAATAGTCAACAGTTGACCGTTACTATTCACACGGTCAAAAAATGATTGCTCACTGCAAAAGTGCATCGACCCTGTTGCGTGAACAGTGATGTGCACCGACTTTGGCTCGCAAGACCTTGTAGCATGAACAGTGATTACACTGACCTTATTTCTACAATGCACTGACTTAGTATGCATTGGCCTGCATATGCACGGACTTCGTCCCGCATATGCACAGACTTCGTCCTGCAACACGCACAGACGTGAATAGTGAATTGCACAGACTTCGTCCTGCAACAAGCACTAACCTTGTAGCGTATGCACGGACTTTAGTATGCACAAGAAAACAAGAAAAAAAAAAACCTGCACGGACCTTCTCTGTGCGTGAACAGTAACCTGCACGGACTTCCACTATCCGTGAACAGTGACTTGCACGGTCTTTCTCTATGCGTGAATAGTAACTTGCACGGACTTTAGTATGCACAAGCAAAAGATGCACCGACCTTATATAGACCTACACCTACGCCTGAATAGTGATATGCACCGACCTTATATAGACCTATACCTACACCTGAATAGTGATCTGCACCGACCTGAATAGTGAACTACACCGGCCTTATGTATACCTATACCTACTCCTGAATAGTGATCTACACCGACCTGAATAGTGAACTACACCGACCTTATATAGACCTATACCTACGTAAGCAAAAGATAAACTGACCTTATATGCATGAATAGTAATCTGCACCGACCCTGTCTTATGCATTTGGCCTAGACTAGCATCGACCTTGGACTGCATGAATAGTGATATGCACCGGCCCTGGACTACATGAATATATATAGACCTATACCTACGCAAGCAAAAGATGCACTGACCTTACATGCATGAACTGCACCAACCGTATATGCACTGACCTTATATGCATGAATAGTAACATGCACAGACTTTCTATAGGCATGAATAGTAACATGCACAGACTTTCTATAGGCATGAATAGTAACGTGCACAAACTTTCTATATGCATGAATAGTGATATGCATCGACCTTAGTTATGCATTTCTACATGAAAAGTAAAACGCTGCCTGACCTTGACCGATTGTGTCATGCCCCGACGCGGAATATCGGGATCGGCAGTAGAAAGAGTTAAGAATAATAGTTGATATTCATTCAATGCTATGTTGACACCTTTGACCATTCATGTTGACTTTGACCAATAACATTGACTTTGACCAATAGTGTTGACTTTCTTTATATAACTTTTTGGCCATCTCCTTAACCCCGATTTACCTATGTGTCATGCATTTTAAGTAGATGGTCATAATTCATCATTTACACTCGAGATGTCCTTGAATTCTATTCATGAGAATCTATCTTATGTTCCTACAATGGGTAAACTTCTTGAAATTCTACATTGGCTATATAAATGAGAGTGGATGTCAAAAGTATTACATGAATGATGTGCATATAAGACCCGGTCTGGTCTTGGGAGGAGCACCCGAAGGTACTTGTGCCCATGGGAGTTTATTGACCACGGTGTCTGGCATTGCACCGAAGTACATGCTTGACTTGAGACATTCCCGCTTCCTCTCTTGTGACATGCTTGACTTACTTGACATGAATTATTTAGCCCGAAAAAGGGCAATTACTTGCTTGAATGTATTGAATGAAATAGCCAATTCCATTGTATTACTTGATATTACTTGAGCTTGAAATGCTTGCTTGAATACTCGAATGTTAAATTCTTGAATACTTGCTTGAATACGATATCCTTGGGAAGTACTTGTCCAATTACTCGCAAATTACTTACAATTTTCTTATTGGTACATCTCATTGAAATTCTTGTGATATTCCTTTAATACTATTCTTGATATTCTCGCTCGACCCTACATGCATCATTATACTGCACTGAATATGTAATTAACTTAAAGATTGTGAGAACTTGAGATATAATTCCAACTGAGCGATTCGCTCACCTAGTGGCATTCTAACGTTTTCAGGTAATTTGGATAGCGACCTCCACCCGAATGGGAATGAGACCGAGTGACGAGTGCTATAACCACCAAGCTTGAACCGTCAGCTAGTCGTGTCTTTGGGTCTCAAATCCTTATATTGTATTTCTAGTTATGTCAGTTATGTCAGTCTAGTTGAGTGAAACTTGTTAAGACTTGAAGAACGATAGTGGATTTAAATAATGTGAAATTGTCAGCAGTTGGTTAATTGTAATAGTTGTCATCTTGGACTATTGGTATCATCTTGGAAAAAAATTTGATTTCAGTTATTATTATTATTAGTCTGCGTACTCTGGCTTTCGTCAAATTTAAATATGTATATTGCTCTAAATTGTTCTATATAAGCTGGCCACGACCTCGAGTATCTTCCGCGCTCGGGGCGTGACAGTCTTCGTGGCATCAGAGCCTAGGATTATAATTTCCTAGGTAAAACCTAAGTCTAAGGATAGATTTGTACCTTACCCGGTGAGATGGGTAGAGACGCGGGCTAAGTTCTATAATGGCATTTAACCTCATAATAAAACCTGATATTTATGACACTTAAACTCTTTTGTAGGATCATGGCTGCTGAACAAGCACAATGGCGCAAGATGCAGCACACCGTGCTAGGCCTTGTGTAGGCGCTACAACAAGTGGCGCAAGACGGTGCTAACCGTGGAGCCGGTGATCTTCACAGAGGTTTCCTTAACATGAACCCACCTAGGTTCACGGGTTCGTCTGACCCCGAGGATGCCGAAAATTGGCTAAAGGAGATGGAACGAATTTTTCGTGTGATGCAATGCACGGACAAGGAAAAGGTTCTACTAGCTATTTTCCAACTGGAGCGGGATGCTCGATGTTGGTGGGAATCCATAGAAGCAACATTGCCAGAAGGCCATGTCACATGGGTTGAATTCACCGAGCATTTCAACAACAAATACTTCTCCGACCACATTCAAGAGAAAAAGGCCACGGAATTTGCCACTCTAAAGCAATGGGGCCTGAAAGTGACCGAGTATGAGGCCCAGTTTTCAAGACTATCCCGGTATGCACTCCACCTGGTATGTACGGCAAAGATGAACGTAAGAAGGTTCCTCAACGGGCTTCGGCCCCATTATATTACACAACTCGCACCGATGGACATCCAAGTCTACTCGGAAATAGTTCGGCGTGCGCAGTTGCTCGAGGACGCCACTGAATTATCGGAGAGGATCCGAGGAAATTTCAAGGCAGCACTCAACAAGAAGGAACCTGTCACCAGCTCGGGAAAATTTAAAGCAACATTCAATAAGAAGCGGTCTTACATTGGAGGGGAGTCCTCTAAAGGGAAGAAATTTTAGAAGAATGTCAAGCCATTCTCCACCACCATACCTTCCAAGAAAGTTTGCAAATATTGTGACAAGCCCCACCATAAGACCGATGAATGCTGGAGGAAGCTAGGTGCCTGTCTCCGATGTGGAAGCCGAGAACATCGGATCCCTAACTGTCCGCTCATGAACGAGCAAGCCGTTAAAGAGGAGAAGTTCCCAGTAAAGAAGCAAGGCCGTCTGCAAGCTCTCTAAGAGACGGAACCAACAGAAGGAGAAATCGTGGAAGGTACACTAACTATTTGCTCTAAGAATGCCAAAGTTTTATTTGATACTGGAGCAACACATTCATTTATTTTCAAGAAATTTGCTGCTACATTCTCTATGGAGCCCGAATAGTTAGACTTAGTCATATCTACACCTATCGAGAACAAGGCCGACCTTACACATCACTACCCAAACTCTAAGATTAGGGTTAAAGGAAATAATTTACATGTCGACCTAATTTGCCTAGATATGGAAATATATGACGTCATACTTGGCGCTGATTGGTTATCCATGTACCAAGCAACTGTAGATTGCCGGAATGGCAAGATAACTTTTGTGGGTTACCCGGAACTGGTATACATTAGCCCTCGGGCTATATTACCTTTTATATCAGCTCTCCGAGCTAGTAAACTGATAGGCAGAGGGTGTTCGGCTTTTATTGCAATTGTAACAGCTACGGACGTCGAGGAGCCTAAGCTTGAAGACATCCGTATAGTTCAGGATTTTTCTGACGTCTTTCCAGAAGAATTATCAGGCTTACCCCCGGAGCGGAAGGTGTCATTCACCATTGACCTTATCCTTAGTGCTGGACCTGTTTCCAAGGCACCTTACCGAATGTCCCCTGCTGAGCTGAAGGAGCTGAAGGAACAACTGATGGAGCTATTGAACAAGGGTTTCATCCGACTGAGCACTTCCCCATGGGGAGCACCTGTGCTATTCGTCAAGAAGAAGGACGGATCGATGAGACTCTGCATCGACTATCGACAGTTAAATCACCTTACAATCAAGAACAAGTACCACTACCGAGGATTGATGAATTGTTCGATCAAATATCTGGAGCTAAATATTTCTCCAAGATCGATCTTCGTTCAGGTTATCACCAACTGAAGATCAAAGAAGAAGATATTCATAAAATTACATTCCGAAGTAGGTATGGACATTACGAATTTACTGTTATGGCTTTCGGACTAACAAATGCCCTCGCAACTTTCATACAGTTAATGAACAGCATATTCAGGCCCCACTTAGATCAGTTCATTGTGGTCTTTATCGATGATATTCTTATTTATTCAAAGTCTGAAGAAGACCATGAAGAACATCTTAAGAAGGCATTGCAGATATTGAGGGAAAACAAACTATATGCCAAATTCAGCAAATGCAAGTTTTGGCTCGAGGAAGTATCCTTCTTGGGCCATATAATTTCAAAGGATCAAATTTCCGTTGACCCATCAAAGGTCGAAGCCGTGAAGAATTGAGAACGACCAACCAACGCAATGGAGATTCGTAGTTTCTTGGGGCTAGCTGGTTATTACTGGCGTTTCATCAAGGACTTCTCAAGAGTTATTGTTCCTCTCACCCGATTGACTCGCAAGGAAACACCTTATGAGTGGAAGGAAGACTGTGAGAAGAGTTTCCAAGCTTTGAAGGATCTCTTGACCACTGCTCCAGTCCTATCATTGCCAGTCGAAGGAGATAAGTACGAGGTATATACCGATGCTTCTGGTATTGGCCTCGGGTGTGTATTAATGCAGAATGGGAGAGTCATTGCATACTCTTCCCAGCAACTGAAGAAATATGAAGAGAACTACCCGGTGCAAGACTTAGAGTTGGCCACGGTAGTAGTTGCCTTGAAGATCTGGAGACACTATCTCTACGGAGAACAATTCACGGTATACTCCGATCACAAAAGCCTCAAGTATTTATTCTCCCAAAAAGAGCTTAACATGCGACAAAGGCGTTGGCTCGAGTATCTCCAGGATTTTGACTTCACTATACAGTATCATCCCGGTAAGGGTAATTCTGTAGTTGATGCTCTCAGTCGGAAGCCGAGAGCAATATTGGCCAGTTGTATGATCCAAGAATGGAAGCTATTGGAGGAATTCTCTCAACTCGATATTAACATTGATGAACAAGACGGGTGTATTACTCTAGCCCACATGAGTCTACATCCGGATTTGTTGTCAGAAATTCAGAAGTTACAAGAGGGAGATCCTGCACTAGTGGAGATAAGAGACAAGCTGGGCGAGAGACCGGATTTTAAGCTGGCACCCGATGGGAGATTGCTATTTCCTGAACGGACATGTGTACCCGACTGTCCCGAGTTGAAAAAAAAGGTCCTTGAAGAAGCTCATAGATCAAGGTACACGATCCACCCTAGAGCCACCAAGATGTACCAAGACTTGAAAAGAAATTTCTGGTGACCTAATATGAAATGGGAGGTAGCGGATTTCGTATCTCGCTGCCGAACATGTCAACAAGTGAAGGCGGAACATCAGAAACCCTCCAGAAAGCTACATCCACTAGATATTCCCAAGTGGAAGTGGGAAGACATTGGCATGGATTTTATTATGGGTTTACCTAAGTCTAGAGGTGGACATGATGGAATCTGGGTAATTATCGACCGCCTAACTAAATCGGCTCATTTCTTGCCTATCAAAAGCCGGTGGTCGGTTGATGTCTTTACCGCCCTATATATTAAGGAGATAGTTAGATTGCATGGAGTTCCCATCTTGATTGTATCCGACCGAGACCCGCGCTTCACCTCTCATTTTTGGAGGAGTCTACAACACTCTCTGGGGATGAAACTCAACTTCAACACTGCTTTCCATCCCCAGACAGATGGACAGACAGAAAGGACAAATCAGGCTGTTGAAGACATGCTAAGGGCCTACATTATGGACTTCGGTGGAAGTTGGCATGACCACTTACCCCTAGCCGAGTTCGCATATAATAATAGCTATCAAGCCAGTATCCAGATGGCACCTTTTGAGGCACTCTATGGTAGAAGTTGCCGATCTCTAATATGTTGGGATGAAGTCGGTGAAAAGTAAATTCTAGGCCCAGATATGGTGAGAGACTCAACCGAAAAGATACACCTCATTCGGGAAAGGCTAAAGATAGCACAATCCAGACGAAAGTCATATGCTGAGAATAGAAGAAGAGATCTGGAATTCTAAGTTGGAGACCATATTTTTCTCAAGGTATCTCCTAGTCGAAGTATTAGAAGATTTGGTGTTAAGGGTAAACTTACACCGAGGTTTATTGGTCCATTCGAGGTATTGGAGAGAGTGGGCGAGGTAACTTACCGCATTGCCTTGCCTCATAATTATCAGAGGTGCACAATGTATTCCATATTTCTATGCTGAAGAAGTATGTGCACGATCCTCTCCACGTCATCGATCACACTGACTTGGTGATACAAAAGGGCCTTACCTATGAGCAGAGGCCAATAAAGATCCTCGACCGAGAAATCCGAGTTCTAAGGAACAAGACGATCCCTATGGTGAAAATCCAAAGGAATCGATGCTTAGAACAGGAGGCTACATGGGAAACCGAGGAGTCTATGAGAAGGAGATTTCCAGAACTATTATAGTCTGTAAGTATTTCTCACTCTCCTTGTCTCCATAATTGCAATTGAATTTGGGGACCAAATTCTTTTAAGTGGGGGAGGGTGTAGGATCCCGTACAAAAAAATGATATATATATATATATATATATATTATTAACTTTTTCCCAAAAAAAAACTTTAGATAACTCTATAAGAAGGTTTAATAGAGGTTAGAATACCCAAAGTCATTATACGTATATTCACTTAATGAAGTGATTTCTTAGTGCAGTTGGTTAAGTAAGGTGTTGTCCAAATGAGTGACCCGAGTACGATTCTTGCACTTGCCATCTTCTTTTTGGGTGAAATAACTATATATAGGACTCAAATGATTAACCCCACATACGTACCAATATATATATATATATATATATATATATATATATATATATATAAATCCACCCACCATAACCACGTGAGGAGGGCACCTCCAGGAGGGCCACAACCCCACTATAAACCTCACAAGCCAGCCATTGTATGCTGGCAATAGACCCCTCAACCACTAGAATTTGGTGGAGGCAATGCCAGCCTTTTTCTGCTGGCAGCGGACCCCTTTTCCCAACAATGGATTCAGTGGATTGAAGCATTATTTGTTTCTTTTTCCCTGGCAATGGACCCTTATGTTTTCCATTTTCTATAACTATCACATACCCCTTTAGAATAGGGTCTTCACAGGAATGTACTTGGGAGGAGACCTTCTTCCTGCTGCTGGATCGTTGCAGAGAAGATTAGTTCTTATTGTCCCTTCTACGTGTTCACGTCAAAAGAGGTAGGTGTTCTCAAGATCTGGCTAAACTAGTAGTTAACGTAGGTTAACATGCATGCTAGTTAAACTTGTCTTAGCTTAGCTACATTCTGTGAGGAGTATATCAAAAGGTTTAGTGGGAAAGTTAGGCTACGCCTATCTAGAACACTAACACTTGTGTTGAGGAGATTCCTCCGCCAAGTACTCCTTTGTATAACATACAATTTAGCATAATTGTCATTAACCTGTCCTAATTTATTGCATATTGATCCATGCTTAAAAATTCATATCTATGAAATTAAATCTTAAAAAAATATTGTATAAGTTTGATCTTGCAAATCCTACATATTATCCATGTCTAGCCATATCTATACTTCCTGATTCTCTGAACATTTTTTTTAAAATCATGAACAGTAAATTATGTAATTAGTGATCACCATGCTTAGAAATTCATATTTATTTTAACCCAACCATGAAATTTTAGCATAATCATGATTTTAGAATCCTCAAATTTTACTCTACCATGGAAGATTATCAAATAAATATTTTACCTTAAAAAAATGAAATTGAGTGAATAGTAAAAACATTATTCATGACCCACCTTAAAAATTTATATCTCACAAGATAAAAATGATTAGAAAGATCTAATTGTTACTCATTAACCACCTTGATATACTCTATCATGAAACATTATCAAATAAATATTTTATCTTAAAAATGAAATTGAGTTAATAGTAAAAATACTATTCATGACCCACTTTAAAAATTAATATCTTACAGGATAAAAATGGTTAGAAAAATTTGACTGTTACCCATTAACCACCTCGATTTACTCTACCATAGAAAATTATCAAATAAATTTTTGGCCTTAAAAATGAAACTGAGTGAATAGTAACAGTCAACAGTTGACCGTTACTATTCACACGGTTAAAAATTGATTGCTCACTGCAAAAGTGCATCGACCCTATAGCGTGAACAGTGATGTGCACCGACTTTGGCTCGCATGACCTTGTAGTGTGAACAGTGATTGCACTGACCTTATTTCTACAATGCACTAACTTAGTATGCATTGGCCCGCATATGCACGGACTTCGTCTCGTATATGCACAGACTTCGTCCCGCATATGCTCAGACTTCGTCCTGCAACACGCACGGACGTGAATAGTGAATTGCACAGACTTCATCCTGCAAGAAGCACTAACCTTGTAGCGTATGCACGGACTTTAGTATGCACAAGAAAACAAGAAGGAAAAAAAAACCCTGCACGGACCTTCTCTGTGCGTGAACAGTAACCTGCACGGACTTCCTCTATGCGTGAACAATGACTTACACGGACTTTCTCTATGCGTGAATAGTAACCTGCACGGACTTTAGTATGTACAAGCAAAAGATGCACCGACCTTATATAGACCTATACTTACACCTAATAGTGATATGCACCGACCTAAATAGTGAACTGCACCGACCTTATATAGACCTATACCTACGCCTGAATAGTGATCTGCACCGACCTGAATAGTGAACTGTACCGACCTTATATAGACCTATACCTACGTCTGAATAGTGATCTACACCGACCTGAATAGTGAACTGCACCGACCTTATATAGACCTATACCTACGCAAGTAAAAGATGAACTGACCTTATATGCATGAATAGTGATATGCATCGGCCCTGCCTTATGCATTTGGCCTAGACTAGCATCGACCCTGGACTGCATGAATAGTGATCTACACCGGCCCTGGACTACATGAATATATATAGACCTATACCTACGCAAGCAAAAGATGCACTGACCTTCCATGCATGAACTGCACCAACCTTATATGCACTGACCTTAATTGCATGAATAGTAACATGCACATACTTTCTATAGGCATGAATAGTAACATGCACATACTTTATATATGCATGAATAGTGATATGCATCGACCTTAGTTATGCATTTCTACGTGAAAAGTAAAACGATGCCTGACCTTGACGCGGAATATCGAGATCGGCAGTAGAAAGAGTTAAGAATAATATGTTGATTTACAGACATGCTATGCTAAAGCTAAAGAATCACCACCACACCATGAACAAGATAACTCCAATTAACTAAATAAACATCAAACGCTCCATAATCCAATTACATCATCCTTTTAAACCAACTTAAGAAAAACTTCTAACATAACATTCACTAGACATCATTACATCAATATTGACTCAACCATTACAACTCTACTTGACATGCACTCTAAACCATAACTAGACACAAAACATCTATAACGACTCTTCAAAATCTCCAACTGGCTCGCTCCAGGGTTGTCACTCCTGCCCATCCCCATCGGTCTGCGAATCCTCACCTGAGCTACCTGAAAAAGGGGGAACAACTAGGTGAGCGAACGCTCAGTAGGTAATAACAGGCAAGTTTAAGTAATTAACCAATTAATTACATTTATATGTGCGAAAAAAGAAAGAACGAAATGAAATGGCGATATGACAAAGTAACATAATAAAAAGAAGGTGAAATCATGATGTAACTAGAAATTGGCCAACAAGCAAGAATTAACCAAGTCAAGAAAGATTCAAGTAAGAGATTATGTCGTAGACATCACGCTAGTCATGCACTCGGTGCAATACCTCACCATGTCATTCAAACTCCCCGGGGCACAAGTACTTTTCGGGCGCTCCTCCCAGGACTAGATCGGGCCGTTATGATGCGTTGGCATTGATTTAATGGATCCAAGATCCCAAGTTATGTCTAGACATTAATCAAGTTAACTTGCCAACAATTTCAAGGTATAGAACTTACCTCGGAGAATTCCAAGGGTAAGTGAAGTAGATATTTTGACCAGAAAGTTCAAGTTATCAAGAACCAACAGGTCCTTGTATTCAAACACGAATAACCACGGAAACCATTTTCTGGAAGATACACGGTCCATATTGGGCCGCTCAAAGAAATGGACGGTCATAAGTGGGCTCTTTAATAGATATGAACGGTCCACTCAGGGCCGTTCACGATAGGAAAGATCTAAAGCCCACGACGATAGTAAGCGGTTTGGATAGGGCCGCTCAGTAACTAAACGGTCCATTACGATCCGCTCTAACGCATGAGCGGGCCGATACTGTCCGTTCAATTACTGGGTCGACTGGAAACTAGAAATCCACCCAAAATGCGCTCCGGGCTGCCATAAGTGGGGCAGAATTGAACCAGGGTCCAGCCCACTATCCACTGGTCAGCCTAGGGCTTATTGGGTCGATCAAACCATGACTTGGTCGAAGATCGAACAAGGTTAATCGACCAATAGGAAATGGCATTTAGCCAAGAATGCACGGTTCCTAATGGGCTGCCTATTGAGTTAAACGGTCAAAATCCGACCGTTTCAAGACTCAGTCGGTCCAAATTGAGACGTGACTCACAACACAGCAATCCAAGTGGTTCGATCACGTGAACAGGTTCAGGCCTTGGTGGTACAACCTGCCCGGCGTCCTAGTGGGAATCCCATGCTCGCGGGGACTTACGGAGGTCTCGTAATGAAGGTCCTAGTCCGACGAAAGGAGTATCCAGCGGAGAGTCCCAACCATTACAAGGAAATGTGGCTGACGAAACATCGAAAACCAGTATAGCGGTCAGTCAATCCAACCAGAGTAGAATGACTGTCAAACAATCCTAATAGCATGGTTCATGAAATCATGTTTGAATTTAACATATTGAAATAAGCTAAGGCCATGATGAAAGAATAGTCAAACAATTATGAAATTTGATCTTACATATGTTCCTTTTACTTGTGGGTTGATAACCTATCATTGACATTAAGTAACTAGGGGTAAAGCATGCAAGATTTTGAATTCAACACAGCTCTGAGAAGATAAACGGTTCATCCAAAACCTTTCAAGAGGCCTCGACGGTCGTCTATAGGCCGTTCATTCCCTACAGGTAGGGGCCGGACAGGAGATAAGCGGTCGGTAGAGGGCCGCATGTGTCTTTGGGTGGTTCTGGTCTGGCCGCTCATCCCATGAAAACATAATAACGCAATTAAACATAGGCAGTCACAGACTGGCCGTTTCTATAGACATGCAGTCTATCGAATGGCCTCTCAAGTCAAAACAGTTCTCTGCTAACTTCGCCTCGCTCGCCTTTGGCGAGTTGGCTAGGGTTAGCTTAAATAGTTAAATACACACAACATAGAGCGTGAAATTTAGGGCTTTTACTATCAATAGAACGAGCATGAAAAGTTGTATAAGATAGTCCGATCAATTTAAGGTTTAGTGCTTGCAATCCCTACTTAACGAAGTGGGACATTGCTAACCCTAATTCTAGCATGCTTCCACTAAAACTCGAAATTCTAGAAAAATACTAGATAAAATTTAAGACTTTTTAGACTAAAAGAAAGAGGACTCGACGATGCTTCTAACCATATATAACAATTAGGATTTGGCTTGCTATCACCTACCGTAATCGAAGGACGAAGGAAGAAGAAAGGAAGCCGACGTGCTAGGTACCCAACGTCGGTAATCACCGGAATTATCCCTCGATCGAGCTCCTCTCCGGCTGCCACAGCATCTAAACGATTCTAAGGTGGCTAAGGATCATTTTTATAGGTCCTATAGGGTCTGGAGAGTTCTAATCCCGGAGATAGAGTCCACGCAACTCGGTCGTGCGCGAAACTCGTGGGATAGGGTTGCAGCCGCCTTCCATTCTAAAATTCTCTCTCTATGGTTAGGGTTTCGGAGAATAACCAGAGGGGAAACGATGAGTTGATCCTAGCCGTTCATTTGAATTTGGTTTGAGCTTAAATGATTTAGTATTGGGCTCTAATTTCATGTTTTAAGGTCCGATTAGGCTAAGTGTTGATTTGGGCCTTAATCTACTAATTCGGCTCATTTAAGAATTTTATTTGGGTTGGACGTAGAAGACAATTTTACTAAACATTTTATCCACTATAATTTTATAATTTTTCCAGATTTTTATAAAATAGTCAAAATTTTACATATCCTTTTTCTTAAGAAATTTCTTATTAATTTTCTTGAAATTTTATTCCTTAATAAATCGGGGTGCTACACTCTCCCCCACTTTAAAGAATTTGATCCTCCAAATTCACTACACTTAATAAAAACGGGGAGTGAGATAGCTCACCTAGAATAAGTCGGGATACTACTTCCGCATGGTATCTTCTGACTCCCAAGTAGCTTCTTCAGTTCCACGCCGACTCCACTAAACTTTAACCATAGGTATGGAACGATTCCTGAGTTGCTGCTGCTTATGATCCAGAATCTTGATAGGTTTTTCTTCATAAGTCAAATCTTCCTTCAATTCTAGGTCCTGTTGGCACTCAAAATGTGATGAACGGCGATCGAGCCGCAAAGATAAATGATACGGCCCACTGAAGCACAGAAGCCGATAAAGAACAACCTGCTGAAGACTTCTCAAGCTGCTAGAGCCTCGAGTCACCTGGAATGAACACCGGGGGCTTCACCTTGGGGGAGTCGAGATGAATCCATAATCAGTCGACAGCGCGACCAAGCCTGCCTAATGATCCGGCATCGACTCAGTCATGCTGCATACCCTACACCCGTCGCCCGACCAAGGACGATGGTCTACCCGGTGGCCTGCCACCTAAATGAAGACTCTCTTGAGGGAAAAGAATGCCCTCGGCCCCTCAAAACAACGGACCGAAGGTTCTGACAGCAGAAGACCCCGATTACCCAACACGGGTACGGCTTCTCAGCACATTAGGCCCATTAGCGGCCAGATGATCACCCGATCAAGATGGAAACACCCCAGGCAGCATACCACCACCCGGGGAAGCTACCAATGCAAGTCAAGGCGAGCCGACAGCACGAACCATGGTGCCAAGAGCCATGTCAGCGAAAAACCCGCATGTCCGAGCTGAAGGTACACGAGTTCCAAAAAGTAACCATCTGGTGGCCCGAAAGCCTCGTCTACATTCTCTCCTATGCCCCGGCAAGACCATGGAGAGATGAAGGATCATAGCGACCCCCGAGGTCAGTCTGGAGCCCGTTGTCAGACCCGTGTCGGGTTAACACGATCAAATGGCTCGAATCCGACGTGCTCCTCCTAAACTGGCGCGCCCCTCAAATCCGGCGCGCCTTTTGGCTTTGAGCAACCTTCTAAATCTGTGCGCCCCGTTCAACCTAAATTCGGCGCACGTGAATGGCCTTAAGCTGGCGCGCTAAACCCCGCGCCAAATTAAACTCGTTCGAGGGTAGCCTATATAAAGGGGCTTACGTTCGAGAACAGAAGGAGAAGAACAAGAAGAGGCAGATAGAAAGACACAAGTAGGAGAAAGAGGGAGAAAAAAAACTTGGAGAGGAAGAAGGGGAGCAGTGAGCCCGTCCATCCCGATACCCTGTTTCCTCTACCGTTCTCGGCTGCGAAGCTCCAAGGTGGGTTGGCGAGTCTGGTGGCGTCTCCTTCTGCTGCTTTCCTCCCCCCTTTCTGCTAATATCGCTCCACGGAGCAATGTAATGGAAGGGCAATGATATGAGCCCGGGGCATTCTTCGGACCCCCTCTCTCTGATCGTCTCTATTTTTCCCCTTTTTTCTTTCTTTTGAGAATGAAATCAGTCTCGGGCGACAACACTGAGCCGAGTATGCTGTAATACTTTCACCATTTGATCGAATGAATGAATGAGTGTATGTCTGTTGCTACCTCCTCTATCTCTTACGTGTTACTAGTTTGAGTTTTCTACCGCCGAATACGCCTCAGGTTCTCGAGGCAACATTAATAATCCCCCTCCCCGGGGCTCTCTTTCTATTGTATATATTGTGTGGATGAGTCCGTATGCTTGTACGTTCTCTTCCGGCTGGAGGATTGCATGTTAGTGCATCACCCTTCGCCCCGGGAGGTGGCTCCCCAATGCACCCCTACTCACGGTTCAGGGTTAGGAGAATGAACACCCCCGCTGTTATTGTTCGTGTATCTGTGCATACTACAGATGCTGTCGAGGTGTTCGACCATCTGCCTCTTCCAAGAGCTCGGTCTGTTGGTTGGCCCTTCTGGTCCTAAGTCCAGTCTACTGGCTCCCCTTTAATGTATCCCTCCGAAGCATATGTGAATGTGGTCACCGGCTGTCCGTTCCCCGATCAAATGTATTCCGGGTATAGTGTTCTTTAGCGATTTATCTCCTCAAAGAACTCACTGCCCGGGGAGGGGAACATTCCCCGTCGTCTTCAATCACTGTCGATCCGTAGGGTCGTATCTTCTAATGGTACGAACCTTGTGATTCACTAAGTGAATATCAACAGGGCTGAGCCCGACATCAAATCCACCTTCTTCTTGTGGGAGGGGTGGTGGCTGTGAAAAGATTACCTCTCGTAGGCTGGCCCTCGAGGTGACTTCTCAGCTCAACCGTCCCTTAATTGTCTTTGACTCGTAGAGATGGATACCCCTAGCAGGCTAGCCCTCGGGGTCTTTTCCCTCTAACAAAGTCTGTCGGTCACCATTTGGCACTCCCGGCCTTAAAGGAGCGTACCCCAATCTCGTGGGACTATCTCCGCTTCGCCCCTGTGATAACGCGAAAGTTTGTCGTTTAAAACACGCGTATAACAATCTTAAAACCGAACTCGCACAAAATGATCAAAGGAGAACGTAGTACTATAGCAAGCACGGGTCGAATCCACAGGGAAGAAGATACTTTTAGAGTTAAAAACCATGTAACCTTTTAGAAAATGTTTGTGATTTTTTGTAGCTTGAAGAGAATGATTAAACAAAGAATGATTCCAACAATTAATTCAAAATACCTATGATTATGAGTCTATGCCATGGGAAATAATTTCATAACATTGAGAAGAAAAAGTAGGAAGAGAGGGAAGATGAACAAACTCTAGATCAAATGAACACTTCTTTCATTAACATAAAGAAACGATTACATGAAGTGCAAGACGAGCTTACAATAAAGATGTGACGAGATTATAGTGAAGTAAAATAAAACTAAAGCAATAGCAACAAGAGGAGCTTGAGATGTGAAGATGGTAGCCGCAATGGTGATGACAGCGCCGTCCTCTCTTGGCCTTGGATCACGAACCACCTTGTGAAAGATGTCATCTACACCGGGAGGAAGTCACCTTTGTCGTTGAAGCTGCCTTTGGAGGGTAAATAACTTTGAACCCAAGAGGAATTAGGGGATGCCCAAGAAGAAGAAGTTGAAGAGGAGGGAGAGAGAAAGAACTTTGATGAAGAACTCAAATAGAAAAGAAGAACAGAAGAGCTTCAAAATAGATAAATAACAGAAACTAGCACCTCGGATGAACAGTGAAATCACAGGACAGCAAGTTAAAAAATGAGAGATATCTTCAAAACCAGAAAGAATTAGAAGATGAGAAAGAAGAAGAAGTTGTAGAACACGTAAAAACCAAGAACTTTCATAAAGACAGAAAGAGCAGAAAATGACTAGAAGAGGGAGAAATAAGGGGAAGAACAGAGAACAATATTGGGTCACAGATGAACAGGACAGCACAGTGAAAAACATGAAATATCTTGAAAACCAGAAGGAATTAGAAGATGAGCAAGAAGAAGAAATTGTAGAGGACTTAAAAATGAAGAACTTTTAGGAAGAACACAAAAGGAGAAAACGAACTTACATGGGAGAAACTGGAGACCTAAGGTTGAGAGAGAAAGAGTGAAAGATTACCCAAAAGAAGAACTCCCTTTCTCCTCCTTGCCATGGGCTATTTATAGGGAAAGTTAGATAGATAGAGGGTGGAGATTATATCAAAAGGAGATGGATGGCTGAGATTCAAGTGGAATATGATGCATGGGGAAGAGAAAAAGTAGGTGGGCACCCCCTTTCTTGGACTTTAGGCATCCCATTTCCCAAGGCTCATCATGTCTCTCCTTTATTTCAAACTTTGAATGTCATTTTCCTCCTTTTCAAACTTAAACTTTGGATTCTTCCTTTTCAAACTTTGAATTCAAAATTTTAAACATTCCTTTCCCTCCAACTAAAATATTTTAAATTCTTTATTTGACTTGGTCAAAATGGTGATGACCCTTTTGTCCCCGGCTTCTTTTGTAATTACCTTCGGTGTCCTACATACACACAATTACACTTTAGTCCATAAAAATTATCACAATGTGTACATCAATCTCAAATACTCATAGTTATGCAATGGAGAATTAATGCTCATGGCCCTCAACTTCAAATTATTAGATAAAATTATCAAATTAATCAATTTACGTGAAAGCTCTAATTTAAATGCGGAGTTGAGGTTAATTATGAAATATGCATAATTACCTAATTATATGCACATAAAATGGTGTTTATGTGATGTATTATCATAAGAAATGGAGACTTATCACACCCCCCAACTTGAACATTGCTAGTCCCTTAGCAATGTAAACAATTATAAAATTAGGACTAGCAAACACTCATGTGTCACAGATCATGGCAAGAACATTATGCATAATGATTTAGACTTTGGAGTATTACAAGTTCAAGTAGAATGCTTTTGGTATAAATTTCATCAGTCCATGTGTTTAGACCTTTCCTCAGGATACACTCAAAATTAAATATCACTTTGTGTATGAGTGATATAACTTGACTAGTGACTTCCAAACAATCTAGATGAATGAGTCTTCTACCTTTCACTTAAAGATGATTTTCAATTCTGCTCACCTCTTGAATTGAGCTTCTCGAATTACAGGTAGCTTCACTCTGCCAGTTTATACTTTTTTTTTTGACACACGGTGCTGCACATCCCTTCGCCGTTTGACGCGAACCTCAACTCTTGCCTTAGGAGAAGCAGGCCCGGTTACTAAGTTCAGGGGCATTTTCCATGTGTGTTTTTTTTTGGCAGGTAGATTTTTCCTCACGATTATCTTCAACGAATGGGCATAATATTCATCACCACCTAAGTGTTAAGTAAAATTCCCATCATCCTAATATTTGTCATCCACCGATCTTGTTATTGTGCAATTGTGTGCAAGTTCAATAGAATTTTCAGGTGTATTCTGAGGAAAAGGCTAAAGACATAACCAATTAATTCATCCCTTTAATTTGCAACTTTCACATGTAAGACTCTAAGTCCTATCATTCTAAGAAAAGTTTCTCATCATGAAATATGAACATGAAACACGTGTTAGAGGTGTGATGAAAGGTTGCAATTATTTTGAGGAAATTCGAGCTCAAGCTACCCCCCAACTTAGGTGACAGTGTCCCTAATGGCATGAGTAAGATATAGAAATGAAATAAAACCATAAAAAGTAGAGGGAAGGATAGATACGACCTGAGAGAGAGATGTCGTCATCAAAGAAATATTGCTCCATGCTCCATGCTCCTTAGATAAAAGAAGAAAATCAATCAAATTTTTTTTTGAAACGACAAGATAATTGGGTTGCCTCCCAAGAAGCGCTAAGTTTAACGTCTTCAGCCAGACACAATATAGCTCACAATGGGTCACTCAGCCTGAGAGAGTCCTCCTGTAACATTGGAAGATTTTCAATGTAAGGTTTCAAACGTTGACCATTGACAGTGAAAGTTTGACCAGTTTTAGGATCAAGAATTGTTACTGCACCATGGTCAAATGTTTTAATTACCACATATGGTCCATCCCATCGAGATTTCAATTTGCCGGGGAATAATCGCAGCCTAGAGTTAAAAAGCCAGACCTTTTGGTTGATTTGAAAAGTTTTGCGTGAAATGTGTTTATCATGGAATGCTTTTGTCTGGGCTTTATAAATCCTAGAGTTCTCATAGGCTTCATTGCGAAGTTCCTCTAACTCATTCAGTTGAAGGGCTCTATGGGAACTAGCCTGTGCTAAATCAAGATTGAATTGTTTGATTGCCCAATAGGCCCTATGTTCCAATTCGACTGGCAAATGACATGGCTTTCCAAAAATAAGCCTATAAGGGGACATGCCAATGGGAGTTTTGTAGGTGGTCCGATAGGCCCATAAAGCATCATCTAATCTTTCTGACCAATCTTTCCTATCGGGCCGGACAGACTTTTACAAAATGTTCTTGATCTCCCTATTAGAAACCTCCACCTTGCCACTAGTCTGGGGATGATAGGGGGTAGCAATCTTATGTGTTATCCCATACTTCCGAAGCAAAGCCCGGAATTGAGAATGGATGAAATGTGAACCCCCATCACTAATGATAGCCCTGGGACACCCAAATCGAGAGAAAATATTCTTGCGAACAAATTTCATGACAATTTTGTGATCATTAGTCCTTGTGGCTATAGCTTCTATCCACTTAGACACGTAATCCACCACCACCAAAATGTACTCATGTCCAAAAGATGATGGAAACGGTCCCATGAAGTCAATTCCCCATACATCAAAAATTTTCACAACCAGGATAGGGTTTAAAGGCATCATGTCCCTACGTGACATGTTTCCCATAGCCTGACAGCGCTCACAAGATTTGCAAAATTCGAATGCATCTTTGAATACTGTGGGCCAGTAGAACCCACTCTGTAAAACTTTGGCTGCCGTTTTCTTACTTGAAAAATGCCCCCCACAAGCTAAGGTGTGGCAAAATGTCAGAATGCTTTGTTGCTCACCTTCAGGGACACACCTCCGAATGATTTGGTCTGGTCCTAAATGGAATAGCTCAGGGTCTTCCCAAAAGAAGTATTTGAGCTTAGCAAAGAAGCGGTCTTTTTCTTGTTTGGACCAACCTTCAGGAATTTTTTTCACGGCTAAGTAATTGACAATGTGTGCATACCATGGGGGTGGAATGTGAGATACACTAAGGAGGTGTTCATCTGGAAATGAGTCCTGTAAGGGTGTGGTGTCTGATGTGATAATTCGGGACAAGTGATCTGCAACTACATTTTCACTTCCTTTTTAATCCCGAATTTCTAAATCAAATTCTTGTAATAAAAGGATCCATCTAATCAACCTTGGTTTGGCATCTTTTTTAGACAGCAGGTGTCTGAGAGCTGAGTGGTCAGAGAACACAATGACTTTGGCCCCTAGCAGATAGGACCGAAACTTTTCAAGGGCAAAGACAACAGCAAGTAACTCCTTTTCTGTTGTGGTGTACCTAAGTTGGGCATCAGCGAGTGTGCGACTCGCATAGTAAATCACCACAGGCTTTTTGTCTACCCTTTACCCCAAAACAGCACCTAAAGCACAATCCGAGGCATCACACATAATTTCAAAAGGCAATGACCAATTAGGAGTTTGTAAGATTGGGACATTGGTCAATGTCATTTTCAATGATTCAAAAGCCTCAAGACATGATTGGTCAAGATGGAATGGGACTTCCTTAGCCAGCAGATTAGTGAGAGGTCTAGCAACTTTGGAGAAATCTTGAATAAACCGGCGATAGAAGCCGGCATGACCTAAAAAGGAACGGATTTGTTTCACTGAGATGGGTGGTGGTAGTTTGGCAATAAGCTCAACCTTGACTTTATCCACCTCAATCCCTCTTGCTGACACTATATGTCCCAGAACGATGCCCTTTTTAACCATGAAATGACTCTTTTCCCAACTGAGGACAAGATTATTGTCTATGCATCTCTTCATGACTTTGGCTAAGTGGTCTAGACAAGAATCAAATGTGTCCCCAAAAATGGAGAAATCGTCCATGAAAACCTCTAAAAAGTTACCCACCATGTCAGAAAAAATAGCTAACATGCATCTTTGAAATGTGGCGGGAGCATTACATAGTCCAAAGGGCATTCTTCGAAAAGCAAAGGTTCCGTAGGGACAGATAAATGTGGTTTTTTCCTGATCCTCTGGGTAGATAGCCACCTGATTGTATCCAGAATACCCATCCAGAAAACAGAAGTATTTTTGCCCTGCTAATTTTTCCAAAATTTGGTCAATGAATGGGAGGGGAAAATGGTCCTTCCTTGTCATGGAGTTGAGCTTCCTATAATCAATGCAGACCCTCCATCCCGTGGTCAACCTAGTAGGTATCAACTCCTCTTGATCATTGGTGATCACAGTCAGTCCTGATTTCTTTGGGACTATTTGTGTTGGACTGACCCACTGACTATCAGAAATTGGGTAGATGATTCCGGTATCTAACCACTTGACCACCTCATTTTTGACCACTTCCTTCATGTGTGGATTTAATCTCCTCTGCATGTCTCTACTCGGTTTTGCATTCTCCTCCATATAAATATGGTGCTGACAAATGGATGGACTAATACCTTTAAGATCAGCGACAGACCAACCTATAGCCCCCTTATGAGATTTAAGGACCTCAACTAGTTTCTCCTCCTGGTTAGGTTCAAGGTCACTTGCTATGATGACTGGCAAGGTTTGGTCTAGGCCTAGGAATGCATACTTAAGGGAGGCAGGCAATGGTTTTAGTTCAACCTGAGGAGGGGATTGCAAAGAGGGCAGAGCTGGTTCAGATTTAAGCTTAGGCAAAGGTTCAACTGGGGGCCATGTCCTAAGTTGAGTTGACAAGATGTCAACTTCCTCTCTCATTCCAGTCCTACTGTCCCTTTCAATCTCCAATAATTCCTCAATGGTGTCAACAGCATAGCAATCTCCTTTTTGATCATGAAATTTGGATGCCTTAAAAATGTTGATGCTGACTTTCTGGTCCCCAAAAGATATGTCCATAATTCCTGAAGCACAGTCTATATTAACCCTAGCCGTGGCTAAAAATGGTCTACCCAAAATGATAGGAGTATGCTTGATTTCTTGGGGAGAAACCATATCCAAAATAAGAAAGTCAGCAGGGAAGTAGCACTCATTCACTTTAACAATGACATCCTCAATAAGGCCCTTTGGAGTCTTGATTGATCTATCGGCGAGTTGGAGAATAATGGGAGTAGGCTTGAGCTCACCGATGTCAAACTGCTCATAGATGGAGGTAGGGAGTAAATTCACACTAGCTCCTAAATCAAGGAGAGCCTCATCAAATGTCACACCCCCAATGTTGCAAGAGATAAGGGGTGCTCCAGGATCTTTTAACTTTCTTGGAAGTTGGTTGAGGACCACAGCACTAACGTTCTCCGGGAGTCGAACCTTTTCCGGGGTCACTCGTGGGTCCCGCCTAGGAGTGCACATTTCTTTTAAGAATCTAGCATAGGCCGGGATATGTTTGATGGCATCGAGGAGAGGGATGTTGATGTGTACTTGTTTGAAGAGCTCCATCATCTCCTCATTATGGGCTGGTTGTATCTTTTTGGGCTTTAAGGCATTGGGAAATGGCACTGTAGGTTGGTAAGTGCTGGGTCCTTCCTCTATTTTCCTCTTTCCCTTGACATCCTCTTCCTGACTGGGCTCCTCCTCACTATCAGAAGATATGTCAGGGGCCTGGACTGATGAACTAGGAGTGGACCCCTGAGGATCTTTGAGGACTTTACCACTTCTTAAGGTCAAAATTACTTTTACATTTTCGAGTTGTGGGCCTTTTAGTGGTATTTGGCATGATGGGTGCTGGAGGAGAGGAGGAATTGGCTGGTTAATGGGGAAGTTCGGTTGTGGGAAGCCCGGAGGATTATTTCGTGGGTTGGCAATGGACTGACTTGGCAATTGGCCCACTTCCCTTCTCATGGTGGCTTCAGCCAATTGGCCCAATTGAGTCTCCAACTTAGAGATGGTTTGCTGGTGGGCTTGGAGGGTCTGTTGGAAAGATTGACTTTGGGCTTGAATAGTTTGTTGGAAGGATTGATTTTGGGCCAGAATTAGTTGTTGTAACTGATGGAATCTATCATCAGTTTGGGAGTCCTGGTGGTGTTGCGGAGGAGGTTGATAGATTTGGTGGGAATTGGAAGATTGCCCGTAATTGGGCTGAGGAGGTTGGTGTGGGACCTGACCCTGGTTAAATCGGGGAAGTGGTTGTTGGGCTTGCGGTCCCCGACCATAAGCATTTCCTTGGAATGGTGGCTGTGCTTGAAATTGGTGTTGGATGGGTGGTTTGTGAGTTTGAGACGCAGAGGAGATGGTGGGCTGACTGGGAGATTGTTGATTTCTCTAATTGAAATTGGGGTGATTCCTCCAACCCGGATTATAGGTGTTAGAAAATGGGTCATAGTTGGGCTTAGAGAATCCCTGGGCTGCTTGGACTTGCTCCTGTATAAAAGGTGGTAACTGGGCTGCTGTTGGGCAATCGGACACATGATGGTCCGGACTAGCACATAAAGCACACACCTCATGGTGTGTTGGGTCCGAGTATGAGTTGGACGTAGGTAAGATGGTGGTTTCTTGTTTGTTTTGAGCCAGGAGCTGGTCTAACTTGTGGGCTAGCATATCAACATGTTCTAACTTTTGGGCCATGATGTCCACCTTGTCCAATTTTTGATGGATGAAATTTACATCAACCCTAGCTTCAGGTTCCACCCGATACATCCCGGCCCGTTTAGAGGGCCCAATGGTTCTCTCATATAAGGATAAGGAAGCATGGTTGATTGAATTCTCGCTCAACATTTCAAATAAGGCATAGGCCTCATCCTCACTCTTGCTCATAAAGGCCCCACCACATGATGCATCCACAATCTGCCTAACTTGATCATCTAGGCCCTCATAGAAAGCTTGCACTATTTACCATTTGGAGAGCCCATGATGTGAGCATTTTCTGAGGAGTTCCTTTAATCTCTCTCATGATTCATGTATTTGTTCATTTGGGAGTTGCGCGAATCCTGTGATTGCACGTCTCATGGTGTTGGTTCTACCGATGGGGTAAAACTTCTTAAGGAACTCATGCTGCATATCTGTCCATGTGCCAATAGGTTTCCCTAAGGTCCCTAGCCAGTATTTGACTTTGTCCTTAAGTGAGAAAGAGAATAAGGTCAAGCGGAGAGCATCATCTGTGAAATTTTGAATTTTCACAGTGGAACAAATTTCTAGAAATTCATCCAGATGTTTATAGGGATCTTCATTGGTCTTCCCATAAAAGGATGGGAGCATCTGAATGGTGCTAGATTTGATCTCATAGTGCAAAGCAGGGACATTAGGCAGTTGGATACAAGTGGATGGCTGATAATTCGAAGGAATGAAATATTCCTTCATCTGTTTGAGCACCCCTAATTGATGTTGTTCAGCCATAGGTTGGGTTTGATTTTGAGCCGGATTAAAAATGAATCGCTCAATCTCACTAATGGGCTCAACTAAGTCGCGGTGTTGAGATCTTCTCCCTTGCATAAACCAAGGTTAAAGATGAGAGATGGGAGAAATTTTTTATGATGATTTTTATTTTATTTTATTTATTTTGTTTTTTTACTCAAACTAAGACGAAGAGAGAGAAGATGATATTTTTTTATTTTTATTTTTACTTTTATTTTTTTTATGCAAACACAAACAAGTTGTCACACAAATTACTTAATGCCCTAAATGTAACCTAGACTTACAAATTGGGTTTCACAAAATGGCTAACGTGTAACTTAAGTTCACCCTCAATATTTTCACCGGCCAGGTAAGGGGTGGGATAGTGGGAGGTTCCCCCTACTTTCGTAGGGACCTAATTATGCCAAATCACTAGCCCGCTTAAGGCGTTTGCCGTCTGACCGTCTTGCCTTAGGCACCGGTTTTCATAAGAGGGTAAGCTCAAATAACACAAGAACCATAGTGTGAACTTAGGGCCAATATCTATTGAATTTTATTTGAGGTCTAGGTGATGCAAAGATGCAAGAGAATTATGATTTGTGGGCTAAGGAAGGGTGATGAAATCCCCACCTTATCTTACTTATGGTTGTTGCCCTTAAGATATTTTGAAATGATATGCAACAAAGCAAGTTCAAACAAGGGGTTCTATGTAAGCATGAAAATGCATTAGCATACTTTTGGAAAAGTTAGGGTACTCACCTTGCCTCCCGCAATCTTCAACAATGTAATTAACAACAATTAGATAATAAAAAAAAGAGCTTCTATCCTAAATGATGCATGACTTAGAACATGAAAGTGTGATTTCTACACTTGCAATGAAGATTTTTATTGAAGTTCAAGTGATATTTTTTTATGTTTTTATTTAGTGAACCTATCTAACCACAAGATATAAAATGTAGAGTAATGAAATTAAAATGAAGGAGGAAAAGTTTGAATACTTACTTGAAAAGCGTTCCCCCATTCTTTTTTTTTTCCAAAATGAATGACAAAAAGACTAAGGAAAAGGTGGAGACTTACCTCTGAATTTTTTTGAATTTTCAAGTTGCTTCCTTTTTTTTTCCTATAAAAATAAAAAAAGAGAACTTTATTAGTACACTATATACATAAGGAAAATAAAGTTCTTAAGTCAAAAATCACCATTCCTCTCAGGCAACGGCGCCAAAAATTGATAACGCGAAAGTTTGTCATTTAAAACACGCGTATAACAATCTTAAAACCGAACTCGTACAAAATGATCAAAGGAGAACGTAGTACTATGGCAAGCACGGGTCGAATCCACAGGGAAGAAGATACTTTTAGAGTTAAAAACCTTGTAACCTTTTAGAAAATATTTGTGATTTTTTGTAGCTTGAAGAGAATGATTAAACAAAGAATGATTCCAACAATTAATTCAAAATTCCTATGATTATGAGTCTATGCCATGGGAAATAATTGCATAGCATTGAGAAGAAAAAGTAGGACGAGAGGGAAGATGAACAAACTCTAGATCAAATGAACACTTCTTTCATTAACATAAAGAAACGATTACATGAAGTGCAAGACGAGCTTACAATAAAGATGTGACGAGATTACAATGAAGTAAAATGAAACTAAAGCAATAGCAACAAGAGGAGCCTGAGATGTGAAGATGGTAGCCGCAATGGTGATGACGGCACCGTCCTCTCTTGGCCTTGGATCACGAACCACCTTGTAGAAGATGTCGTCTACACCGGGAGGAAGTCGCCTTTATCGTTGAAGCTGCCTTTGGAGGGTGAATAACTTTGAACCCAAGAGGAATTATGGGATGCCCAAGAAGAAGAAGTTGAAGAGGAGGGAGAGAGAAAGAACTTTGATGAAGAACTCAGATAGAAAAGAAGAATAGAAGAGCTTCAAAATAGATAAATAACAGAAACTAGCACCTCGGATGAACAGTGAAATCACAAGACAGCAAGTTGAAAAATGAGAGATATCTTCAAAATCAGAAAGAATTAGAAGATGAGCAAGAAGAAGAAGTTGTAGAACACGTAAAAACCAAGAACTTTCATGAAGACAGAAAGAGCAGAAAATGACTAGAAGAGGGAGAAATAAGGGGAAGAACAGAGAACAATATTGGGTCGCAGATGAACAGGACAGTACAGTGAAAAACACGAAATATCTTGAAAACCAGAAGGAATTAGAAGACGAGCAAGAAGAAGAAATTGTAGATGACTTAACAATGAAGAACTTTTATGAAGAACACAAAAGGAGAAAACGAACTTACATGGGAGAAACCGGAGACCTAAGGTTGGGAGAGAAAGAGTGAAAGATTACCCAAAAGAATAACTCACTTTCTCCTCCTTGCCATGGGCTATTTATAGGGAAAGTTGGATAGATAGAGGGTGGAGATTATATCAAAAGGAGATGGATGGCTGAGATTCAAGTGGAATATGATGCATGGGGAAGAGAAAAAGTAGGTGGGCACCCCCTTTCTTGGACTTTAGGCATCTCATTTCCCAAGGCTCATCATATCTCTCCTTTATTTCAAACTTTGAATGTCCTTTTCCTCCTTTTCAAACTTAAACTTTGGATTCTTCCTTTTCAAACTTTGAATTCAAAATTTTGAACATTCCTTTCCCTCCAACTAAAATATTTTGAATTCTTTATTTGACTTGGTCAAAATGGTGATGACCCTTTTGTCCCTGGCTTCTTTTGTAATTACCTTCGGTGTCCTACATACACACAATTACACTTTAGTCCATAAAAATTACCACAATGTGCACATCAATCTCAAATACTCATAGTTATGCAATGGAGAATTAATGCTCATGGCCCTCAACTTCAAATTATTAGATAAAATTATCAAATTAATCAATTTACGTGAAAGCTCCAATTTAAATGCGGAGTTGAGGTTAATTATGAAATATGCATAATTACCTAATTATATGCACATAAAATGGTGTTTATGTGATGTATTATCATAAGAAATGGAGACTTATCACCCTGCAACCCTCCCAATCATGAGGAGGTGGTGCCAACATTTGGGCAGATGACTTAGTCGAATTTATAGTTGATATGCTTTGACATGTTTTTGAAGGCTATGCTTGAGTATGAACCTCACATAAGTCTGCAATTGCCTCAATTGTAGTGCTACTGGGGCCTAAATAAGTCTTCTAATCTTCTAAAAACATCAACAAAGTCTTACTAAATATGCCTGAAGTTCAATCAGAACTCAAATAAACTTAAAACCCCCTAATCCGACCAGGTCCTAATCCGACACGCCAATTTCCGGCATGCCCCCTTGCGCCGTTTTAACGTTAGACACATAATTCTTTTGGCTTCTTTGAGCCTCTATCTAGAGCGCCCAGGGCGCGCCGTATTAACTTCCATTTGGCCATCGCGCCGTATTAGCCCCCGCTATCCATCGCGGTGTTGTAACCTCCATTTGGCCACCGTGCTGCTTTAGCTTTCAGATGGATGTCGCGCCATTTTAGCGTTAGCTAGCTACCGTTCCATTTTAGGCTAATTATATCTAAACATGCATCAACCTCATATGCATTTAATTGTTGGTGTGTCAGCCTCTGACACTTAATGCTAAAAGCCCTAGTTGGCCCAATAAACCTAATTAAATAAAAGAGTAATAAGGGTTTTGACACCTCCAATTGCATCGAAAGTCCATTCCACAAACATGAGCATGCATCTGCATCATCATACATTGCCATCTAAGTAACCACAATTGCACCTCTAATCACATGAATAAACCAATTAACAACATGTTGCATCTCGCACAGACGGTCAACCAAATGACCGCATCTCACAGCATCCAACTAATGCACTCAGTCATCACTTCTTATGCCTTCGCATTACCACCCCGAGACATCCTTTCTTGGTAATTAATAAAGGGTTGTCCTCTATCTTAGCGGACGTAATTAATGTCATAACCTTTATGGCATGATGGACTTCTGGTCCCGACACGAACATTACAATCGATTGACTAAGTCAGATCGAGCGCACAATAAATTATCACGCGCGTGACTGGCACGCCCTAAGCGAATAAACCCCTAACGAAGAAACGGAGATTCTTTTCCCGTCAAAATAAGTCTGGCACGCTTGGTGGGACTGTAGTCTCCCTTCATCTCTTTGCCAAGAGAGGATGCCTTTGGGGGTTTCCCCCAATAATACTGCATGTTTGTCTATTTATCTCAGGTACACGATGACGACAACTGGACTGACTGGCGTCGGCTTCGGCCCTTCAATTGTTGCCGGTCATGCGCAAGGGTACCTGGCGGTGTCCACGATGTTCGGTAACTTCCCTGCTGCTATTGCCTTCCCCAACTTCTTGGGGTTAGCCTTTGTAGATATGCTGGAGGTGGAACCCTCGAAGCCCGTCGAGGGAGCTACAAAGAAGATAGAGCCTCTTAAGGCTCGATGCTGCCATGACTCACCCAAGAGTCCATCCTTGGTCGCCAGCTATCTGGTGCACCATGCCGTCCCCGGGGGCCGCCCCGATGATGTCAACAAGAACTCCGGAGGTCGCCAACGCAAGCAACTCTTGAGGAGTACTGCTATGGTTACCGGATCTCTATCGCAGTCCGGTAAATCCATGATGGTTGGTGGCCTACGAGTCTTCCTCAATGGACACAACGCACGAATAGTCCTAGACCGTTTCATCCCCGCCGTCCCCGTCCACAACTCATACCAGGCCCTTGCTAGAAGGAGGGCAGAGAGAGAAGATGTCGGTCGCTATGGCCAGGAGATGTTGGCCCCCAGGCCAAAGAAGTTTAAGCAGGTGTGGGTCCCTAAGAGGGTCCAACCTGTTTACCAAGCTGCACCTGTCCACTGCCGCCCTGCTCACGACGGAGCGGAAGAAAGGAAGGAAAGAGGCCTGGCCCCGAAAGAGGAAGAGGTGGTTGCGGACCCTCCGCGCCACGAAAGCTTCCGGGCCTACGCCCGCCAAGCCACCGTCCCTACTGTGGGAAGAAGATTTCAGCAACCCACCGATAGGGTTGGCTGGCCTACATCCCTCCTGTGGGAGGTCGACGACTGTCCCCTGTGCTGCATCAAGAACGGGGTCGAGAAGAGATAACCAACATGGTCAGGAACCATTTCCGAGGGTTGGACAACCCCTCGCTTGGACAACAGTGGCTAATGCAAGCAGTCACAGCCAATGAAGACTACTGCCCATCAATGGCAGTTGAAGAAGATGCAAGAGAAAAGATGATGGTGTTGTTAGTCGACGACAATGGCTACGACCACGGCTTTGGGAGCGAAGCCGATGCAACCGCCCCTCGGCGGGAAGAAGAAACAAGAAGAATTTATGTGTTCGAGAGGTTGACCTTCCCGGATCAGGCTAAGAGGAGGGTCCATCGAAAAAGACAAAGGATGCAGGTTTTCACTTGCAATATGGCTAGCACACTCAGTCGATATTGGGGACTTCCCGAAGACCCTTGCGAGTTGGCTCATTTGGCCGCGAGGCCGGGGCCGAATACTCGAAGAACATAAGCTGCAAGGGAGCTCCTGGCGGTAGCTAAAGAAAAACAACCCCTGGTCTACCACCAGTGGAATGATGAAAGTGCTATTTTAACCACCAATGTAGTGATGGTAGAAGAAGAAGATGACGTCCTCCTCGACATCCTGCCTGAGGGTACGATCAGGGAAGCAACAGAGGCTATCCCCAGCACTGCAACTATGGACCCGTCGGTCTTGATGCTGCTTCAAAGATACCGGCAAGAAATAGACTTGCTGAAGAAACAGCTGATGGAGAAGACTGAATAATCACCAGCTTCCAAGCCGCCTGAAGTCCAGGGTGAATCATCCCAGGGAGCGGTCCATCATGTCGACCCTCCACCGCTCTACACCATGCCTCAGCCGTCAGAGCCGAGCTTGGCGACGACAACTCAGCAACGGCCACCCCAGCTGTAGCCGTTGATGTCGCCGGTGCTCCCTCAAGTGCACCATACACCCCCACTGCTGCGTCCTCCATAGGCGACCACTCTGGTCACCCTGTACCTACAGCCGGCACACTTCTATCGGAGCCAGTTGACCTCACGGTCATGAACCGGATGATGGTGGAGAGGATGATCGAGCTGAAGCTTGCAGAAAGAAGTGAAGGCAACTATGTCGCATTTGATGCCTACCGGGTACCATATTCGCAACACCATGCTGTCAAGCGGCTTCCCCCAGGGATCAACAAGCCGCCCAAGTTCGACAAGCGGGAAGGGATCCCTGAAGGAACATGTTACATATTATATGACCGTCATGGGTGATCTGGCCACCGATGAGTCCTACTTGCTGAAGTTTTTTGGGTCCTCGCTGACAGGGCTCGCATTCGAATGGTACTCCAGCCTCCCGGCCGGGTCGATCAGCGACTGGTCAGATATGCAGAGGAAGTTCAGAGAGAGATTTCATGTCACAGAGAGGGAGGTCACGGTGCCCAAACTCTATTCAACAAAACAGAGGGCAGATGAGTCAGCCCTCGATTATATTAAGAGGTGGAGGAACCTCAGAATGAGGTGCAAGCGGCCCCCACATCAGGAGGACGCTGTACAAATATGTAAACAGAACCTCAGAAGCAAGGTTCTAGAAAAGATGACTGGAATGAAAATACGGTCGTTTGATCGATTAAACAACGTCGTGGCCGAAGTGAAAGCCTTTCTGTCCATGCCTGCCTCTACATTAACTGCCAGCACAACCCAGAAGGGCAAGGCAGTGGAGCAGCGCCAGGTGCCTAAAGAAGCTAACGCTCTGGACATCAAGGCGTTCGAACAACAGAAAGACAAAGGCAAGAAGGCGATCGCCCCACAACCTGCAAAAGCCCCAGACGGCAAAGAAGGTCCCTCGCTGCGGGACAAGATGAAGAAGGCCTACTCCTTTCTGAAGGACAAGACCAGGATTATGTTCGACTGGGTAACGGAGTATGGCGTGGTCACCCTGCCAGAGCCGAAGAGGTCGGAGGACCTGAAGAGGAAAGACAATCCAAGATTCTGCCCCTACCACCAGATGCTGGGGCATGCAATCGAAGACTGCTATGTTTTCAAGGACATCATCGAAGGGATGGTGAAGAAAAATGAAATAGAGTTGGGAGAGTACAAAGTGGACCCTCCTCAACCACATGAAGCCCCTCTGAGGAGGGTAGGAGATAACATGATCGCCCTATACCAGGCATTGCCCGAGGAGATCTCTGAAGCAAGTACGCGGCGCACCTATGAAACTCACTTCTTGGAGCCCATGAAAGAATAATAGGGATGGCAGTGTAGACATGCCAAAATCGATGCCATGATGAGAAAATCTCATGTCACCACGTGACGCCCCAAAGTGGACTTCAATATTAGCTTAATATGAAGATTCTCTAATTATTTCACATTTTTTATAATAAAGTATAATTAACGCCTGGAGGAAGGGCATCATTTAATTGATGACATGATAAGGGTCGTGGTTTAATAAATAAACGATTGTTCACGCAGGCATTGTTTCCTGAATTTTACGAATCCTAATCAAAATAAAATTTAAAGAATTGACGCCCGTCTCTAGGGCGTTTATTAATTGATGCTCATTCGGATAGGCATCATTTCTAATTTTTAAATAAGGAAAGTCCTTTATTTCCATAATTAAATCCAGGAATTAACGACTTCATGGATGTCGTCATTTTAATTAACGCCCCTTTTCAGGTCATTAATTTCACTTCCGTCTCCGTTTCACCTGCTACCTTCCAAATTAATCCTTTCCCCATTTTACACTTAGTGTTCGATTGGGAAGGGGGATCTCACTGGAAGATCAATATCCTAGTTTGAATCCTATTGAAATAAGGATTTTTGAGCCTATAAAAATCCCTTGAATCTCACGCGCGCGAGTTAACAAGAGGGCTGAACAACAACAACAACAACAACAACAACAACAACAACAACAACAACAACAACAACAACAACAAGAGCTTAACAAGGAGAGCAACTGCACCATGAGAGCTTTACAGAGAGAGAGAGAGAGTTTTCTTCTTTTTAAAGGTGATTCTCCAAGGTTCTTCCTCCAGGCGGCATCTTCATCCGGCGACAGCCGCTGAAACTCTTGTTCTCCCGTTTACTGCTGCGCACACAGCAGAAAGGACACCCCTCCCCTTTTAGTTTGTTTTATTATTATCATCATATCATCATTACATATCTTATCTTCTAGCTTGGTCTGCTAGAGATCTTTTAGCATATATTCATATTATTTGCTACGTTATTTGCTTTGCATATTCATCCATATAATCCCAACCTTGTTACTCCTTCTCAGGGGTTTAAAACCAAAACACACAAGGTGTGTTCATGCTTGATTTGCTTGATTTCATATTTTTATAGCATTGATACTACACCGCACTTTGGCTAATCCATGTCTTTATTTTTTTGTGTTTTCGTGCAAGGGTAATCAAGCTAGAAACCCCTTCATCGGTCGGCCGGTAGAAGGAGGAAGGAAGAACTCCCGATTTCCCCGCTTTATACAAGGTACATGCGATCATCCTATATTTTTTGAGGTAACCCTTCTGGCGATCACCCTCCTTTGAGCATCTCATGCTCCCCTTTTCCTTCATGTTCCACAGGTTTTAGCATCATTTTCACCCATATCCTTCTCTCCATTTTTATCTTTTACTTGTCCAAATCTTTTTCTTTTCTTTTAGAAAAAAAATGTCTACGTGACACGTTCATAAATTGGCGATCACGGTGCGACCCTTTTTGTTTTTAGTTTGATTACCCCTCCCTTTGGCACCCTCATGTGCCCTTCCCTTTGGCACCCTCGTGTGCCCCTCCTTGCCCCTCGTGTGCCCCTCCTTCGTGCTCCACGTAGCACACTCCCCTTGTCCACCACGTGCACACCCCCCACTGGATTAGCCAATTTTTGAAGTGTCCATATCATTTTTCTTAGAAAGGAAATTTTATTTCTGTCAGTTATCAGTGCTTTCGGCTCTCTGAACTAAATAGCGCCCTCTCTGCTGCCGTCATTTCTGCATACAACGACCCCTCACAGAGGCACTGTTTCCATTTATTTTCCTGTATTTTTGTCATTTTTGTAATTAACGCCCCTCTCAGAGGCGTCATTTCTACTTTCGACGCCTCACTCTAAGTCGTCAATTCTGATATTGCTATTGATTTCGTCCTCTGTTTCAAATTACTGTTTGTTGCATTTTAACGCCCCTTTACAGAGGTGTCATACTCTCATTTAACGCCTCACACCAAGGCGTCTTTCCTAATTGCAGTTGTCCCGCTTTGTTTACTGCACGATTTGACGCCCTTCATAGAGGCATCTTCCACTGGTTCATCGCCTTACTCCAAGGCATCATTTTGATTATCTATTTGTTTACTGCTATTTGACACCCCTTCACAGAGGCATTTTTCACAGATACAGCGCCTCACTCTAAGGCGCTATTTCACTTTGACTGCTCTGAGATTCAGTCGCTGCTTATTGATATAGCGACCTCCGTAAGGTCGTCATTTTTGTTCTGTGCCCACAGAACCTTGATTGCTATTGTGCTGATTGCTATTATTGCTCATCTAATTATTATCTGATTGGTTTACCTGCATTAGACTGCATCTTAGGGCGTTTGGTTGAGAGACCTCCTCTCTCTACACTCCTAGGATCTCACACCCCCTCTTGGTGAAGGAAGGACCCTCCATTGAGCTTTCCGTCGCATTGGACTGGAAATTCTTAAACTAAGCCTCCGTAAGTCCCCGCACCCGTGGATTCCCCCACGGATGCCGGGCAGGTTGTACCATTGAAGCACCCAGATTATAGTTGACCCTTACGTTGGTGAAAAGAGAGAAATAACCTAGTTAACTTGGAGATTACACCCAAACTTTCAACTAGGACCCACATTCAAAGGAGAAAACTCATTATACTCTAAAACTCACCTTAATCTCCAAAGAAAACCTTAAAACTTTGGGTTCATCACAACTTGAGTGTATATCTTATTTGAGTGGGTGATTATCTCTTGATTCTACTTGATTATTTGAAATATTTCTCTCTCTTTAAACATGAAACTCCGTTCAGGTAAAATCATCAATATGACCAACTACGGGTATACCTACGATGGTTATGAGGAGGGTCACTCTGATCCATTTTATGAGGTTCCCCCTCAGGATTCCGTCTACTACGAGGGAAACTATGCTCCCTCTCCCACTCATCACCCTCAGGTCCACATGGTGGACACTACTTCTCAGGAGGTCGAGCCTTCTTCCCAGACTCAACCTACCACCCACAATACCTCCGGGGACACATCCCCTTCTTTCAACTTTCATGATTTTCTCAAAGCTCTCACTCAGTTGGACGATTCCCAATGTCAGGCGGTCCAAGCCGCTTTAAAAGGGAAATATGTCCCGTCATCTTCTAACCCTCCCCAGGCTGCGGGTGGCCATTCTGTCAACACTCCCAATGACCAGGCGTTCGCACCTAGGGTGCCTTCGCACCCACCAACTCCCGTCATGACTACGCTGGCTCAACCGACAAGTCATTCTATTGCTAGGCCTCAGCAACCTCCTGTTCCGCAATTTTTAAGGAGGCCGATGCCAAACCAATACTCTTCCAATCCGGCCCCAGTCGAGTCCCATACCAACACTTTACTCCTCCAAAAAATTGCTAGTATGGAAGAGCAACTGAAGAAGGTCACGGCACCGAAGACTACTCCTGAAGTTACTCTTCCGACTCTGCCATTTTTTCATCTACCATCATCTGAGATGCCAAATTTCAGGCGGTATAATGGAACGGGCAATCCATTCATTCATCTAAAAGACTTCATGTATGAGGCATCATTCTGGCAAGATAATAAGACTTCTCTAGCTTATCTTTTTAGGCGGTCATTAGATGGACCAGCACTTGAGTGGTTCTACTCCTTAGAGCCAGCTGACGCCGGTGACTTTGATGTTGTTCAGTGGAAATTTATCCAGAAATATAAGGACCGTGTGGGTCCGTCTTTGTTAGTTACTGATTTGGTTTCCGAGAAGATGAAGCCCGAGGAGGACTTCGTTTTATTTGCTGATAGGTGGAGAGCCATGGCCGAGAGGCTGAAGGACACACTGTCAGAGCCTGAGCAAGTAAAAATGATCATATCAAACTCCACTCCACAGTTCCGTCACATCTTGGCCATGAATAAATTAAGCACAATGGAAGAGCTCTATGAGGGAGCAAGATATATACAGACACAGATGAAAGACTTGCCCATCATGGGCATGTTCGAGGCGAGGCCGAAAGTAATAAGGAAGAATGTCAATGTTGGCAATAGTGGTGGAACCACCGAAGGCATAGTTACTAACGAGCAGGTGAGCGCATTTGGCAATTCCACACCTTTCCGCCACCCTCCAAACCAAAGGCCGCCACCACAACAGCATGCCTTCCAAAACCAAGCCCACCAGCCAAACAGTAACCCTCCTCAGACTTTCCAGCCTCTTATACCTCAACAATAACAACCTCCTCTTACGCCACAAAAACAACCTCCACAATACCACCAGGTACCCCCGCCAGCCAATTATGTGCAACAACAGTCACAACAGCTGAGAAGACCACTGGGTCCCGAAAGGGCCCAATATCCTCATTGCCCGAAAGTCTACCCGATATTTTCAATGCCCTTATGGCCGCCAATGCGCTCACCTTGCCTAAAGAAAGAATGGTGTGGCCTGCTAATGTAGACACTTCTCGGTATTACGTTTTTCATCGGCAGCCGGGGCACAACATTGATCATTGTTTTCACTTCAAAGATTACATATATGACATGAATGATCAAGGTGGTATTGATTGGGATGAGATGAGGCGGTTCATCGCCACGCTGAAGGCACGAAGGCCTCCTCGGCAGTAACATGCCCAGTAGCCTGCTCAGCAACAAGCAGTACCTCCTCCTCAACAACAGCAAGCTCTCGCACAACAACCGAACATGGGGATCATTAATAACCCACTGTCGGAGCATCCACCAAACCAACAGGCAAATCATGTCACCTCTTTCCATGAAGTAGAGAGGGGGCAAGGGTGGCACCATGAGAACGCCTCTGTCGGGGCTTTAAATCAAGAACCAATTCAGCCACCGCATCTATTAAGGACGCCTTACCCAATACCTTCCCCCCAACCATCTCGTCCTCTCTTACGCCCCACAGGCCAAATATCTTCCACTACCACCACTACAAACCCCTCGCCAATTAGGCCTCTCCTCATCCGACCACTGCCACCTTCTGCACCACAACAAGTTCTTTCCTCTACAAACCCGTTGCCATCTAGGCCACTCCTCCGCCCCTCACCAACATCCAACTCACCACTACAGTCACCACTTCTCCACCTCTCACAAATCCTTCCTTTTTACCTAGGCCTCTCCTCATTCGGCATGCACCTCCTCTAGCCGTTCAGACACCCCCCACACCTCCTACCATTACTTCATCAATCACCACCACTCCTCAACCAACGAGGCCTCTCATAAGGGTTCCTCCTTTGATTACTCCTCCAAACCCCAACTCCAACATTCCATCTACTTCTTCATCCCCCAACCCAACAGAGGCGCAATCATCATGAATTACGATGCTCCGCAGTGGACGGATGTTCCACCGCGTTTTTCCTCAAAGGGAGCTAGAGCCCGTGCAGGGGCAGGAAGAGCAAGAGCCAGAACAGGAATCCATACCGGGCACGCACTATGACTTGTTAAAACACTTGGACAAAACCTCGGCGAGGATTCCCATTCTGGAATTGATAAAGAGATTCACCGTTCACCAACAGGTTTTGAAAGAATATTTGCAAAAGGTGATGGTTAATGAAGATATCCCAGCTGAACAGATTACAGCAGTCTTGACTTTGGCATGTGATCAGCCAGCTATTACCTTCCACGAACATGAGTTAGCTCCGAAGTCGGCCAGAAAATATGCATTGTGCATTACCGTCAACATCAACAAATTGGTAGTTAAACAATGTTTGGTCGATACCAAGGCATCAATTCATGTTTTGCCGCCAAGTATCTTGAAAATGTGTGGCATTTCGGAAAGTCAAATTTGGCCATCTACAATTACTGTCACGGCCTATGACAATATCAAGAAACCTCCCATGGGGATGATCACTTTAAAAGTAGGTTTGGGTCCTTGTAGACATGCCAAAATCGATGCTATGTTGAGCAAATCTCATGTCACCATGTGACGCCCCAAAGTGGACTTCAATATTGGCTTAATACAAAGTTTTTCTATTTTTCTGTGTTTTAATTGTGATTTCTTAGCATTTTTCTGTGTTGAATGGAATTGACGCCTTAAGTAGGGGCGTCTTTTAATTAACGGCGTAGTCAAGGGCGCCTCTTCAGAAATGGACGGCTTTGTATAGTTGCGTCATTTCCTGGAATTTTACGAATCCTAAGTAAAATGAAAAATCACAGAATTGACGTCCCCATTAAGGGCGTCTCTTGTTTAACGCCTTTTTAAACATGCGTCATTTCAGAATTTTTAATAAGGAAAGTGTTTTGTTGCCATAAATAAGTCCAGGAATTGACGCCACTGTAGGAGGCGTCATTTTAATTAACGCCCCTGGTGAGGTCATCATTTTCAATTGACGCCCTTCTGCAGGTCGTCATTTTCACTTCCAACTCCGTTTCGCCTGCTTCTTTCTAGTAATGATCCCTACCCCATTTTGCACCTTGTGTTCGATTGGGGAGAGGGTTTCTTATTGGAGGGTTATTACCTTATTTAAATCCTTATTTTGCAAGGATCTTTGGCCCTATAAATACCCCCGTGTGTTCTCCCACGCGAAAAAAAAAGAGGCAGCTAAAAAGAGAGCAACTGCATCGTGTGAGCTTTACAGAGAAAGAGAGAGAGTTTTCTTCCTTTTGCAGGTGCTTCTTCAAGGTTCTTCCTCCACAGCGGATTCTTCATCCTTTCCCTAGCGCTGTGTTGTTTTGCCTTTTCACCTTTACTGCTGCGCATACAGCAGAAGGCTCCTCTTCTCTCTTAGTTATTTTGTTAGCTATTATCACCTCATACACACATCCCTCTAGCTATTCTGCTAGAGATACTATCATCATATAACCCGTTTGTTTGCATATCATTGCATCCATTATTCCCAACCTTGTTGCTCCTCTTTAGGGATTTAAAATCAAAACACACAAGGTGTGTTCATGCTTTATTTGCTTGAGTTCATATCATTAGAACATTGATACTACGCACCTTTGGCTAATCTATTTTTTCACTTGTTTTGTGTGTTCTTTGCAAGGGTAATCAAGCTACAAACCCCCTTCATCGGCCAGCCGGTGGAAGGAGGAAGGAAAATCTCACAATCTCTCGCGCTTAACACAAGGTACATGCGATCACTTTCATTCTTTTTGAGGTAACCCCTCTGGCGATCACACTTCCCATTAGCACCACGTGCTTCTTTCTTTGCTTCTTTACGTTCTTCTTCTTTACATTTATATTTTTCCTTCTTTTTCTCATTGTGGATTTTCCATAATCTACAAATTGGCGATCACGGTGGGACGCCTTTTATTTTTAGTTTGATTATCCCTCCATTGTGCTCCATGTAGCACCCTCCCATTGACACCCTTGTGTGTCCCTCCTTTGGTACCCTCGCGTACCCCTCCATTGTGCTCCACGTAGCACCCTCCCACTGACACCCTCGCGTGCCCCTCCTTTGGTACCCTCGCGTACCCCTCCATTGTGTTCCACGTAGCACCCTCCCATTGGCGCCCTCGCGTGCCCCTCCTTTGGTACCCTCGTCTACCCTTCCTTTGTGCTCCACGTAGCACCCTTCCCTTTATGCACCACGTGCACACCTCCCAGTGATTAGACTTTTTTATCTTTGTTTGATTTTTGTCTGATTGCCAAGGCTGTCGGTTCTTTGAACTGAGTAGCGTCTTCCACACTGTCGTCATTTGTATAATTCGCGCCCCTCACAGAGGCGTCATTTCATCATTCAACGCCTTACACCAAGGCGCCATTTAGTTGATTATTATCATTTTTCCCTTTATCTCATTACTGTTTATAGTGTTTTGACGCCCCTTTACAGAGGCGTCCGTTCATCATTTGACGTCTCACTCCAAGGCATCCTTTTTTTACATGTTGGTGCTTATTGCACGATTTGACGCCTCCCACGGAAGCGTCTTTCATTGATTCAGCGCCTTATCGCAAGGCGTCATTTTATTTATTCTTATACTGCGGGTACTGTTTACTGTCATTTGACGACCCTTTCCAGAGGTGTTTTTCACAGAGTCAGCGCCTTGCTCCAGGGCGCCATTTTGTTCTTACTGCTCCCTGTTTGCGCTGTTCACAGCAGCTAGCGACTGCACTCCAGACGTTGTCTGTTGATTTAACGCCTTTCTTCAAGGCATCAGTTTCTTCTGTGCCCACAGAAGTGCTGATTGTTGGTGTTTATCTGCTTAATCTATTTGATATCACCTGCTTGATATTGCTTGCATCAGATTACATTCAAGGCATACGGTTTGGGAGACCTCCTCTCCCCACACTTTTTAGGAGCTACACCCCTCTTGGTGAAGGAAGAACCCTCCTTTGAGCATTCCGTCTCATTGGATCAGAAATTCTTAAGCCAAGCCTCCGTAAGTCCTCGCACCCGTGGATTCCCTCACGGACGCCAGGCAGGTTGTACCATTGAAGTACCCGGAGTATAGTTGACCCATACGTTGGAGAGGAGAGAGAAAAATCTAGATACCCGGAGATTATACCTAAATTTTCAACCAGGATCCACCCTCAAAAGAGAGAATCTAATATTGAACTCACCCTAATCTCCAAGGAAAATCTTAAAATCTTTTGGACTCATTGCAACTTGTGTGTTTCTCTTGCTTGAAAAGGGTGATATTCATTGATTATATCTCATTGCTGGAAATTTATTTCTTTCAACACAAGAATGAAATTATGTTCAGGTAAAATTCTCAATATGGCCAACTACGGGTACACTTATGACGGTTATAAGGAGGGTCACTCTGACCCGTTCTATGAGATTCCCTCTCAGGATTCTGTTTATTACAAGGGAAACTACAATTCTTCTTCTACTCAGGTCCACATGGTGGACGCCACCACTACTGCTTTAGAGGTTGAGCCTTCTTCCCAGGCCCAACCTACTACTCAGAATACTTCCGGGGACACCTCCCCTTCTTTCAACTTCAACGAATTTCTCAAAACTCTTGCTCAGTTGGATGACTCCAGCGCTAGGCAGCTCAAGCCGCCCTCCTAAAGGGAAAGTCTATCCCGTCATCTTCTAACCCTCCCCAGGTCATGGGTGGCCACTCTGTTAATTCTCTCAACGACCCGACGGTCGCCCCTAGGGTACCCTCGCGCCCATCAACTCCTGTTATGACTATGCCGACCCAGCCGACAAGTCACTCCGTTGCTAGGCCTCAACAACCTCCTGTTTCTCAAATTTTAAGGAGGCCTATGACAAACTAACACTCTTTTCGTCAGGCCCCAGCCGAGTCTGATAGCCATGCTCTGCTCCTCCAAAAGATGGCTAGTATGGAGGAACAGCTTAAGAGGGTCACTGCATCCAAGATTGCTCCTGAAATCATGCTTCCCCCTATGCCGGTTTTTCATCTACCACCTTCTAAAATGCTGAATTTCTGACGGTATAATGGCACGGGCAACCCAAACATTCACTTGAAGGACTTTATGTATGAAGCATCATTCTGGCAGGATAATAAGAATTCGTTGGCTTATCTCTTTAGGCGGTCTTTGGATGGCCCAGCTCTAGAATGGTTTTATTCTCTGGAGCCGGCTGATGCCGGCGACTTTGATATAGTTCAACGAAAGTTCATATAGAAGTACAAGGACCGTGTGGGTCCCTCCTTGTCTGTTACCGACTCGGTTGCTGAGAAGATGAAGCCCGAGGAGGACTTCGTTTTATTTGCTGATAGGTGGGGGGCTATGGCCGAGAAGTTAAAAGGTACATTGTCGGAGACAGAACAAGTCAAGATGATAATATCAAACTCCACTCCGCAATTCTGTCATATTTGGGCCATGAACAAATTAAGCACTATGGAGGAGCTCTATGAAAGAGCTAGATATATACAAACTCAAATGAAAGACTCGCCCATTATGGGCATGTTCGAGCCAAGGCCAAAGGTGATAAGGAAAAATGTTCATACTGGTAATGCTGGCCCAACTACCGAAGGCACTGTAATCAATGAGCAGGTGAGCGCGTTCGGCAACTCCACTCCTTTCCTCCACCCTCCAAACCCAAGGCCACCACAACAGCCCGCTTTCCAAAATGAAGTCCACCAGTCAAATAATAATCCTCCTCAAACCTTAAGGCCGCCTCCACCTCCACAACAACAACAACCCCCCTTTGCTCCACAAAACCAATATCACCAAGTGCCCCCCCGGCTAATTATCAACCGCAACAACCACAACAACCGAGAAGGCCGATGGGTCCACGAAGAGCCCAATACCCTCCGCTACCTGAGAGTTTGTCAGACATTTTTAACGCCCTCATGGCTGCTAACCTGCTCACATTGCCTAAAGAAAGGGTGGTATGGCCGCAAAATGTGGACACCTCCCGGTATTGCGTCTTCCATCGGCAGCCGGGGCACAGCATTGATTATTGTTTTCACTTCAAGGATTACATACATGACATGAATGATCAAGGTGATATCAATTGGGATGAGATGAGGAGGGTCATCGCTACATTGAAGGCTCGAAGACCTCCTCGGCAACCACCAGTTCAGCAACCACAACAAGGTCAGCAACAGGTTCCACAGCAACAGCAGGCTCCTGCACTCCAGCCAAATATGGGGATTGTTAATAACCCGCTACCGGAGCACCCGGTTCAGAATCAACTGGTAAACCTGGTCACCTCGATCCATGAAGTGGAGAGAGGGCAAGACTGGCATAATGAAAGCACCTCTGTCGGGGCCATTAGTCAAAATTCCAATCAACCACAACCACCACAACTGATAAGAAGGCCTCAACTTGTATCTCCTTCCCAGCCAAAACGTACCCTTATACGCTCCACCACTCTTTCGCAGCCTCTCCTTTTACGCCAAACCTCGAACTCCCCTCCACACCAAAATCCTCCACCAAATAGACCTCTTCTTATCCGCCGCTCGCCGGCAGCCATTACCCCTCCTGTTCCACCTCCACCCACCACTACCATGATTCCAAGGCCCCTCCTTGTCACCCCGCCTCCGCTTCCGCCTTCCGATAATCCCCAGACGGCGAGGTCCCTTACAAAAACCTCTCCCCCTGCCATTTCAGCACCCAACACCACTATTCCCTCTACCTCCTCTACTCCTTCATCCACTCCAAGCCCGACAGAGGCACCCTGAACTATGGTGCTCCGTAGTGGATGGATGTTCCACCGAGTGTTTCCCCAACGGGAGCAGGAGCCGACACAAGAACAAGGAGAACAAGAGCAAGAATCTACACCGGGCACGGAGTATGATTTATTAAAGCATTTGGACAGAACGTCGGCCCAAATTTCTATTCTAGAACTGATTAAAAGATCAACCACACATCAGCTGGCTCTAAAACAGTATTTGAATAAGGTGATGGTCAATGAAGACATTCCTCCTGAACAAGTTACCACAGTTTTGAATCCGGCCAGCAATCAACCGGCTATCACTTTTTATGAACATGAATTGGCTCCGCAGCTGGCTAGAAAGTATGCATTGTGCATCACTATTGACATCAATAAGATATCCGTAAAGCAATGTTTGGTTGACACCGGGGCATCCATTAATGTTTTGCCGCCAAGCACCTTGAAGATGTGCGGCATTTCAGAAAGTCAAATACGGTCATCTACAATTACCGTCACAGCTTATGATAATACTAGGAAGCCGCCCTTGGGAATGATTACTTTAAAGGTTGGTTTGGGTCTAGTTACTGTTACAGCAGATTTTCACATTTTAGACATGGATCCAACATTCAACGGCATCCTGGGCCGCCCCTATATTCAATAACTTGATACTGTGCCCTCTACAAATCATCAATGCATAAAGTTTCCACACAAAGGGCGCATTATCAAAGTTACTAGCATGCCCATCTTGCCGACAGAACATATACATTCAGCAACTTCAGTGCCTTCCATGTGGCCTTCCAATAGGCCTTTACTTTCAGTATTGGATGTTGTCGACCTGCGGTAAGACTTGTTAAGGCCCCCAGTCCCTAAACCGGCTTCCCCCCTAATAACACCCCTGCCACCCCAAGGAAAGAAAAAGAAGAATATGATGAACACACTTGGATGGAATATCTTATTAAAGATGGGGTATGAGACTGGTAAGGGCTTGGGGGTCAATCTCCAAGGCCGCGTTAAACCAATCCGGCACCAAAAGATGATTCCCCGAGGTGGCCTAGGGTATAAAGGGCCGGGAAAGAGCAAAGATGAAGATGGGCCATGGGCCGTCATGACCTCCACTCTTAAGACAGATCGACAGCCTCTCACATGGACCCTCCAAACACATTTTATAAAAGTGGGAACTCATAATGATGAGCAAACTACACTTGTTACTTCCATGCTGGACTGTCAAGATGTACATGCCCGACAGTTTGCTCGCCACATAGCCCCACTGGCTACTTACAAAGCATTGGAGTCCTTGCGGCAAGAGAAGGAAAATGGATGACCCTGAATGTGACTGGTATAGGTGGTTTGATATGAGTGACATTGCTATTGCTCTGAGCCGGTTGTTTATGCCAACTGATCCGGAATGGCCGCCACTAATTCATGAGCTAATTGAGAAGCCAGCAGTGATCACAGACAAGAGGCAGTTGCTAAGTGATTATACAGATACCGGAGAGCCCGATGTGCCGTTCGAGGAAGGCTATAATATAGACAGGTTGTGGGCTGGCCTCTTTTTTGCCAAGTCCGTTCATCCAACGGATGTTGTCCGTTTGATTGATCAACTATTTTTCTCAGATATTCCTAGACCGCCCGCGGTCTTAATCACTTTTTCCCCAAATTCACCTCAAGTTTCTCCTCAAATTCCTCCCTTGCTCCTCGAGCAATTTTCCAAACTCTCCATTATGCCCCCATGCGGACAGTCATTGATCCAATCTTTTGCCAATCTATCAATTTCAACTTCACCTCCCAATTCCCCCTCGCATTGCTTCCTCCTTGAAAATGAAAATAAAAATGAAAATGAAAACGAAAACGAAAAAAAAATGCCAAAATTCCAATTTTTCAATCCTCCATCTCCATTGAGGAGACCTCCTATCTCCTTTCTGAGTGTGTCCCGACCTCGGGGCCACTCTTCCAGGATTCATTGATAGATCTTTTCTATCCCTGTGGTGAGGGGTCTTCATCTGTATCCCCTTCTGTACCCGCTTTTCCCCCTCCTTTCTCGTCTTCGTCAGGTTTTAGTGATCAAGCTAGTTGCTCTTATTCTCCTAACGATAAGGCTCATGGGATAGTTTCACATAAGAAATCCAAGGGTAAGCAAATTCCCCGTAGGTTTCTCATAGAATTAGCCGTCAGATGTCAGGCTTGCTTAGCCATCCCCGAATTCGTGGAGAATCTGATTATCCTGTCGGAATTAGAATATGAGGATACTTACGCTTTCTATGAGGGTTTTGGTGTTTATGAGATTATGAACGATGAAGACCCTATTGAAGAGGGGGATGATAGTTATGAAGAATATGAGGACAAGGCTGATGCTTTTGCTAGTGGCATGAGGAGATTTGATGAACCATCAGCCTCAGTAGAAGAGCCTACCAAAGAAATAAATTTGGGAACTGAAGAAGACTCTAGGATTGTCCTCATCAGCAAAACTTGCCGCCATCCGAAGAGGAGGTGCTTATTTTGGTACTTCAAGAATACAAGGACACGTTCGCATGGAGTTACGAAGATATGCCTGGACTAGACCCTGCGCTCGTTGAACATCGGCTTACACTTAAGCTAGGGTCTGTCCCGGTCAAACAGCGGTTGAGACGTTTCCACCCTAATATGGCATTAAAGATGAAAGAAGAGGTCGATAAGCTTCATAAGGCTAGATTTATTAGAGTTGTCCTCTATCCTAATTGGGTGGCTAACATCGTCTCGGTCATGAAGAAGGACGGAAAAGTTCGAATTTGTATAGACTTTCAGGACCTCAACCGCGCGTGTCCTAAAGATGACTTCCCCCTCCCTCATATTGATGTTTTAATTGACAACACGGCATGATATGAGACTATTTCCTTTATGGATGATTTTTCAGGTTACAATCAGATTCGCCTGGCCGAGGAAGATCAAGAGAAAACATCGTTCACTACACCATGGGGAACTTATTGTTATGTGGTCATGCCTTTTGGACTTAAGAATGCTGGAGCCACCTATCAAAGGTCTATGATGACAATTTTTTATGATATGATCCACATTTATATTGAGATGTATGTTGACGACTTGGTAGTGAAATCAAGGACAAAGATTGAGCATCCTAGGGTTCTAACCAAGGTCTTGCAAAGGGCACGGGAATATCAATTAAAGATGAACCCTAAGAAGTGCGTGTTTGGTGTTTCATCAGGGAAGTTGCTTGGATTCATCGTAAGTAAAAGGGGTATTGAGATTGATCCCAACAAGGCGAAGGCCATAAGAGAAATGCCTCCTCCCAGGAATTTTAAAGAAGTTCGAGGTTTGATCGGGAGGTTACAATTTATTCACCGATTTGTCTCCCAGCATTCACAAAGATGTAGGCCGTTCTACGAGCTTACTAAGCCGGGAGTCAAGTTTATTTAGGATGACAAATGTCAGGCAGCTTTTGACGGATTGAAGGATTATCTCTCAAATCCTTCTGTCCTGAGGCCGCCAGTTCCAGGCAAACTGCTTGTTCTTTATATTTCCATCCTGGATGACTCTGTAGGCGCTTGTAGATTCTAAGAAAATCCACTTAAGAAAAGTTAAATTAATAAACAATAAGCGTGAGCACGAGGTGCTAAGGGGAGTGTGTGATCGCCAAAGACACGAGGTCTCAAAAATATAACAATGAAAGCATGGGAGAGATCGCGAAAAATACCTTGGAGTGCGGTTGATTGTAGGTGCTCCTTTCTCTTCAAATCGGCCGGCCGATGAAGAGAGTTCTTCAATTAATTACCCTTGCAAATAAAGACAAACACCAATAAAGATATGGATTAGAAACATGGTGAGTGTAGCATCAATTCATAAAAAATATATGAGCATGAAAGCATGTGCAAGAACACACCTTAAGGGTGGTTGCCCTTAAACCCCTATGCAAAGAGGGTGTGGGGAGATATGATGAATGATGATATGAATGAAATAAGGGAGAAAGAGTGCAAGGAATGCACTATGGGGGAAAGCCTAAAAATGTTTGAGAATAATGAAAATCGAAGGGAGATGATCATGAGATGGGCATGCAGATGAATACGTATGATGCAATACACAAAATAAAAGTAGAAAAAGAAGAAGGGGAGCCTGTGCCGATGGCTTTGATATTCAATGGGGGAGGAAGCTTTGAAGAAGATGATGAATGCGCGTGAAAGCTCCTCTTTCAGCCAAACACAGCCGCACAGAGCAACCTGCAAGAAAACAAAGCAAAAGGAAAAAAACGCGGAGGGCAAGAAGGGGGTCCAACCCGTTAACAGAGCAGCAGAGCTCTATTAATAGATTGGAAATAGAGGGATAAGAACGGCAAGAGTCCAATGGAGGTAAGATAAGAACGGGCAAGGTATCCAAACGGAGCAGGGACTCTCTGGGGAAAGGCTGCGCTCGTTCGGAACACAAAAATGAAACACGACCTGGACAAAGGCGTCAATTCAAGAATTGACGACCTGCCAGAGGGCGTCTTTTAAAAACACGACTTAGATCAGGGCGTTAATTCAAAATTTAAATTTTAAAATTTATTTAAAAATTGTGAAACACGTCTGAGTCAAAGGCGTGTTTAAAAACGCGCCCTACCAAAGGACGTTAATTCAAAAATATTCAAAATAGGGTTATTTTTTATTTCTCAATATTATTTTTTTTATTTTTTAGGTGGAGGTGCATCTCATCGCCCTGATTCCAACGACTATTTTTGTGAATTTTTCTGACACCCGAAAGGCCACCAAATCACCCCTAGAAGGGGGTTGAAAATAATATTAAAATAATCAATTTGAAAAAGTGACGACCGTGTATAGGGCGTGAATTTGATTTTTGATTTTTTTATTCTTTTCAAATTCAAAATAACGTCTTCTGTTAAGTCGTTAATTCCCGAAAAATTTCAAAAAATTCCCAGAAAAATCCAGAAAAATGGAAAATGAGTGGAATTGACGCCCTCACTATATGTCGTCAATTTTTTAAGAAACGCCCAAGCCTAAGTCGTTATTTAAAAGACGCTCCACGTCAAGTCGTTATTTCTGAAAAATTAATAAAAATAGAGAAAAATGCCCAAAAAATCTAGAAAAATTCAGAAAAATCCAGAAAAATCCAAAAAAATAGGGGAAAATAGGAAAAAATAAGAAAAGGGTGAAAAAAGAGAGAAATCCAAGAAAAGTGAGAAAAATCACTCAAATAGAACTAATTTGAGGGTCAAATTGGGACATTACAAGGTAATATGAGATGTACTCATAGTAACGTCAATTTTGACGTGTCTACAGCTGCCCCGCCTTGGTGTCTGCTTTGCAAGGGAGCAGAGCAAACTGAAAAGTAGATGCCAAGGTGTGATGAGACACGCAATCAACATCACTTGATGAGAATGAAATCAAAAGCTCGAGATGAAGCAAATCTCGGGAAATCCAACGAAATCAACAATGTTTGGATAAAATGGGGAGATGTGCACGAGGGCACGAAGGAGAATGATCAACTTCCAGCGCGGTGGAAGTACCTCAGGTCACAAACCTGTAGGTTTCACCATTGGGGAGCGGTTACCAGCTAATGTGGACGTGCTGCAGCCAAGGTGGATCAAAAAGAAAAGAATTAAAATAAGATGATAGAAATCCAAACAAGGAGCTTCCGGAAAACAACCCAAAACAGCGACAAAACAAACTGAGGATTCAATTCGGCAATGAAAATCTCATATCTTAGAAATTAGTGATCAATTCGACTCCCAAACAGCTCATCAGAATGATTTTTCAACAGTTGATTCAAAGTCCTACATGAATGCATGCTGGGTTTAAAGGGAAAATAACAAATAAAGATATAATATAATCAAGGATAATATTGTTAAACTGCCAAGACTGGGTCAAGAAACCAATTTCGCGAGCTGATACTAAGCCGAAGCCCGTTTATCCACGCACCAATTCGCAAAAGGGAACCATCGTCCCTAGTCTTGGATGGCTCAACGGCCTATCCGTGTGACTAAGACTCCTCTGGAATCATCATTATTTTTGATGAAGGGGAACTCAAATCCCAGATTTACCAAAGCCACAAGGTCCTTGATATAATCTAGTAGCGTATGTAACATATAGTAAAAATGCATATAGGGAGAGATGGTGGAGCAATAAGTATGGGGGAACTGAGAGATGAGGTGCAGGCACCGTGGGGCTTGGATGATGATGCCCGGACGGTGGGACCAAGAGCTTCTTATCCTGTGCTTAAAATTTTATTAGCCAAGATATAATGAAGATAACAAGCAATGAATGAGGCATTTAAGCATAACAAGCATAGCATGAATGGAAGCATCAATGAGCAATGACAACATAGACATCAAAGCACTCAAAGCTTAGTGTGAATAGCATTCAAGCATGTATTAGCATGAATAGCATGAGTTAAATTATAGCATTGCAAAGCATCATTGTTTGTTGTTTGTCATAAGGATGACAATCTTGGCATGTGAGATTGAGATTGAATGATTGGAATCAAGTAATGTCCAGTGGCAAAGTGATCAAGTGAAATCAGCAGGAGTTGATTGAATGATTTGTAGATGAATAATCAGAATGATATAGTAATCAGAATGATATAGGGAGATGATAATCAAAATGCCCTAGTGTGGCATATCACGAGAATATCGGGAGGAATCAAGAGGTTGATAACAAAAAGTGAAGATAGGACTCATCCCGTGCTCTTGGTCCTTGCAAAGCTGTTCCTGCAAAACACCATCAGACAATACAATGCAATTTTTTTTTATTTTTGGAATATGCAAATTTTTATGAGTCTTGAAAATATTTGAATTTTTATGAATTTTGAAAAATATTTGAACTTTTATTATGAATTTTGAAAGTATTCAATTTTTTGTTTGATTTTGCTCAGGAAATATTCAATTTTTTGTGGATTTTGGTTTAGACATTATTAATGCAGCATCAAAGGGTTGTTTTTGAACCACTGGCTAGGGGTCCTAGTTCCTTCCCTTTTCGCTAAAATTATCCAAAGCTAGGCGTGCATTGAAAGTGGCGTCCTATAATTGACTGCCCTTGATTAACGGTGCTCCTACCAAGGCCATACCTGAGAAACATTCGGTCTTGGAGAGAGAAGAGAAGAACAATTGTGGATAAGCTTTATGCAGGATGGGAGATATCAAGACTTGAATTCTTTCCAAGGTGTTCCCTCAAAGAGGTAGTCTGTTGTGCCGGGGCTTTGTGCCTTTGATTTTTAGACCCATGACATGCATACGACCAGGGTTTTCCCTACGGGGACTTTGCCACTCTTGTCATGCCATAATTCATACTTTTGCTTTTATCGAAATTCTGACTTGATGTTCATAATACCCCTTTTGGCTAGATGTATATCATGAAAACTCATATGAAAACTCATATTGATGTTGATTTTGGGTCAAGACTGCCCCTATTTGAGACTCCTCTCGTATTGGGGATTACCTAGGTTGGTCATCTCATCCGTCAACCTCTTGCCCCTGCATGTGGCCGAATAAAGAAGAGAAAAGACTTTTAGATATTCTCATGGCATGGCCAAGATAGCAACGGTGTTTTTATCAAAGGAGCCAGCTAAGGACACTGTGAAGTGTGTGCGGTGCCCAACTAAGGGTTGCTCTTAACAAGCGGGGAGAGAATGTTGAATTCCCAGCGCGAGTTTTTATTAATCAGAGGTGCTACAAAAAAACAAGCCTAAAGGACTCTTTTGAGAATGATTTCAATTAAACAAAAGCTTAAGATAAAGGTTTAAAACACCACTCTTAATCTCGTTAAGAAGCACTTGATTTTGAAAATCATGCGTGAAGTAATGAGAAAATGATATCATTAAAATGCATACTTACGCCAATATGTTACCTTGCAACCTTTGTAGAAATAGCTGTCAGAGGCGAGGTTGATCATCATGGGATTTGTCCTCTTTGGGAGTCAAAAGGATTGGAAGCAAAGGATTTTGGGAGTGGCTTAACAAGAATGAGTGGTGCTCAAACCAAACTCAGACGAATAAGGAGAAAAGGGAAGAGAGGCGAGGGCTAGAACTCCCTCACTAAGGCGCGGAGATCCTGATCACATGGAACAGTCTATAGAAGAAGTGAAGAATTAGAAGGATGAGTGAGGACTAAAGCCTCGAAAGCAGTGAGAGAATGGGCAGATGCCCAAGGCAGTGGATGTGGAAGAAGTTGGGTCAGACCCAGAATTAGGAGGAATCAGAAGAAGAAATTGGTAGATGGAAGGAGGCGGATCTGGAGGGTACGGAGGTGGTGGAGGAGAATCATGAGCAGAAGAAGAATCTGGAGGCTCCGGAGGGATAACGAAAAAAGGGACGCGATGCCCTGGGAAGAAATAGAGAAAAAGATGATGAAAAAGGAGGAAGAAAATGAAGGATGTGATATCCCGGAGGAGCAGAAAGATGAATCGGAAGAAAGATGGATGGTCCGGAGGTTCCGGAGGAATGAGATGGAAAGGGGCGTGATGCCCTGGAAAATGATAGAGAGAATAAGACGGAGAATCCGGAGGTTCCGGAGGAATGATGGAAGGAGGGACACGATGCCCAAGAAGGTCCGGAGGTTCCGGAGAAATGAGGTGGAAAGGGGCGCGATGCCCGAGGGGAAGGTCCGGAGGTTCCGGAGGTAGCAAATGGAGAGGGGCACGATGCCCAAAGGACAAAGAGAGGGGCGAAAGATCCGGAGGTTCCGGAGGTTCCGGAGGAAGAGGATGGAAAGGGGCGCGATGCCCAAGGAAAAGACTGAGACAATCAGATGGGGAATCCGGAGGTTCCGGGGGAATAAGATGGAAAGGGGCGCGTTGCCCGAGGGGAAAGTCTGGAGGTTCCGGAGGGATAACGAAATCAGAAAGGGCGCGATGCCCAAAGAGGAGGGGTAAAATTCCTGGAGGTTCCAGAGAAATAGCAGGAAGGGGGACGCGATGCCCCAAGGGGAGTGAATTAAAGAAAGATGAAGATGAAGATGAGAAGTGCGAAATATCCGGAGGCGCCGGAAGGCGGGGGAGATACGGGTTCGGGAACCTGGGAAGAAGGAGGTGCAAATACATGCGAATGCAGTAGCACGGATGTGATGAATGCACAAATGCGACAGAATGCATGGAATGCAAAGAACGTGAAGAACATGAAGGGCGAGAGAATGAGATCCTCCTCTTTACCCTTGGAATGGCCCATGAAGCGAAAGATGAGAATAGGGATGAAGTTGAATGGGAGGTGGGTAAAGGAGTGGAAGGCCCCTTAGCATCAAGATAACTGCCCCTCCACGGCAGTGAAAGTGTATAGCCAATTGGCCCAATAAAAGGAGCTTTAATAAGTGGCAACCCCCTTGGAAGGCAAAGATCAACAATGTGAGGGAGTTGGAGAGTTGGAACGGGAAGCATCGTGTTGCCCATTGAATGTGGTATATATGGAATGTTGAGCAAAATGGGCATTCGCCCCTTGTAAGGAATAATAAATTCAGAATTTGAAAGTAGGAACAAGGGGTGCCCTGCCCGGCCCTTAGACGACATCAACGCCCGGCATTCTCCTCTGAGCAAGGGCAGCGGCTTAGCCTCTTCAATCGTGCTCGGCACAATAACCCGGATTGGCATCCGACAAATGAATTCCTGTATCTTGAACGGCATAGCCACAGCCAAATCCTTGCTGCCCGGCTCTTGATCATCTTCAGCACCTGTGCTTGTAGAAGGCCCCCCATTCCGAGTAGTAGAGGGAGGTGAAGCGGAGGCGAAAGGCTCCATGAATAGTGATGGTGTAATAGAAGGCGTTGGAGAAAGGATAAGTGGAGGTTCAAACACGTCGAGTTTCTCCCTCTGCTCGGAAGCAGTAGGGATTGGCTCGAGTGCAAAAAGGGGTGGATCCTGCTCAGGATTAGCCATGGGTAAAGGAGAAAGGTTAAGTGGGGGAATAGGTAAAATGGGTTTTGGGGTTAAAGGGATAATGGAGGGTTGAGGTGGTGGTAATGGGATGTTAATTGGGGAAGGTTCAATGGTGGATTCAATGGAGGCCGGTGGTGTGGCGGTTAATGGCTTAATAGGTAGAGGTTTAATGGAAGACTCGGTGGAGGCTGGTGTTGTGAAGGTTAATGGTATAACTGGTGGGAGTGTAATTAGTGGAGGTTTAGTGGAAGCGGTGTTAGGGATAGGAGGAGACTCAAGGGGTGTCGGTGTGGGTGATTGGAGTATCGACCCATCATCGTAACACCAATTAGTCTCATAAACAGGGGTTGGATCGGGGACGGTGACTTCGTCCTGAGCAGGGGGTTCATCAAATGATAATGGAGGGAGTGGAAAGCGAAGGAAACTCGGAAGGGGTGCCCGTGGAGCTTCATCATCATCGTACACTGCCTCGGATTCTTCAAATGCCGGCTCCTGCTTGCTTGAAATGCCGAAGTCATAATCATCTCTCCTATCTTTCCATTCATTCTCCATCTTGGTAATACCATCCAGGAAAGCGTGAAGAGGATTGACTGGAGTAGGAGGAGCGGGCCGCGGGCTCGTAACCCTCTTTAATTGTTCCTCCATCAAAGTGATTTTATCGAGGAGAGTTTGCTGGAGGGGTGTGACCTGAGCAACCGAGGGTTGGCAGGGCATTGAAGGAGGAGGGGCCGCATAAAAAGGCCGTGGAGGGGAATTAATGGGCCGACCCATGGAAGAACCTGGATGGGCCGGATTGCAAGGAATAAATGGGCCTTGGGGCCGCGATGGAGGAGGAATGGAAGGAGGCGGGTGATGGGCCACCCGAGTAGCATGAACAGGAGGAGATGTAAGTGGATGATGGGCCACCCGAGTGTGAATAGAAGAGGGAGGTGGGTGATGGGCCACCCGAATAGGTTTAGAAGGAGGGAGAGATGAATGAGATGCACCCTCAACGGCCGCCTTAAGGGCTTGGATCTGTTGAGGGGTAAGATGATCTAATGCATGGATGATTCGAGAGACCTTCTCGTCATTGGGAGGAGACGGTCCCGAGGGAATAGTGGCCTGAAATTGAGTAGGAGGACCATGAGAATGGACATTGCCCATGGGCCGGACATGACCATAAAAATGAGGACGTGGTCCTTTAAAAGAATGGTGAGAATTATGTTGAACATGTTGAAATTGAGGATTATAAGATGTGCTAGGTTGATCATCCTCATGAATTGAACTAAACATGTTGTTTTGTTTATCAAAGTAAGCCATTATGCAATCCAAATAATGTGCAAACAATTTGCAAAGAAACACACAAGTTGGAATGGTTACCTTGATTTTTATTTGTTTAAACCTTGGTGAATTAATGAATTTTAGCAAAGTTTGGAATGATTCACACAAGGGGGGAACCTAGTTTCAATATGAGTTGAACTCCAATGCCAACTAGGGATCCTCTCTCACCACGCATAGGCCAACTAACTCGGGACTTCAAAAGGGTACAACCTGCCCGGCGTCCGTGAGGGAATCCACGGGTGCGGGGACTTACGGAGGCTTGGAAAAGGGATTTCCGGTCCAAAGAGACGGAATGCTCAATGGAGGGTTGTCCCGATTCCAAGAGGGTGTGTGGAATCCTAATGAAGAGAGAGGAGGTCTCTCAAACCGATGCAAAGATGAATGCAGCAGGGAAAATAAGCCAATCAGCACAATATGATCAATCAATAAATATAGGCATCAATCAGCATGAAAAAACCCACAGTAAAAACACGCCCTGGCTGGGGGCGCTACTAACCAAAGACACGACGATGTGACTGTCGTGAATCAAAGCGAGGGGCCAGGGGCAGAAAAACGCGCCTTAGATTGAGGCGCTATCAATAAAAGGACGCCCCTGCCAGCGGGCGTCAAATCACAAGAAACGCCTTAATGTGCGGCGCTAATCAATAAAGAAACGCCCTGGAGAAGGGCGTGAATTCAAAGGCAGCGTAATAAAACCAAGAGAAATCAGGATATATGCTGGAAAACGCCCTGTCAGAGGGCGTAAAATATGAATAAGACGCCCTTGGTTAGGGCGTTAAATAAAGCACGCCTCTGACAGGGGCGTTAATTCACTCTTTTCCAGAAAATCCTCCCCGGCCAGAAATGACAAACACTCACAATCACGTGATCATGACAATCAACAGAATAAGCATGCTCATCAATTTCTTGAATAAGTGGAATTCTAAAGAAAAACAACAACAAACTGACCAATCACTTAGGGAAGAGTGCAAAGCACAATGGAGGGTGCCCGAGGGGCACAAAAGGGAGACGCACCGAGGGTTCAAATAAGGGAGATGGCACACGTGGGTGCCTAAGGGGAAAGGGGTAATGAAAGAAGAACACAAAGGGTCCCACTGTGATCGCCAATTCGTAGATTCTAAAAAAATCCACTTAAGAAAAGTTAAATTAATAAACAATAAGCGTGAGCACGAGGTGCTAAGGGGAGTGTGTGATCGCCAGAGACACGAGGTCTCAAAAATATAACAATGAAAGCATGGGAGAGATCGCGAAAAATACCTTGGAGTGCGGTTGATTGTAGGTGCTCCTTTCTCTTCAAATCGACCGGCCGATGAAGAGAGTTCTTCAATTAATTACCCTTGCAAATAAAGACAAACACCAATAAAGATATGGATTAGAAACATGGTGAGTGTAGCATCAATTCATAAAAAATATATGAGCATGAAAGCATGTGCAAGAACACACCTTAAGGGTGGTTGCCCTTAAACCCCTATGCAAAGAGGGTGTGGGGAGATATGATGAATGATGATATGAATGAAATAAGGGAGAAAGAGTGCAAGGAATGCACTATGGGGGAAAGCCTAAAAATGTTTGAGAATAATGAAAATCGAAGGGAGATGAGCATGAGATGGGCATGCAGATGAATACGTATGATGCAATACACAAAATAAAAGTAGAAAAAGAAGAAGGGGAGCCTGTGCCGATGGCTTTGATATTCAATGGGGGAGGAAGCTTTGAAGAAGATGATGAATGCGCGTGAAAGTTCCTCTTTCAGCCAAACACAGTCGCACAGAGCAACCTGCAAGAAAACAAAGCAAAAGGAAAAAAACGCGGAGGGGAAGAAGGGGGTCCAACCCGTTAACAGAGCAGCAGAGCTCTATTAATAGATTGGAAATAGAGGGATAAGAACGGCAAGAGTCCAATGGAGGTAAGATAAGAACGGGCAAGGTATCCAAACGGAGCAGGGACTCTCTGGGGAAAGGCTGCGCTCGTTCGGAACACAAAAATGAAACACGACCTGGACAAAGGCGTCAATTCAAGAATTGACGACCTGCCAGAGGGCGTCTTTTAAAAACACGACTTAGATCAGGGCGTTAATTCAAAAATCAAATTTTGGAATTTATTTGAAAATTGTGAAACACGTCTGAGTCAAAGGCGTGTTTAAAAACGCGCCCTACCAAAGGACGTTAATTCAAAAATATTTAAAATAGGGCCCTTTTTCATTTCTCAATATTATTTTCTCATTTTTTAGATGGAGGTGCATCTCATCGCCCTGATTCCAACGACTATTTTTGTGAATTTTTCTGACACCCGAAAGGCCACCAAATCACCCCTAGAAGGGGGTTGAAAATAATATTAAAATAATCAATTTGAAAAAGTGACGACCGTGTATAGGGCGTGAATTTGATTTTTGATTTTTTTATTCTTTTCAAATTCAAAATAACATCTTCTGTTAAGTCGTTAATTCTCGAAAAATTCCAAAAAATTCTCAGAAAAATTCAGAAAAATGGAAAATGAGTGGAATTGACGCCCTCACTATATGTCGTCAATTTTTTAAGAAACGCCCAAGCCTAAGTCGTTATTTAAAAGACGCCCCACGTCAAGTCGTTATTTCTGAAAAATTAATAAAAATAGAGAAAAATGCTCGAAAAATCCAGAAAAATCTAGAAAAATCCAGAAAAATCCAGAAAAATAGGGGAAAATAGGAAAAAATAAGAAAAGGGTGAAAAAGGGGATAAATCTAAGAAAAGTGAGAAAAACCACTCAAATAGAACTAATTTGAGGGTCAAATTGGGGCATTACAAGGCAATATGAGATGTACTCATAGTAACGTCAATTTTGACGTGTCTACAGCGCTGTCTTAGCCCAAGTTGATGAAGAAGGAAAAGAAAGGGCAGCCTACTACTTGTCAAAACTTCTCAACCCCTGTGAGCAGAGGTACTCAGCTATAGAGAAGACTTGTGCTGCTTTAGTCTGGGTAGTTCAGAAACTTAAGCATTATTTCTTAGCTCACGAGGTACCTCATTGCTCGTATGAATCCAATTAAATTCCTTCTTGAAAAATCTGTTCTCACCGACCAATTGGCACGATGGCAAAGCTTCCTTTCTCAATTCGACATCATTTACATTCAGCAAAAAGCGATTAAAGGCGATGCCATAGCAGAACATCTTGCTTACCATCCCCTCCCTAGATTTGATCCCGTTCGCTCAGAGTTTCCAGATGAGGAACTGATGTCCGTCAATCAGACTGATTCGATGTGGACGTTACATTTTGATGGAGCTTTGAATTCGAAAGGGAAAGGGATTGGTGTTGTTCTTCTATCACCATAGGGTATCACTATTCCACTCGCCTCTCAGCTTGCATTTCCAGTCACAAATAATATAGCTGAGTACGAGGCTCTCCTGGCCGGGCTGGAGGCCGCTCATCAATTCGGTGTTACCCACTTGAGAATTGTAGGTGATAGTCAGCTCATCCTTCGCCAAGTGCTCACCAAGTGCCGCACGCTTAATCCTAAGCTCAAACCCTACCAAGAATTGACTTCCGCTTATACCAAGCTTTTCACTAAATTAATATTCGTCCATGTTCCTCGTGATCATAATATCTTAGATGATGCTCTCGCTTCTCTTGCTTCCTCTTTGGCTTTCCCTCCCGAAAGGGATTCCCATTCTATCATTATTCATAAGCGGCTCACTCCAGCTATTAAGGATCCAGCTTTCCTTAGTGTTAAGGAGGAGGTGCTTAGGAAGGTGAAGCAAGAAGGAATCATTGAGAATAAGGAAGTCATGCTATTGGACTTGGATGACGAATTGGACGATGAAGAAAAGCCATGGTATTACGAGATTGCTAAGTATTGCCAAGATCAATCATATCCAGGAGAAGTCACGGCTGAAGATAAGAAAGCCATTCGAAGAGTTGCTCAGCGATACACTTTGGTTGGAGGTGTGCTCTACAGAAGAGGTCTTACCTGTGTTTTGCTAAGATGCCTAGATGACGATGAATCTTGGAAGGTTGTGGAAGAGGCGCATTCAGGAGTGTGTGGCGGTCATGTCAATAGCCAGATGCTAGCTAAGAAGATCCTTAGGCTAGGTTTCTAATGGCCCACTCTAGAAGAGGATTGTTCTATCTATGTTCGAAGGTGTGTTAAGTGCCAACTACACGCCGACAAAATTCATTCTCTTGCTTCTTCACTCCATCCTATATCTTCCCCATGGTCTTTCTCCATGTGGGCTTTCGATATAATTGGACCTCTTGGTGATCCGACCCTCCTCACAAAACCAAAGTCATTCATACTGACGACGACGGAGTACTTCACCAAGTGGGCGGAAGCGGAAGCATACGTGGAGATAAAAGCGTCAACCATCTGCAAATTTATAATGAAGAACATCATCGCAAGGTTCGGCATCCCCAGTACCATCGTCACCGACAATGGACCACAGTTCATCTCTCAGGAGCTTCAGGACCTCTGCAACAGGTATAACATTGCATTGCATCATTCATCTCCTTATTATCCGCAGGGCAATGGCCAAGCAGAGGCGACTAATAAAACTTTGATTAAAATTATCAAGAAAACGTGTGACGCTAACAAATTTGCGGATTGGCCAGAAAAATTGGTTGAAGCTCTTTGGGCCTATCGCACTTCCATTCGTTCCCCTACTGGGCAAACCCCTTTCGCCCTCACCTATGGAATGGAGGTGATAGTTCCTTACGAGATTCTCATCCCTTCTCTACGAGTGCAATTGGATAAGGAGCTCCCCATTGATGAGTGTCGCGAATCTCTCCTTGCTCAGTTGGAACTCCTAGATGAGAAGCGTTTGGCCGCCGCCGAGCATGCACGCATTTATCAAAATAGGCTTTCACGTTTTTATCAAAAGAAGGTGATTGAGAGAAAATTCAAAATTGGTGAAATGGTAATTAAAAGAATCTTTGTAAACCCGGGTGGACCACGTTCAAAACTCCAACCTAATTGGGAAGGTCCTTTTGTTATAAAAGATGTTTATCCTGACAACTCTTACAAATTAATTAATGCTGAAGGTGAAGAGTTAACTCATCCTTTAAATGGTCTATATTTGAAGAAATACTACCCCTAAGTCAAAACCAAAAAACAAAAAAACAAAAAAACAAAAAAAAAAGAGAAAAGAGCAAAAATAAAACAAAACAAAACAAACAAACAAAATTGAAAATCACAGGCAAGTATGGTACATGGCCCGAAAAATCGAAATCCTTAATTCATTCTTCAGTCTCGATGATTTAACCTTTGGGTCAACTCCATACACACACTACACGCTTTACTCTTAAACTCAAGCTGCCTGGAATTCAAGGAAAGTCTGACCCAAACTAAGAGTGTAAAAATCTTGCCTATTCTCTTCTTTTCGGCTCACGAGAGGGAGTACGAGTAAAGGGTTACTAACCAAGCCTGCCTGTCGCCCTAGTAGGTGGAAGTCAGGGCCCAAAAGGGAAGAAAATGCTTACAGCCCAAGTACAATTAGGTCTTTATCTATTTCAAGAGGAAAGAAAGAAAAAGAAAGGAAAATATGATAAAAGAAAGCATGTCAAGAGGGCAAAGTCCCCGCAGGAAAAACCTTGGTCGTAAGCATGCATGAATAAGGGCAAAAAGAGCAACAAAATTTCCCTAAGCCAAAGACCGAATCCCAACAGGCATTAGGGCAGGGGAGGAACGTTCCCCATTCTCGAAAACCTTTCGTGAGCTTCCTCGAATTATTCTTCTTTTCTCCCTCCATGGTGGGTTGTAAACTCAAAGAATGGCAAAGATCAACCAAGAAGAGAAGGGGCTGCAAGAGAATATGAGTAAAAGCATAAGTCATTGAGCACGCTGATCCCTTTGTTAAATTTTTTGGAGAAAGATTAATGAATTTAAGATCACGATGGCATAAGGTTTAAAGCCCTGTACTATACTTGCTTTCAAACAAAAAAGTAATTTTTTTTCAAAATTAACGTCCTTAGCTAAGCCGTCATTTTCAAAAAACAAAAATAAGAGAAAATAGAAAAAATAAAATTAACGCCCCTGATGGCTGGCGTCTTTTTCAAAATTAATGACTTCCACTAAGTCGTCATTTTCAATTTAAAACATAAAAAAATGTTGTTTTATAATAAACGCCTTTCACGAAGGCGTCAATTTCATAATGTGCGCCCGTCTGCGAGGGCGTCATTTTCAAAATGGAAAATTAAAAAAAGAAAAAAATATAGAACGAAAAATTAAAAATCTGAATCCGTTGTTGTGCATGTGCCTGGTTGCATTTTTGTGTGGGCATCTTTTACTTTGGGTTAGCATTTGCTTACTTGCATGTTACATTTTCCTTATATTTGATTATCATTTTACCTTCATTGATTAAAGGCTTGGCCCCTTGACCCGTTATCAATGTCAAAGTAAAGACATCCCCTTGCTTATTAAGCAAGGGGCCAAGCCGAACAGATGGATTAACCTGTTTGTTCAAGTGTGAACTACAGCTACAGGCGCAGGGCAAAAAAATAAAAGGCGAGAAAGTGGAAAGAAAACACAAGTACACAGCTACGCGAGTGCTCAGGTAACAAAAATTTCAATCTCGTATATATATATATATATATATATATATATATATATATATATATATATATATATCATAAATATCTGAGTACAGGTGTGAGGGTGGAGGAGTACAAGTAAGTCTCTCAGCTCTCGCCTCCACCCTCCTCTCTCCTACTCTCTGCCTCACTCTCCTCCTCCCGACGAGGCGCTGGTGGAGGGGGCATGGACCCCCATGAAGTACCTGGAGCTCGAGCTGGCCCCTCTACCTCACTCCTCTGCCGGGGAGAGGAACCTCCTACGAAGGTGGAGCTCGTGAAGGCGTACCCCGCAGCTCGCGCTCGCTCTCGGCCTCGCTAAAGCCGCTCCTCGGTCGCCCGCAGCCGCTCCTGGGAAACGGCTAGCTGGGCCCTCAAAGCCACAAGTTCCGCACTGATGCGGGACGGACTGAGGAGACGACGCTATATGAGACGGACACAACTCGACCAGTAATGACACGACTACTAGAGCGACCTCGGCTCGACACTAAAAGCTACTATGGGCTACACGTCGCTAACAGAAGTGCAAACTCACTCGTCGTCCCAAGTGAGGGAAAGCGTGGATCGTGCGCGGTTAAGGAACCGGTAGAGTTCAAGGTAGTCTGACTCAACTTCCGGACTCAGATCGAGTCGCGGGACGGGTCACTCTCACACTCACGGCGGTGACATGAACACATGGGCTAGGAACCTACACTCTCGCTGCGGCATAAAACCGTATACTAGCTAAGCAAAGTAACGCCGAGAAGTTTAGACCGTTACCTCCACGCACCCGACGTGGCGAAGACAACCCCGGCCGATTTACGGACTCCCGGTTAAACAATTTTACAGCGGTACAAATATTTGACCCACTCCACGCAGGGAGGTAAAAGGTCACATGCGGGGCCCTAAAATCACGCGAATCGGGTTGACGGGCAGCATCTTGATGTCGCCCGGCGGTGCCGAACTCCGCATTTTCGTGCTGTCCGGACGGCGCGATCTACTGGTCCGTGGGGCCCAAGGGTGGCACTGTCCTCCGGGTCTACTGAGGTCGGGCCCGCTGTGATGGGGACCCCTGGTGGCGCGCCTCCCTGGACGGCGGTCGGCCGGAAGCTCCGGTCGGTGGCCGATCGGCTCCGATCTCCACGTTGTAAAGTGGCTGCCCACAGATTCTGGTTTCTATTTTTCGGCGCGCGCTCCTGCGAGATCGGCCGCTGCGACCAATCCCGATGTCGGATCAGGGCACAGGAGCTATCGTTGGAAAGCCCTCTTGAAATCCTTCAATCTAGGCCCAGAGAGAGGACCTGGATCTACGCGGATCTAGGCTTTGTTGAATTTTGACGTTCATGTTGTACAGTACCCGAACTATCAGATTAGCAGGTGAGTTGTCTGAGAACGGCCGTTGACCGCAAGGTAGACGGCCGATTCAACTCCTGATCTCTTCACAAAAATTGTAGGTATTTGAACAAGGAAAACGGAAATATTTTTTTTGGAAGGATTAGTGGAGGCTATGATTTGTTATTATTTTTGTACTGGCAGGTGGTCGGATCTAGATAGACGTGGACAGCACTGTAGCTAGCTCTGAAAACGATTTTTGAGAAATAGGTGAAGGGCTGATCAAAATTCAAGAAAAATCGTGAAGGGAGGGGTTGATGGACAGAACTCCCAGTAAAATTGGGAGCCCTAGGAAAAATCAAAATGGTGTCCGAACACTGGAAACACGGGGCGGGTGGAAATCTAAAGAGCAAGCAGACAGATCTGGGAAAAGAGGTTGGACGAAAACGGAAAATTATCAAATGGAAGATTCATGACCATCCAATTTTTTTGGATCGTGGGGAACACATTTGAAACATCCCCTCAAAATTCCAGCTCAAAAACATGACGGGGTGGGGAGCAGGAATTCGGAGAAGACACCTCTGTCCTGGATGGACAGAACACCGGCAACAATGGTGGAGGTGCGATGGCGGCACGTGGCGGCGGCGGCGGCGACCGGAACTGATAGGGGAGGCGTCACACCTCAGAATAGCAACCGTCTCAGCTGCAAGGGGGAGAGGGAGAGAGAGGAAGGGGGCGCCCAAGGTTCTTCCACAAGAATTCATCAATTTCTTCTATCATTAATTCATCCAAATGGAAAAAATACAAGTTTTATATGTTACATATCAAATCCCATATCCACCATTGGATCTAGGGGTGGGGAATGGATGGCTGGGATTGAATGTGACCAACACAAAAAAATTAAATAAAATATTAAGGGGGGGGCGGCCTATTGACCAAGGGGGGGACATGGTAGAATGGTAGGTAGCCTACCTTGGACTTTGAAGTCCAATTGTCTACCCATGTGGCATTTACCATTCAACCTTCTAGATGTCTCCATTTGAAATGTTGACTGACCCCACATGGGGCCCTAGGCTGCGGTGGATCAATGGGAAGAGGTCTGGGGGCCCGTGGGGCCCGGGGGTCCCATTTTACAAATAAACCCCTCTTACAATCAAAATTACAAACCGAATAAAATGAAACACACACACACACATTACACACAAATAACGTCTAAACAAATATGGTAAATGTCGAGACTCAGGGGGGAGTCTCCAGGCTGTTTCCGAGCCAGATGGACGCTGAAGTTGCTCGAGTCGTGCTCCGCGTGCGGTACCGGTGGCTCGGCGTAACTGCTCGGGTGTCCGCACCACGCACGGTCCGCCTGGTGTTCCTCGCGCTCCCTGGCACGCTCCCTCCGCTCCATCTCGAGGGTGACTCGCAGCTCCGCCACGTCTTGAGGCAGCTCCTCTCGCCGCCTCAAGGACCGCTCCAGCTCCACGACCTGCTGCTCGTGGATCGCCAACTCTATCCCAGCCAAGGCAGCCCGGGTAAGTGCCGCCTATAACTCTGAAGACTACAAACAGGTAAACAAATCATCAGTTTCATACATTCAATTCAATAATTCATGGAAATAAGCAATGAACGACTAAAAATAAATAACTCACCCGAGTGGCCATTGCCTGCTGGCCCTCCTCAACGCAAGTAAGAGCGGCCCGGAGCTCCTCGGTCTATGAACACAACTTTTCATGAGCATATCATAAATAATTTAATGCAAAATTGAGTTTGAGTTTAAGTGCATACCCGTGTGGCGAGGTCGCGCTCCTCCGCCTCGGCCCGTGCCACCGCTCCAACTAACTGCTCCGCTAGTGCAGTCGTCTCTGCACTAGGTCCTCTCGAGCTGGAGGCCTCCCCCGTCGATCTCACCGCTGCTCCCTACTGGGCACGCTGCATTCATTGAGATTGTCAGTGGCTAATCATCAATAATTCAGTAATTCATTTGCATATAAAATTTAAACACTCACCAGGGTCTCAAGGTCTGCCCGTGTGGTAGCCAACTGGGCCTCCAAGCTATGGAGGTGGGCTTGCATGTCCATCGCCACTATGTCCCGTGCATCCTGCATTCATCACATGTTAGTCACATGATAGATATACAAAGCATTTGTATTTAATTTAGAAATAAGTGCATTCATACATACCCCTAAGACCCTCATCTGGGGTCGGCCGACGTAAACCTCCCAATAGCGTCGGAGGTACTCGGAGCTGTCTGCCGCCTGTGAGGTGACTCGAGTCCCGCCTCGCTACCAGTCGGCGTACTAGTCAGAGAACCGGACTCTCCAGTCGATCGCCTTTGTGCGAACGCCCATCTTCTTGCCTATCCCACACGGCTCTCCTACCTCGATCCACTCCTGGTGTAGGTCGAGGGTCCTCATCACCAGCCTAAGCCGTAGCGGCTCAATCTCGCTCAAGCAATGAACCCAAAGCTCTTATCCAAAGCGAGGTCGGCCCGCTACGACCTAGGGCTGGCCCTCATCGGTCATCCCCTCATAGGGTCTCCACCTCACCTGCATTCACAAGCACGCATGTCAGCATATCATCATTATATCAACATATCTCACATAAAAATAAATAAAAATTGCATCATGCACACCAGTGAGGCGGGGAAGTCGCGGAATTCCCGTCGTAACACTCGCAACTCGTAGGCGAGTGGGGCTCCAGTCACCACCGGTAGCCAGCGCCGTGCTAGAGGGAAGAATCCCTCACCTCCAGGCCGTGGGTTGGCACGCCCCATCGGCATGTACAAGTGGCTCCATATCTGCATCCGTCCATTGCATTAGTAAAGCATTCACATGCATATAAAAGAAGGAAAAGAAGATGCATACCTGAAGAAAAGGTGAAAAGCCACTGACAGTCGTCTCTCGACCTGTCCCCGTGGACAAGTCAGCTATCAAGTGTGCCAGCAGCGCCGCTCCCCAGGCATATCTGTCGACACCCTCCAAGTCCTCGAGTATCCCTAGGAATCGGCAGTTGATGATGTCGCCCTTCGTGCCGAGCAGCAACCTCCCGAGCATCAAGAATAGAAACCTCCTCAGATCTCGATCTGCTCTCTCCCTCTCAGCTGGGTCCTGGCAGTAGGCAGCCCTAGCCCCGTCAATCAATCTCTGTGATAGCTGCTCCAGAGACTCCTTCGACCTCTGCCTAGAATCACCTAAACCCATAGATATGGTAAGGTCGGTACGGAAGATGGTCCTACACTCACTAGGCGTCTCATAGACTGTCTCTAGCCCTAGTAGCCTCTGAGTCAGCTCACTGTAATCAGGTAGGGTAATCCCACTCACCGCCTCTCCGTCTACCCTCAGCCCAGTAATCCTAGTGACATCCTCTAGGTTAGGAACCATATGACCCCATGGCATCAGAAATGCCCTGCTAGACCTATCCCATCTCTCTCTGAGCACCTGGATCAAGGGTAGGTCTGGTCTAACTGGCTCTATGCTAAGGAAGGGTCCGAACCCCATGGCATCTATCCTAGCCCTCTAGAACTCAGAGAGCCCATAGTAAGCTGCTCGGACCTGGACCCAGGAGATCCGCGTCCACGTCAAACCCTGCATGCAACAAAGGACATTTTCATTTAATTTTTGATGTGGATATTCGTTTGAATTCGTTTGCCATCTTTGTTTTAATTGACGACCAATCCCAGGTCGTGACTTAGATAAGTGACGCCCCTGAGGGGGGGTGTTGTTTCAAAATGGGTCTCTAATAATTTCGTAAGCAATTTGAATTGACGGCCCACCCTGGGCTGTTGTTTACTTAAAAGACGCCCCTATGGGGAGCGTTGTTTTGAAATTAATTTTCTAAAATTTTGAGAAATTATGAATTGACGCCCAGCCCTGGGTCATCAGTTGTCTAAGTAATGCCCCTATCGGGGACATTGTTTTAAAAGCAATTTTCTATCTTAAATTACATTTCTGGAAAATGTTAAATGGATGACCTCTCCATTGGTCGTTACCTAATGAATTGACGCCCCGGTAGGGGGCGCTGTTTTTCTGGTGTTCCAAAACTATTAGCATGCGAAATAAAAAATTAAGCAGAGACATATACATTTAAAATAAATGAAATGGCATGAGAATTAGCAGCATAATGATAAAACATGATGATTTAAAACTGACGACATGTTGCAGGGCGCGATTTCACATTAATCAATTTCAGAATTTTAAATTGACGACCCAGGCTTGGGCGTCGTTTTAATTGACGACACCTCTGGGGGCGTCATTTGTCTGGTTTTCCCTCAACCGAGGCCAAGAGCTATGGAAATTGGTGGAAATTGAAAATAAAAATAAAAATAAAATCGGATTAAGGGTTTGGGGGCCTACCTTGCGTCGTCCGGGCACCATTAGCCCTCCACGGAGGGGCTACCGGGGTTGGCACGGTCGCCGTGGTTGTCCGGGTCGAGGAGCAATCACCGCCGCCCTCGGTGGTTCTTCATCTCCATCTTCTTCTTCTTCTCCTCCTTGTTCTTATTCTTCTCCTTCTTCAGCCCCTTCATCTTCTTCCTCGTCATCCTCGTCATCATCGTCACCATCATCGTCTTCATCTTCTTCTCCATCGTTTTCCCCTTCCTCCTCGGTCACACCGGCTTGTTCCTCCATTGGTGCCTCCTCGGCCGCCGCCGGAGGAACCTCCTCCACCGCTTGTGGTTCGCCTTCCAAATCCACGACTTCGGGGGCCGTGACCTGTTGGCGTTTCTGTGCACCGCCCGCCATGAGAACGAGAGTTAGAGATGAGAGAGATAGAACAAGAGATGGGGGGCTCGGTTAGGGTTTGCAGAAGAGAGAGAAAGGGAAAGAGAGAAGACGAAGGAAGGAGAAGCAGGAGGGGAAAAGGGTTTTAACGGTCGAAAAGAATTGACACCGTGAGGAAAGTCATTTTTATATCAATTGACGGTTTTGGCTATGGCGTGGTTTTGCCATGCAACGACCTAAGGCTAGGCGTCATTTTGCTTTGCGTGGGAAATTGCAACCGTCGTCAGACGCATTAATGGGACAGTGACTGATTTGATCGATCGTCATAATTACTATTGGAATTTGATGCCCATGCAAACGGGCGTCCGTTTTTAATACGCGACATGATTGAAGGCGTCTTTTTCATATAATTGAGGGTTTTATTGCGAAAACATTTTAAGGAATTTGAAGGGTGCAACGCCTTCCCTTGAGGTGCGAATTAAGAAACGCCTGTGCTGGAAATGTCAATTATGAATTTTGAATTATTTTAAGGAATTGATTTAATGGAATGGATGACATTATCTCAGACGTTGTTTAATTAATTGACGCCATGCAAGGAGGCGCTGCTCAGAACAGAGAACCCGAAGCCCTCTTTTCATTAGACAGAATTGCATGAATGGGAAGAAATGATCAAATGATTCATTATTTTGGCTCAAATAAGAAAAATATCTTTATTTCATTAAAGGAAGATCATGGTTACATCTAATGAGCCATCAGAGGCCTTATCTTCCTGAGAGCTAGTACATAAGCTTTGCACTTGTCTTCTTCTTCTTCTACATGTGTCTTGGACTTTTGGAGCAGTCCAACCTTCCATTGAGCCATTATTGTCCTGATTTCTTCTTGGTCTCCACTTGAGCATAATTCCCTTCTTTTGAGTGGAGGAAGGTGAGAAGGTTCTTCAAAGCAGTGCCGAGGTAGCCCGAGCTGTGGGAGGCACCGGTGTGCGTTGTAGAGGGCAAAGTCGGTCCCGCCAATTAACCGAAGCTCTATACCGGAGGAGAGCCTTGAGCGAAGATCTTGGGTTTTGAGAAACCCCGATGTGCAAGTAAAACCGCTCTTTGGCATTGTTTTGAAGTAGTCTCTCCATTCACTTCTTTTCTTGAGCTTGGGAACCCGATTGGTCACTCTCTCACATAGGCCTAAAGAATTTGTCATATACCGAAGAGGGCTCTTGGAAAATATCTTGTAGGCCGCTTGAGTCTCTTGGCATGGGTCAAACTTTAGGTGGAGGTCCACCCAACAAGCTAGAAGGAGCATTGACCCATAGAGGGGCCGTCCTAAGGAAGCCGAGGTAAGCCCGTTGTATAGGTTGGCTAATACCGCCGGACGTATTCTTTTTCCCTCCCATATGCTAGCTATAGTACTTAAGTGATGTTCTTCTCGATTATCTTCCATTGAAGGGAATAATAGAGCTCCCGCTATGCATATAACAAACCCCTTCATCACTCTCTCTAACAAGTCTTCATCCTCTTGAGCTTTGTCCATATTTTTGAACACCCATGAAGCTAACTTTAGAAGGTTGATTCCCTTATGAGCTTTAATTTGCTTCACTAGATTTGAGTTTTGAATAAGGCTAGTGAGTATGTCATGAGCTTGTATTGGTTTAGCCATGTGAGCCATTTTAGACTCCTCTCCTTGTTTCATCTTCCTCAAACCTAAGAGTGCCTCTACTTCTTCTAGGAGAATAGTAGCTTCAAAGGTTGGGAAGAGGAATGTGTGAGTGTGAGGGTGCCACAATTCTATGAGAGCTCCAATGGAGGCCCAATCTATGTGAATGTCATTATAATGGGTAGCATGGGTCATGAGGCCAAGAAGGTGCCACCTAGAAAGGAAGGATTTCATGTCTAAAGATAGCTTGGAGAGTAATAATGGAAGCCACTTAATCTTTAAAAATCTCCTTGGACCAGGAACAATTGGGTAATCCTGAAAACATAAAAGAAAGAAAGAAGAAAAAGAAGAAGAATGCATTCAGAAATTTTGAAAAAAAGAAGAAAAAAAAAGAGAAGAACAGAAATAAAAGCTTTAACGTAAGAACACTTACTTGGCTGTTGGCAATTCTCCCACTAATATGGCCTGGAACTTCAGAAATTCTTGGAAAGCTCATCTTCGGCTTCTTGGAAGGCCTTTGTTTCTGCATTATCGTATTCATCTTCCTGGAAGTTGTTCTGCAAGTGCTATGCTTCTATTAAAGAGGGCTTCAATTCTTCTGTCAGATCCTCTGCAAGTTCTCTGTCTGCTTCGATGGTTTGATATGCTCTGGAGACGAACGGTTGCCTTTTATAATGATTTGAACGCTAACGGGTATCATGGTTTGTGCTTGAATCAAACGAGTTGCTGGAAGTAACGAAAACAAGTTAAAAGATGACTCATCGTTTGGCGTCTTTTGTTTAATAAATGACACACTCAAGGTCGTCATTTAAGTAAACGCCTCCCTGGAAGGCGTCATTTTCGGTCCAATTCCAAATCAAACCTCGATTGTAATTAACGCCCTAATAGCAGTCGTCATTTCTTGATTTGACGCCGCTGTAAAGGGGCGTCATTTTCTGAGCTTATGCTTTTAAATTGCTTTACAACATTTTGAACTTAAGTGCTATTATATCTTGATGGAATTAATTATTTTATGCACTTATGATCATATTATGAAATGTCCTGAGCTGATAATTCTTCTGATAAACTAATGAGCTTTGAAGTACAAAAGTGCAGGTTGTGCAAGCCTGGAAGTATTTGCATAAGTTTAAGCATCATGGGTACAAAGTTCTAAAGTCCATACATTCATTCCTCCTAAGTCTGTACATTGTCAAAATCTTTGCACTTCTGAAGTCTATACATCCATTCCCTCCGTCTTCCATCTCCAAAGTCTATACATTCGTCCCTCCGTCTTCATCCAAGTCTATACATCCATTCCATCCTTCTTCCATCTCCAAAGTCCTAACATCCATCCGTCTAAACATCCGTCTAAGCATTCCAAAGTTCTAACATCCGTCCGTCTAAAACATTCGTCTTCCATTCCATCCGTCTAAACCTTCGTCTTCCATTTCCTAAAGCCTGTACATTCATCTATCTTCCTTCCATCTGTCTTCCATTTGCACAAGTTCAAGCATTCCCTAAGTCCAAGCATTCTGAACTCTACACATTTCATAAAGTCTACACATTCTGAAGTCCATACATTCATAAGTCTACACATTTCATAAAGTCTACACATTCTGAAGTCCATACATTCCTCCCAAAGTCCATCCATCCTCCCCAAGTCTATCCATCCTCCCCAAGTATATACATTCTACAAGTCCATACGTTCCATAGAGTAAGTCCATACATTGCATAGAGTTTATACATCCATCCTAAGCATAAGTCTATACATTGCATAAGTCTGTACATTGCATAGAGTCTATACATTAAGTCCATACATGCATAGAGTCTATACATTACATACGGTCTATACATTCATAAGTCACAAGTCTACACATTGCATTGTCAAAGTCTATACATTCCATTCTCAAAGTCTGCACGTTCCAAAGTCTATACATTCCATTCCATAGAGTCTATACATTGCTAAAGTCTGTACGTTCCAAAGTCTATACGTTCCTTCAAGGTTGTACATCATAAGTCTATCCATTCTCCAAGTCTATACATTTCCTAAAGTCCACACATTGTCAAAATCTGTGCAAAGTCCAAGCATGCTTCATCCCATGTCTATACATTTCCTAAAGTCCACACATTGTCAAAGTCTGTACATTACATTCCATGTCTAAGCAACATAAAAAATTCAAAAACTCCAATAAAAATTCTCAAAATTCTCAAAATTCCATAAAAAATTCAAAAAAATCCCAAATAATTCCATTAAAAATTCAAAAATTCTCAAATAAATCCAATAAAAATTTAATAAAAAAATCTCAAATAAATCCAAAAAAAATCTTAAATAAATCCAAAAAATTTCCAAATAAATTCAAAAATTCTCAAATTCAAATCAATGTTGTTGAGTATGCTTTATGCATCTTTATATCATGGCTAACGAAGTTTGAGTGCAGAATAAGAAGCTCTTGGTCCCACCGACTGGGCCTCAACATCCAAGCCCCACGGTGACTGCACCTCCTATCTCAGTTCCCACATGCTCATATTATCACCATCTTCCTGTATGCATTTCTGTAAGCATTGTTACTATATGATATTCTACGTTACTATAGCATATCAAGGACCTTGTGGTTCTGATGAACCTGGAATTTGAGTTCCCCTTCATCAAAAACAGTGATAATTCTAGGGGAATCTTGATCACACGGATAGGCCGTTGAATTATCAAGGTTTGGGACGATGGTTCCACTTTCTGAGTTGATGCGTGGACAAACGGGCTTCGGCTTAGTGTCAACTTAGAGATCTGGATTCTTGACCAAATCTAGATGGATTAACAATATTATCCTTGATTATCTTCTATTTTTTAGTTTGACTTATTTTTCTTTTAGCCCAGCATGCATCATGTAGGACTTTGAGCTTAATGATGAAAATCTTCATATTGCGCCAATAATGAAGGTCACTCGCTCTTAATTGAGTTGGCATGACATATTCCATTCTAAATCAAGTACTTTATTCTCCTTGAGGCCGTTCAGGCTGGTTCCTTGAAAAGCGTTCATTCGTTGGGTCTCTATCTCAATTCATTTTATTTTTCCTACAAATCTACCTTGGTTGTAGCACGTCCATATTGGCTGGTGACCGCTCTCCAATGGTGTCTCCCTTTCATGCCCTCGCGCACATTTTTAGTTCATTTAGTTTAATCCCTTCGGTCCAGCTCATCAAAGCTTTCTTGTAACCATCCAGAGTTGTTTCACTCAGAATCTTGGAAAGATTTCTAACGTCTAGCATCGAATGCGTGTCACATCACACCTTGGCATCTACTTATCAGTTCGTTCCACTTCATTCCGCTTGTTTCACTTTCGCTTCATTCCGTCTCACTCCCTTTCAAAGCAGACGCCAAGGCGGGACAGTTGCAGACACGCCAAAATCGATGCTATGTTGAGTAAATCTCATGTCACCATGTGACGCCCCAAAGTGGACTTCAATATTGGCTTAATACGAAGTTTTTCTATTTTTTCTGTGTTTTAATTGTAATTTCTTAGCATTTTTCTGTGTTGAATGGAATTGACGCCTTAAGTAGGGGAGTCTTTTAATTAACAGCGTAGTCAAGGGCGCCTCTTCAGAAACGAATGGCTATGTATAGTGGCGCCATTCCCTGGAATTTTACGAATCCTAAGCAAAATGAAAAATCACATAATTGACGTCCTCATTAAGGGCGTCTCTTGTTTAACGCCTTTTTAAACAGGCGTCATTTCAAAATTTTTAATAAGGAAAGTGTTTTGTTGCCATAAATAAGTCCAGGAATTGACGCCACTGTAGGAGGCGTCATTTTAATTAACGCCCTTGGTGAGGTCATCATTTTTAATTGACGCCCTTCTGCAGGTCGTCATTTTCACTTCCAACTCCGTTTCGCCTACTTCTTTCCAGTAATGATCCTTACCCCATGTTGCATCTTGTGTTCGATTGGGGAGAGGGTTTCTTATTGGAGGGTTATTACCTTATTTCAATCCTTATTTTGCAAGGATCTTTGGCCCTATAAATACCCCCGTGTGTTCTCCCGCGCGAAAAAAAAAGAGGCAGCTAAAAAGAGAGCAACTACATCGTGTGAGCTTTACAGAGAAAGAGAGAGAGTTTTCTTCCTTTTGCAGGTGCTTCTTCAAGGTTCTTCCTCCACAGCGGATTCTTCATCCTTTCCGTAGCGCTGTGTTGTTTTGCCTTCTCACCTTTACTGCTGCGCACACAGCAGAAGGCTCCTCTTCTCTCTTAGTTATTTTGTTAGCTATTATCACCTCATACACACATCCCTCTAGCTATTCTGCTAGAGATACTATCATCATATAACCCGTTTGTTTGCATATCATTGCATCCATTATTCCCAACCTTGTTGCTCCTCTTTAGGAGTTTAAAATCAAAACACACAAGGTGTGTTCATGCTTTATTTGCTTGAGTTCATATCATTAGAACATTGATACTACGCACCCTTGGCTAATCCATTTTTCACTTGTTTTGTGTGTTCTTTGCAAGGGTAATCAAGCTACAAACCCCCTTCATCGGCCGGCCGGTGGAAGGAGGAAGGAAAATCTCACAATCTCTCGCGCTTAACACAAGGTACATGCGATCACTTTCATTCTTTTTGAGGTAACCCCTCTGGCGATCACACTTCCCATTAGCACCACGTGCTTCTTTCTTTGCTTCTTTACGTTCTTCTTCTTTACATTTATATTTTTCCTTCTTTTTCTCATTGTGGATTTTCCATAATCTACAGTCGGTCTCAATCACAGTAGATTTCCACATCCTAGATATGGACCCAACCTTTAACGGCACTCTGGGCCGCCCGTATATTCAAGAGCTTGATGTTGTGCCCTCCACGAACCATCAATGTATAAAATTTCCACATAAAGGGCGCATCGTCAAAGTTACCAGCATGGCCATTTTGACGTCAGAGGATATGCATTCGGCAACATCGGTGCCTTCTATATGACCTTCCAACATGCATTTGCTTTTAGTGTTAGATGTTGCCGACCTACAGCAGGACTTGTTAAAGCCTCCAATTGCTAAGCCAGCATCAACTTTCATGACACCCCTACCTTCCCAGGGGAAGAAAAAGAAGAATATGTTGAATACCCCAGGATGGAATATTTTAATGAAAATGGGGTAAAAGACCAGTAAAGGCCTGGCATTAATCTCCAAGGCAGAGTCAAGCATGTCAGGCACCAAAGAGTGATTCCCCGAGGTGGCCTGGGGTACAAAGGACCGAGTCAAGAAGAACAAGGGCCATGGGCCGTCATGACTTCAACTCTCAAGACAGATCGGCAGCCTCTTACATGGACTTTGCATACACATTTTGTGAAAGGGGGAACTCAAAATGATGAGCAGACCATATTAGTTACTTCCGTGCTAGATTATCAAGATGTGCATGCTCGACAATTTGCTCACCATATAGCCCCGCTAGTCACATACAAAGCTTTGGAGTCACTAAGGCCTGATAAAAGAAGGAAGATGGATGACTCGGAGTGTGACTGGTACAGATGGTTCGATATGAATGATATTACCATTGCTCTGAGCTGTCTGTTCATGCCAACTGATCCGGAGTGGCTGCCGTTAATTCATGAACTAATTGAAAAGCCAGTGGTGATAACTGACAAGAGGCAGCTTTTAAGCAATTACACAGATATCGAGGAGCCGGATGTGCCCTATGAAGAAGGCTTTAATGTGGATAGGCTGTGGGCCGGCCTCTTTTCTCTCGATTCCATGCACCTTTCACTTATCACTTTCTGGTGCTCCAAACTGTTTTCCCCAGATATCCCTAGACCACCCGCGGTCCTGATAACTTTGTCTCTGGATCTATTCCAAACTCCTACAATCTCCCCATTGCTCCTCGAGCAATTTTCTAAACTCTCCATCAGGCCCCCGCATGGGCAATTACTTATCCAATCTTTCTCAAAGCTTTCGATTTCAGCATCACATCCTATTCCTTCCTCTCATTGCTTTCTTATTGAAAACGAAAAAAAATGCCAAATTTCCAACTCTCCAATCTTCCATCTCTATTGAAGAGACCTCATATCTTGCTTCAGAGTGTGTCCCGATCCAAGGGACGCTCTCCCAAGGTTCGTTAGTGGACCTTCTTTTCTCCTCCAACGAGGAGGCTCCTCCTGTATCCCCTCTTATATCTATTGTGTCTTCGTCTTCTGCCCCTCCTCCTTTGGGTCAGGGTAGTTCGTCCAGTTTGCCATCTTGTTCCACTCCCTCTTCCTCTAATAAGAGTCTTGGGTTAGCTTCGCATAAGAAATCCAAGGGTAGGCAAATCCCCCGTAGGTTCTTGCTAGATCTAGCGAGAAGGTGCCGGGCATGCTTAGCTCTTCCCGAGTTTCTAGAGGATCCGATTATCCTACTGGGAATAGAATACGAAGATACATGCTTTTTAGATAAGGGTTTCAGTGTCTATGAGATTATGAATGATGAAGACCATATTGAAGAGGGGGATGAAGAGTACGCAGAATATGAGGACGAGGCTGACGCCTTTGCTAGTGGCATGAGAAGATTCGACGAGCTGTCAACCTCAGTAGAAGAACCTACCAAAGAGATCAATCTGGGTACTGATGAAGACCCTAGGATTGTCCTCATTAGCAAGAACTTGTCGCCCCTCCGAAGAAGAGATGCGTATTTTGGTTCTTCAAGAATATAAGGACACGTTTGCGTGGAGTTATGAAGATATGCCAGGACTAGACCATGCGCTCGTTGAACATCGACTTACACTTAAGCCAGGGTCCATTCCGGTCAAACAGCGGTTGAGACGTTTTCACCCTAACATGGTATTAAAAATGAAAGAAGAGGTCGATAAGCTCTATAAAGCTAGGTTCGTTAGAGTCGTCCTCTATCCTAATTGGGTGACGAACATCGTCCCAGTCATGAAGAAAGATGGAAAGGTCAGGATTTGCATAGACTTTCGGGATCTCAACCGCGCGTGTCCTAAGGATGACTTCCCCCTCCCTCATATTGATGTGCTAATCGACAATACGGTAGGATATGAGACTCTTTCTTTTATGGATGGCTTTTCAGGTTATAATCAGATTCGCTTGGCTGAAGAAGATCAAGAGAAGACATCGTTCACTACACCATGGGGGACTTATTGCTATGTGGTCATGCCCTTCGGACTTAAGAATGTCGGAGCCACCTATCAAAGGGCCATGATGGCAATTTTTCATGATATGATCCACATTTATATTGAGGTGTATGTTAACGACTTGGTAGTGAAATCAAGGATAAGGATTGAGCATCCCGGGGTTCTGGCCAAGGTCTTGCAAAGAGCACATGAATATCAGCTCAGGATGAATCCCAAGAAGTGTGTATTTGGAGTTTCATCAAGGAAGTTGCTTGGATTCATCGTAAGTAAAAGGGGTATTGAGATTGATCCTAACAAGGCGAAGGCCATAAAGGAAATGCCTCCTCCAAAGAATTTGAAAGAGGTTCGAGGATTGATTGGGAGGTTACAATTTATTCGTCGAATTTGTCTCCCAGCATTCACAAAGGTGTAGGCCATTTTACGAGCTTACTAAGCCGGGAGTCAAATTCATTTGGGATGACAAGTGTCAGGTAGCTTTTGACGGATTGAAGGATTATCTCTCAAATCCTCCTGTCCTGAGGCCGCCAGTTCCAGACAAACCACTTGTTCTTTATATTTCTGTTCTGGATGACTTAGTAGGTGCTATTCTTGCGCAAGTTGACGAAGAAGGTAAAGAGAGGGTAGCCTACTACTTGTCAAAACTTCTCAACCTCTGTGAGCAGAGGTACTCAGCCATAGAGAAGACTTGTGCTGCTTTAGTCTGGGTAGTTCAGAAACTTAAACATTATTTCTTAGCTCACGAGGTTCACCTCATTGCTCGTATGAATCCAATCAAGTTTCTCCTTGAAAAATCTATTCTCACCGACCGATTAGCACGATGGCAAAGCTTCCTCTCTCAGTTTGATATCATTTACATTCACCCTCATTGCTCGTAGCAATTAAAGGCTATGCCACAGCGGAACATCTCGCTCATCACCCTCTCCCTAGATTTGACCCTGTTCGCTCAGAGTTTCCAGATGAGGAACTAATGTCCGTCAATCTGCCCGATTTGATGTGGACGTTACATTTTGATGGAGCTTTGAATTCAAAACAGAAGGGGATTGGTATTCTTCTTGTATCACCAGAGGGTATCACTATTCCGCTCGCCTCTCAGCTTGCATTTCCAGTTACAAATAATATGGCTGAGTATGAGGCTCTTCTGACTGGACTAGAGGCCGCCCATCAATTCGGTGTTACCCAATTGCGGATTGTAGGTGATAGTCAACTTATTCTTCGCCACATGCTCACCAAGTGTCGCACGCTCAATCCTAAACTCAAACCCCATCAGGAACTGACTTCTGCTTATGCCAAGCTTTTCACCAAATTAATCTTCGTTCATGTTCCTCGTGATCAGAATATTTTGACTGATGCTCTTGCTTCTCTTGCTTCTTCTTTGGTTTTCCTTCTCGAAAGGGATTTCCATTCGGTTATTGTTCATAAGCGTCTCACTCCAGCTGTTAAGGATCCAACTTTCCTTAGTGTTAAGGAGGAGGTGCTCAAGAAGGTTAAGCAAGGTGGAATCGTTGAAAATAAGGAGATCATGTTGATGGATTTAGAGGAAGAATTGGACGATGAAGAGAAGCCGTGGTATTACGAAATTGCCAAGCATTGTCAGGATCAGTCTTATCTTGAGGAAGCCACGGCCGAAGAGAAGAAAGCCATTCGAAGAGTTGCTCAGCGATACACTCTAGTTGGAGGCGTGCTATATAGAAGATGTCTCACTGGAGTTTTGCTAAGATGCCTCGGCGATGATGAAATCTTGGAAGATTGTGGAAGAGGCGCATTCAAGAGTGTGTGGTGGCCATGTCAATAGCCAGATGCTAGCTAAGAAAATCCTTAGATTAGGCCTCTATTGGCCCACTCTAGAAGAGGATTGCTCTATCTATGTTCGAAGGTGTGTTAAGTGCCAACTGCACGCGACAAAATTCATTCTCTTGCTTCTCACTCCATCCTATGTCTTCCCCATGGCCTTTCTCCATGTGGGCTTTCGATATCATTGGAACTCTTGGTGATTCAAACCTCCTCACAAAACCAAAGTCATTTATACTCACGGCCACGGAGTACTTCACCAAGTGGGCGGAAGCGGAAGCGTACGCGGAGATCAAAGCGTCAATGGTCTACAAGTTTATAATGAAGAACATCATTGCAAGATTCGGCATCCCGAGTACCATCGTCACCGGCAATGGACCGTAATTCATCTCTCAGGAACTTCAGGACCTCTGCAACAGGTACAACATTGCATTACATCATTCATCTCTTTATTATCCACAGGGCAATGGCCAAGCAGAGGCAACCAACAAAATTTTGATCAAAATTATCAAGAAAAACGTGTGAGGCTAATAAATTTACGGATTGGCCAGAAAAGCTGGTTGTAGCTCTTTGGGCCTATCGCACTTCCATTCGCACCCCTACTGGGCAGACCCCCTTCGCCCTTACTTATAGAATGGATGCGGTAGTTCCCTATGAGATTCTTATTCCTTCTCTACGAGTACAATTAGACAAGAAGTTCTCTATTGATGAGCGCCGTGAATCTCTCCTTGCACAATTGGAATTCCTAGATGAGAAGCGTTTGGCCGCCGTCGAGTATGCGCATGTTTATCAAAACAGGCTTTCACGTTTTTACCAAAAGAAAGTAATTGGGAGAAAATTTAAAATCAGTGAAATGGTAATTAAACGAATTTTTGTAAAATCGGGTGGACCTCGTTCAAAGCTCCAACCTAATTGGGAAGGGCCCTACGTAATAAAAGAAGTTTACCCTGGCAACGCTTACAAATTGATTAATGTTGAAGGGAGGAACTGGCTCACCCTTGGAATGGTCTTTACTTGAAGAAGTACTACCCCTAAGTCTTTCAAAATTAAAAAAACAAAAAAAATTGAAAAAAGATTAAAAAGAAAAATTGAAAAAAGGAGAAAAAAAAGAAGAAAAAGATAAAAAGAAGAAAAAGATAAAAACAAATAAAGAAAAAAATGAAAAATTGCAGGCTGGCATAGTGCATAGGCCGCAAGCCCGAAAGATCAAAAATCCTCAATTCATTCTTCAGTCTTGATAGCTTAATTTGGGGTCAATTCTCGCACACACTACACGCTTTACTCTTAAACTCGAGCGGTCCAAAATTCAAGAAAAGTCAGACCCAATCTAAGAGTGTAAGAACTTTACTAATTCTCTTCTCTTCGGCTCACGAGAGGGAGTAGGAGTCAAGGAATGCTAACCGACCCTGACCGCCGCTCTAGTAGGTGGAAGTCAGGGCCCAAAAGGGAACAAAATACTTAAAGTCCAAGTATAATTAGATCTTATTTTTGAAAAGAAGAAAATAGAAAAGGAAAAGTTACGAATAAGAAAAAAAATAGCATGTCAAGAGGGCAAAGTCCCTGCAGGGAAAATCTTGGCCATAAGCATGCATAAATAAGGGCAAAAAGAGCAACAAAATTTTCCTAAGCCAAAGACCGAATCCCAACGGGCATTAGGGCAGGGAGGAAAGTATCCCAAAGCTCGAAAATCTCTCGTGAGCTTCCTCAACTTATTCTTCATTTCTCCCTCCATGGTATGTTGTAAGCTCAAAGGATGGCAAAGACCTACTAAGAAGGATGGGCCGCGAGAGAATATGAGTAAAAACATAAGTCAATAAGCACGTTGACCCTTTGTTAAATCATTTAAGAAAGATTAATGAATTTGAGATAGTGATTGTGTAAGGTTTAAGACCCTTGTACTATGCTCAGCCTCATAAAAAGGGAAGAAAAAAGAGAAACAAAATAGGAAAAAATATTTTTTAAATTAACGCATACATACTTAGGCATCATTAACATAATTAACGACAGTGTCTAGGTCGCCATTTTCAAATAAAGGAAAAAAATAAAAATAGTTTTTCAATTCACGCCCGCTTAGGGGGCGTCATTTAATCAATTCACGGCTTTGTAAAGGGCGTCATTTATAAAATTCATTAAAAAAATGATTTTTCAATCTACGCCTGTGTGCGAGGGCATCATTTTCAAAAGTAAAAGCAAAAAAAAAAGAGAAAATAAAAAAAGAATAAAATTAAGCCTACCGCTTCCCACCATTTCATATGCTTGATTATATTTTTGTGTGGGCATCTTTAAGTTTACATCTGTTTGCTTGCATGTCACATTTTCTTTATATATTTGTTATCTGCCTTTATTGATTAGAGGCTTGCCCCTTGACCCATCAACAAGGTCAAAGAAGAGACAACCCCTTGCTTATTAAGCAAGGGGCCAAGCCGAGCAGATGGATTAATATGTTTGTTTAAGTGTGAACTACAGGGCGAGAACGAACAAAAATGAAAAGGAACAAAAGAAAGAAAGCACAAGCAAAGGCAAGTACACAAGTGCTCAACTGCTCAAAGTAACTCAGGTAACAAAAATTTCATATATATATCAATGAATATCTGAGTACAAGTATAAGGATGGAGGAGTACAAGTAAG